>CM023097.1:22304049-22481313 GCA_013103745.1 Gardenia jasminoides
GGTTGATGTATTGCTGAAAGGGATTTATGTGAGGAATATGAAGATGCACAATCCGAAAGGTAGTGTAAATAAAAGGATATTGAAGTTTATTTAAGAAGGAAAGAAAAGAGTGCACGGAGCACTGTGAGTGGAAAAATAAATGAGCTGCTGAAAGGGTTTATTATGTTTCTAACAATCTTAACTTTATGTACTGTTTAGTGTTGAATAGCCCTTCTAAGCACAACAAGGAAGTAAAGATGGTTTTGTTGTGCTACCATTGCAAAGTCTTCTGTAGTGAACCATGTTCTTCGAGGCATTGCAAAAGTCTCATTCATTCTAAGAATTGAAGAACGCTTTCAACCAACCTTGAGTTTGAAAGCGAGTCTCTAATCTTATCCCTCCCAGTTCATTCTTTTGCATTTGAAAGTCGTGGCTATTTGTTTGATTGTGTAGATTGTTATGGTAGTCCTTGAGTCATTCTTCCGATGTTGTTTGATCATATTGCTTATGTTTTGTCAAGCTATTTGATACCATTTGAGTCATTGTGAGAGTCCCTTTGTTTTAACCGAGTGTCTACCATTGAGTCCTGCGAGTTGTCTCCGCTCTAATGAATTACGTGGTTATTGTGTTAGTAGTGATGATGCATATTTACTTTAGTAAGTTTAATGTGTTCGTAGGATTGTGTTAAGCATCGCCTAATGATGCACAAACGCTTCCTCATCATTCATTCTCGCCTTTCATTTTGGATCCGTGTATACTGTGACTGGCTGTTGCCAAAGTTCAGGTGAGCTGAAGCATGCATGCTGGCTTGTATTCCATTGACTAAAAGGCATGTTTTTGCCTCGCATTCATCAACACATGGCCTGAGGATCTCCATCAAGAACGCATCATTCATTTTATGGTGGGGATAAAACTCACCTTTCAAGAGGGGGGGATGATGAAATGGAATGACGGACTTGATTTGGGATCATTTCATATTCTTGTCCTGGATTAAAGCTCAAGACATCACACGGTTCCTTCCTAAACAAGTTTTCTTGGATCAAAAGATTTTATACTTTGTTTCAAATTAAAGAATGAACCTACCGCTTTGAAGTCTTTTAGAACAAGGGCAATAAATTGTTCAAAAACCCGTGTTTTCTCCTTAAGCTCTATTTTGGGTAGGGAATACCATCGGACCAAGTGTTTTGGTCATGATGTCCCAATTTTGGTAGCTTTTATATTCAATAATTGTTATTTAGTAGTTTCCTAAAGATAGAGCCATGTTGGTCATTCTTAGTTAGGTAATTTGAGTCCAAGCGCGTTATTGGGGATTTTGAGTCTTTGTAAAATGTTTTGGCACAAGCCTTCTTCTCCAATATTTTGATAAGCACTTAGATTAATGAAAATTGAGAGCGCTTTCTTTCTTTTCTCTGTTCTTGGGAACATCCTCGATACAAAGTGAATGAGTTCCTTGTTCAAGTTCTCGACCGCATCAATCAAGAACGCTACATTTCTACCAAATTCCTTGGTTCGCTAATTCGCCAGATTGTGGGTTGAGATTCACCCCAGGTTCAACTCAAGGGTTGAGGTCGAGTATCACAAATCCCTTGTACCCATAACCTGTTCAAGATAGATCATCCCGCCGCCAATTGCTTCATGAGCAGAAGTTTGAGATATTTGAACAAGATCAGTTGGTATCGCATACCAATCGATGCTAACCTGAATTGCTGTTTGCTTTGGAAACCATTGTTCACGCACCTGTTCTATTCTCCAAGGCACTAGTTGAGTCTTGCACGCAGTGTTTTAAGTCGTATTGATCAGGGTCCTTCTTTCAATTCTGATTAAGAATCAAAGATTCTAATTTGAGTCTTATTTCCAAATCTGGTTTTGTCTAGTTTCCTCACTATTTCCAGCTTCTATTGTGTCCATTTCTTTTAGTCCCACTTTACGCGGTATTTACCCCTCATCTAGGGAGTCTAAGAATTCATGAGGAATTTGGACCAATTTACCCTTATGGTTTCTTCTGGATAGTCTTCTTTAGGTTTTCCTTAGTTGTTTTCATTTGAAATTTTTCCAGCTTTGTGTCATTCTCTTTTTTTCCTCCCAAATTGAGTTGTACTCAGATCATTCTGGCCAAGGCCGCTAATTGTCTTCAGATGGGAGCTGAGATTCTTGGTTCAGATTGGTTATACTGTGAGCTTTGCTCTTGAACCAGAGGCTATCCCCTTTTTCCTTTCTTACTTCCTCTTGTTAGAAAGCATGATATTATGCCTTACTGTATTACTCTGTGAGTTATTATCAATATCATTGGCTGTACACTACTGTTCAGCCGAATTACTGTTCATCCGAAAATTAATTTCTTAAATTCTGGATTGTTGGTCTTGTTTTCAGGTTTTGAATCTTGAATCATGTAAAAGAGTTGTAGTGGTTTCCTTCCTTGTGTGTCTCTCATGCACTTGCTCTATGTTGTTCTGCCTTGTTTCCTTTTGTTAGCATCCTGCCTTTTTTTTTGTTTCTTGTTGTTTGGTCTGATTTGCCTAGTTATCAAAGGCTGATCCTGTGTCTAAATTGCTGGAAAATTGCGGACCTTTGCTTAAACATTGGAAGCCTGAGCATTGAAATCTTGAAACAAGTTTCAAAGTTCTTGAGCAAAGTTTACACCAAATCTTGAACCTTAGTTACTTGAATTTTTTGAAACTGATTGAATGTTCTTGAATTTGGACTTACAATTTGGTTCTTGAAGTTTAAAAGCAGAATCCAGTCACATGAAAGTGGAAAAAAAATGTAGAGAGAGAAACAGGAAATCTAAAGAAGCCAAACTCACTGAATTCTTGACTTGGAAACCAACCGTCTTGCTTGTTGATCTGTGTCCCTATAGGCTGTGTAGCCTGTTGTTCCAAGCTTGAACTACACCAGTAGCTGTTGTATAATCACGTTTTGGGAAGAAAACCAATTTGAAAGTTGAAAACACAAACCAGAATTCCCAGAGTTTCCAAATTCCAGATTTGTTCTTCCTAGCTGATCAGGTTTTTCCTTGCTGCCTAAAGTTAAAAAAATTGAATAGGAACCCTGCCAAACCTTGCAACACAGCTTTCTTAACTACTTCCTAAATAGCAGCAAACACGCCTCAAAAGAGGATCAAAACCAAACCAAATCAGTTTTGAAACCAAGTCCACCGCCTTGAATAGACTCACCAAACCAACTGGTTTTGAACCTTTTGAACCCGCCAATTGCTGCTTTTGTTTTGGAAACCATTGTTCACGAATTTGTTCTATTCTCCAAAAGCAATTAGTTGAGTCTTGTGCGCAGTGTTTTAAGTCGGCACACTCAGTCCTTTCCTTTTCAATTCTGATTAAGAATCAAAGTTGAGTTTCCCACTTGAGTCTTATTTCCAAATCTGGTTTTGTCTTAGTTTCCCACTATTTCCAGCTTCTATTGTGTCCATTTTTTAGTCCTAATTTACTTGTATTTACCCTCATCTAGGAGTCTAAGAATTCATGAGGAATTTGGACCAATTCTACCCTTGGTTTCTTCAAGTCTTCTTTTTAGGTTTTCCTTAGTTGCTTATCATTTGAAATTTTCCAGCTTTGTGTCATTCTTTTCCTCCAACCCTGAGTTGTACCTCAGATCATTCCGGCCATGCCACAATTGTGTCTCTTCATAGCTTGGAGATCGTCTGCATCGCTGATTCAATTTCTCCAGCCAAGAAAAACATCTTTCTCTTCTTCTTCATTTATGCTTTTTTTCCTTTTTTTTCCAAATCCCTGAACACTTCTGACACTTCAAGGATCCCGCGTGATAAAATTAGGTCATTCCTTCCAAATTACATTAATTGATTATTGATAAACTTCGGAGCAAAATTCATATTGTCTCAAGGATTGTGAACAAGAACTTGAAAAAGAGTTTGGGATTATTAGAGTGGAATTTGAGTGCATACTAACCTAGAGTTGAGCCGATACACCATGTGTGAGGTTATTATCTTGTATTTTTTCCTAACCTTCTTGCACCATGAGGTCCTCTAAAGGAATTGTTGAAGAAATTCTATGAGGTTGCTGAAGAATACTACAAAGAGATGAGATCCATCATCCAACAAGCTGAAATTGTGGAGGATTCCTTTGTTATTGATCACTTTTGGATAGATAAATGATCAAATAGTTAGGCATCTTGAAGTTGACTAATCGCTATGGATTTATGAAGTTGCACATGCTGCTATGGACATTGAAGAGAAGCTCGAGAAGCGCCAAAGGAAATTTCTTTACAAACGATGAGCAAGAATTAAAGAGTCAAGCCATCAATGTCCAAGAACGATGATGGGACGGTTTGAGCAACTATTGGATACCCATGTAAAGTCGTCTGAGCATGAAAAGAAAAAGCTTGTCACCCACTACGCCGCTAGTCGCCAAAAGTTAAGCTAGTTGGAAAGGATTTATGTGAGTAATATGAAGATGTACACCGGAAGCGTGTAGTGTAAATAAAAGGAGATGAGTTGAGTGAAGAAGGAAAGGAAAGAGTGCACGGGAGTTATTGTGAAAATAAATGAAGCTGCGAAAGGCTTTATTATTTTCTAACAATCTTAACTTTACTTTGTTTAGTGTTAATGGTCTTCGCACAAGGTGAAGTGGTTTTGTTAAAGGCCATTGCAAAGTCTTTAAAAGGAACCATGTTCTTTCTGGTGGCATTACAAATTTCTACATCTCCCAAGAATTGAAGACCGCTTTCACCAACCAACCTTTGAGTTTGAAAGCGAGTCTTCAATCTTATCCTTCTATTCATTCTTGCATTTGAAAGCCGCGCCATTTGTTTGATTGAGATTGTTATGGTAGTCCTTGAGTCATACTCTGACGTTGTTGATCATGCTAGTTGCTTATGTTTTGTCAATTATTTTGATAATTATTTGAGTCATTGTGAGAGAAACCGTGACTGTGTCCTTATGAGTTGTTTGTTCTAATTCTGTGGGGCTATTGTGTTAAAGTGATGATGCATATTTATTTAGTAAGTTTAATGTGTTCAGATTGTGTTACGTGCCATCTAATGATGCATGGGTACAAACTTTTCCTACTTGTTAAAAAGCGGGTAATATCTATGTTTCCTCATCATTCATTCGACCTCGCCTCGCCTTCGCTTTTGATCCAGGTACAGATATTGCCGCTGTTCGCGTGAACAGTGAGCTGACGCATGCGTTGGCTTGTATCTCGCATTGACTAAAGGCATGTTTCTTTTGCATCAAGAGGCCTTCACGGGTTCGAAGTTCTCCGCTGTAACGATCCTCCCTGATTTAACAAACGCCATAGGGGTATCGGAATGATGAGAAATGGCGAGTTTTGACTTGGGATCATCTTCTTATATTCCCATACTTAAGATGATTAAAGCTTCAAAAATTTCACATGATTCTTCCTTTAAATGATGGTTCAGTTTATAAAAGTACGAAGAGTCTGCTGATTAAGCTCTTGAAAATAAGATTCTGTCCCGCTTTTCCTTGTTTTGTCGAAGGGCTGATTATTGAGGTCAATAAACTTGACCAGCCCTTGCCGGTGGTTATCCAAAATTTAGTTGCCATTTACCATGTTAGTATTTATTTAGAGTTTTTCAAAGATAGAAGATAGTTTATTTCTAGTTAGTTGTTTTTATAATTCCAAGTTACAAGATTTGATTTGTAAAGGCTTTTTCTTCCAATATTTTCATAAGACTTGATAATGAAAATTGAGAGTTTCTTCTTGTTCCCAGAAGGAATGGTTCCTTGTTCGTTCGCTTATCAATGAACGCTGGCTCGCCAATTTGACTATTCAAAGGTTGACTTAGAGATTCTTTGTAGAAATGTGGGTTGTGGTAGTCGTGATTTCATCCCTTTAAAATCTCATAACCTAAAGTCTACATGATCATCCTCAAGGCCGCCAATTGCTTCTCCAAGAATTAAGAGTTTGGCTTAATTGAAATGAATCACCCGATCTATCTTGAACAGGTTATGGGTACAAAAGGGATGGAAATCCTCACGACCCTCTAAGTAACCCTTGAGATTATGTAACCTACAAAATTGAATCTCAACCCACAATCTAGCTGTGAATTAATGCAACCAAGGAATTTGGTAGAATGCCCTGGCCAACTCAACGCTGCTTTTGAATTGATAAACCTAAACTTGAACAAAGGAACTCATTCACCTTAGTATCAAGGGATGTTCCCAAGGAACAAGAAAGAGAAATCTCAATTTTATTACTCAAAGTCTTATGAAAAAAAAATATTGGAGAAGAAGGCTTTATTTATAGCCTTACAAAGACTCAAAATCCCAATGTAACTTGGACTCAAATTACTAAAAAAACCTAACCTAACTAGAATAGGCCAACATGGCTCTATCTTTAGGAAATATCTAAAACAACTAAATTGACTCAAATAAATCTCACAATAAATTCGCCAGCATTACACACCAAAGCTGGTCGGAAAATAAAATAAGAAAGCAACGGAAATAATGGGAAAATCCGTAGACAATTATGCCCTTATTCACTAATCTAACCCAAACGGTCGCAGCTCTTCATACTTTATATAGAGCTTTGAACCATCATTCAAAGGAAAGAATCTTCAAGAAATTTTGAAGCTTTAATCATCTTGATAAGAATATAAGAAATGATTCCAAATCAAAGCGCCCATCATTCCATTTCTCATCATTCCCTCCTTGAAAGGCGATTTGTCCCAAATCAAAGTTAGATCGCTTGCACCGGAGGTGAACTTCAGGCCATGTGTTGATGAATGCAGCCAAGAAACATGCCTCTAGTCAATACCTGGAACAAGAGCCAACATGCACGCTTTCAGCCTCTACAAGTATCTTTGCCAATAGCCCATCAAGCATGTATACCGGATCAAAATGAAAGACGAAATAAATGATGAGGAAACACAGATATTTACCCACTTTACCCAATTGATAACAAGTAGGAAAAGTTTGTACCCCATGCATCATTAGACGACGCTAACACAATCCACTTAACACATTAAACTTACTAAATAAATATGTGCATCATCACTACTACAACGCCACAATAACCACACTAATTAATTAGAACAGATAACCCATAAGGACTCAATGGTAGACACTCACGCTTAAAACAAATGGACTCTCACAATGACTCAAATAATTATCAAAATAATTGACAAAACATAAGCAACTAATTGGCATGATCAACAACATCAAAGAATGACTCAAAGGACTACCATAACAATCTACACAATCCAAACAAATGGCACGGCTTTCAATTGCAAAAGAATGAACTAGAGGATAAGATTGAAAACTCCTTCCAAACTCAAAGGTTGGTTGGTGAAAACGGTCTCAATTCTTTGGAGTGAATGTAGAAATTTGCAATGCCTCCGGAAAGAACATGGTTCCATTTAAAGACTTTGCAATGGTGCACCTCAAAACCATCTTTACTTCACCTTGTTGTACCTGAAAAGACCATTAACACTAAACAAAGTAAAGTTAGATTGTTAGAAAAATAATAAGCCCTTTCACGCTCATTTCTTATTTTTCCACTCACAATTAGCTCACTGCACCCCTCTTTTCTTTTCTTCTTCACTCAACTCACCCCTCCTTTTATTTACACTACACTCGATTGTACATCTTCATATTCCTCACATAAATCCTTTCCAACTAGCTTTGACTAGCTGCTAGTGTAGTGGGATGCTGCAAGTTTTTCTTTTTCATGCTCAAGATACTTAATTCTTACATAGGTATCCAATAGTTGCTCAAATCGTCCCATCAAAGGCGGGTTCATTCTTGACATTTGATGTGACTCTTTAATTTCTTGCTCATGCTTTCACGCAGTTTGAAGACGCTGGCAATACGCCAAAGAAAGTTTCCTTTGACGCCTCTCTCGAAGTCTTGTCAATGTCCATAGCAGCATGTGCAACTTCATACAACTCCATACAATTAGTCACTTCAAGATGCCTAACAATTTGATCATTTAATCCATCCAAAAAGTGATCAATAACAAAGGAATCCTTCACAATTTCAGCTTGTTGGATGATGGATCTCATCTCTTTGTAGTATTCCTTCATTGATTTAGTACCTTGACGAAGAGCATAGAATTTCTTCAACAACTCCCTTAGAGGATTGTGCCTCATGGTGATAAAATCTGCAAAGAAAGGTTAGAAAAATACAAGATAATAACTCACACACTCCCTTAGTGTATCCACTCAACTCGTATGCACTCAAATTCCACTCTAATAATCTCACCAACTCTTTCAAGTCCTTGTTCACAATCCTTGAGACAATATGAATTGGCTCACCAATCGCTCAAGAAGACTAATCAATTCAACCGGGTTGGCATGTGACAATATATGAGAATTTGAAGGTACAAATGAAATTTTGACTCGGGAGAGACTTTTGACTCAAGAAAGACAAGACTAATGACTCACAAATGGACAAATAAGACTAGAAAAGAAGGCACAAGTAGAAGCTGAAATTAAGGAAACAAAGACATGAGAAATTTGGAAACCTAGAACTCTACCAAAGGATAAGTAGAAATTTGGAAATCTAATCCAATTTGACCTTGAATTCAATTGATAAATATAGAAAATCTGATTTAACCCCTTTTCCAAATAAAGTTGGGATTTGGAATGTTTCCCAAGCTTCCCAATTCACATAAGGATTAATTTTGAGATTCAAACAAATTAGGAAAGTAACCCCATGTCAAGAATGGAATTTCTTTGCTAGGCTTGTTTTCTTTCTTTCTTTGGATCCATTTCTTTCCTTTTTTTTTTTTTTCTTTCCACGGACCTTCTCTTGATTTTTTTTTTTGGAAACACAAGCCGCGTTTCTTTTTTTTTTTTTTGGCAGCTTTGAGTCAAAACAACCCAACAAGAATTTTGGTTTACAACCAATAATTTCAAGAACTTCAAGGTATTATGGATTCTAGCCCATGACTTGACAACAACAAGAACACAAGATAAACAAGACCAATTTTTTTTTCGGATGAACAGTGTTTTCGGATGAACAGTATTTTTCTACAGTACTGATGAATAGTATTGCTACAGTATCGGAGCTACAGTACCTGATAAACAATAACTATTTTTTTTTTTTTTGTTTTTTAAACAAAGAGGAAAACAAGAAAGAAAAAAGGGATATTAACCTGGTTCAAGAGTCGAAGCTCTGATACCAACTAATGCGAACCCGAATCTCCAAACTCCTGCTCTTGAAGAAACGAATTACGCAATGCGAATGATCTATCTTGAACAGGTTATGGGTACAAAAGGGATGGAAATCCTACGACCCTCTAACCCTTGAGATTGCTTAACCTACTAATTGAATCTCAACCCACAATCTAGCGAATTAGCTAACCAAGGAATTTGGTAGAAAGGCCACAACTCAATGCTCTTGAATTGATAAACCAAACTTGAACAAAGGAACTCATTCACTTTTAGATCAAGGGATGTTCCCAAGGAACAAGAAAGAGAAATCTCAATTTTATTACTCAAAGTCTTATGAAAAATATTGGAGAAGATGGGTTATTTATAGCCTTTACAAAGACTCAAAATCCTAATGTAATTTGGACTCAAATTACTAAAAACCTAACCTAACTAGAATAGGCCAACATGGCTCTATCTTTTAGGAAATATCTAAAACAACTAAATTGACTCAAATAAACTCAATAAATTCGGCCAGCATTACACACCAAAGCTGGTCGGAAAATAAAATAAGAAAGCAACGGGAAATAATGGGAAAACTGGACAATTATGCCCTTATTCACTAATCTAACCCAAACGACAGCTCTTCATACTTTATATAGAGCTTTGAACCATCATTCAAAGGAAAGAATCTTCATGAAATTTTGAAGCTTTAATCATCTTGGATAAGAATATAAGAAATGATTCCAAATCAAAGCGTCCATCATTCCATTTCTCGTCAATAACACTCCTCTCTCTCTCTCTGTCTCTCTCCTGTTATCTTGTGATTAGAGTTTATCGTGTGTGCATGGCTGCGGAGGCAGCCCTTCACCCTCCAGTGGGTAAAGGGCATGCAAGGGCCGAGTCACCCATTTTCTAGAAAAAGTCTTTCTCCTCCTTGTTTGCTATAGCAGCCCCAGCAGCGGTTGCGGAAATCCAAGCGTCGAAGGTGACTCACCGTGGTGAGCTATCCATTGTATTCCATTCGGCTGATATGCGTTAGGTCTCGTCGGCATTTCGTTTTGCTCTTGTTGGGAAGTTCTCCAAGGATAGGCCCAAAATGCAGGATATCCGGCATTTCTTTTCGACGTTGGATTTGAAGGAGATTCCGGCTATGGGTTTGCTGGACTTTCGGCATGTACTGATTCGGCTAGGGAATAAAGTAGATTTCCACCGGGTGTGGGCACGCAGCATTTGGTATGTAATAGAGCCCATAATGGTATGCAAGTGGATCGCACCAACTTTCATGTCGACCGTGAATCCTCATTAGTCCCAATGCTTGGTTTCTCTTCCCTAAACTACCAAGCAATTCCTCAATAAACAATGTCTATTTCACATTGTATCGTGTTTGGGGAATCCTCTTTTTATGGATTCAGCAACGTTGTCGCTTCTGAGGCCAAACGTTACTCGTGTGTGTGTGGAAGTAGATCTGTTGAAGGCTCTTCCTCCTAGGGTTTGGGTTGATATGGGGGATGAGTTTGGATTTTGGCAAGCTTTAAACCCTGAGAATCTGCCCAAATATTGCTCTCAATGTTATCATCAGGGTCATCTTGAGGAGGAGTGTCGCGTTAAGCATCCCAATCTTGCGGCAAATGTCTTGGTAATGGAGGATCCAGCCCATGAGTGAAAGGGCGATTCGCACCGCCAGCCTTTGCCGCATTAAAGGGAGATGCATCCATCTCGAGAGAAGGCGGATGTTGGTTTGGGGCCTGCTGAGGGGAATCGGGTTATGAAAATTGCAGGTTGGGTGAGGAGTAAGGGTATCCTGTGGATAGGGATTGGGTCGAAGATGATACTTGTCAGATTGGGTCTTCGAGAATTGATGTTGGGGTCGGAAAAGATGAGGGGGATTTGGTTTCCTCTGGAAAACAAGGGGCTGAGGTTTTGGAATATATTCCTCTATCGGTGCTAGCACAGACACACTGCAGATGGAGGTGGGCCGGCCGGCCCAACTAGAGCGGGTGGTCAAAGTGCTACAAAGAAAGCAGGTGATGGAAGGATAGCAGTGTGTAGCCCCGTGAGCCGCTCTATGTCATTGTTTCACTTTTGCAACAACCTTCAGCTGCGGGTGGTGACCCGAACTCGGATGAGGGTGCTGGTCAGATGTTGGTTGGTGCAGAGGAATTGGTGGAGGTTACTGGTAAGCAAAGGGAACAGCCATCAAGGACATTACGGATATAGTTGTGGACAAGGAGGTAGTTGAGGACGAATTGGTTAGTGCTCAAAAGCGGGTGGTCACGACTGGTTTGTCACCCCGAAAGGGTTCGATGGTGGGGGAGGATCCTTTGGATGCTCTCAAACGCAGATTGGACGGTTCAAAAACCCTCCTTGTTGGATGGTTGCTACACGGCACCGTAGGAAGAAGCTTGGTTCTTCATCAGAAACTTCCTCTCCTCCAGGTATTTAGATGATGAATGCCTTGTTTTGGAATGTGAGGGGTATACATAATGCATTTACATTTACGCATCTTCGTAAGCTAGTTAAGTTATACAACGCCACTTTGTTCGGCATTTGTGAACTGAGGGTGGGAGTTGAGCTCTTGGAGACTTATAAAAATAAGTTGGCTTTTGATCATGTGATGGCAAATAGAGCTAGACGGATATGGTTGTTTTATCATTCTCAATTTCATCAGACAATAATTATGCACCGATGGTTTTGTCATTAATGTCTCACATGCAAGTATTGAGACCAGCTTTGTGCTGGTTATTGTACATACTAGTTGTGATCTAGAAGAGAAGAGAAGGATGTGGCAGGACTTGGGAGTATTAAGGGAAGGGTTGGTTCCTCTTTTGTTAATGGGGGATTGGAATGTGGTGGTGAGTTAGGAGGAGAAGAAAGGGGAAGGCCGCTTCGACGGGTAGGTCGTGGGATTTTAGATTTTATGGGTGATCTGGGGTTGATGGATGGGTTTCGAGGTTTTCGCTTCACCCGTGCGCAACAATAGGGGTGATGGTGCGCGGATATGGAAACGTCTAGATAGAGTTTTAGTTTATGAGGAGTGGCCGGCTCTGAGGGTTAAAGTGATTGTTCAGCACCTTAGTTGACTGGGATCTGATCACTCGCCTCTTCTCATCTCTTGTGCTTCGAAAAGTAGAGGTGGGCCGAGAAGTTTTAGATTTTTGAATGCATGGTGCTCACATCCTGGATTCATGGAGGTGGTGAGGGGAGCTTGGTCAATCCCGGTAGAGGGGAGGCCGATTCGGAGGTTGGTTGAGAAACTGAAGATTGTCAAGGGTGAGCTCTCAAAGTGGAATTGTGACACCTTTGGGAATATTTCGGTACGAATTAGGCAGGCAGAGGAGGAGCTGCATTTACAAGAGGTTGCCTTGGAAGAAAATCACTCAGAACAGGCAGAACAGGAGCTGGAGGGAGCTCGGGAAAGCCTCCGGACAGCACTGATGTGTGATGCTTCCTTAAAGAGGGGGATGCAAACACTAAATTCTTCCATTCTATGGTACGGTAGAGACGGCTGAGGGCAGGCATTCATGGGTTGAAAGATGAGGACAGGAGGTGGATAGAGGATACGGAAAAGGTGGAGGAGCTCGCGGTCAAGTTTTTTCAAAATGCCTTGGCGCAAAAGGGCGGCATTGCTTCGGATGAGGCTGTACTAGCAGCAATTCCCCGGTTAGTAACGAGGGAGGAAAATGATGAACTGGAGACACCACCGTTGGAGGAGAAGGTGCGAAGGGCAGTTGGGAAGATGGATGTGAATAGCTGCTCGAGGCCAGATGGGTTCTCTGGGATGTTCTTTACAAAGTGTTGGGATGTGGTTGGAACGGATATGTATCTAGCAGTTCGGGATTTTTTTACAGGTGCGAAACTCCCGTTGGGCTTCACATCTACTTTGATTTTGCTTATCCCTAAGGTTCCAAACCTATCGGCCTTTGCTGATTATCATCCTATCAGTCTATGCAACCTCATTAATAAAATTATTTCCAAAGTTTTGGCAATCAGGTTGGAAAAGCTATTGCCCAAGTTGATCTCTCCGCAACAAAGTGGATTTGTTAAGGGGCGCCTAATTTTTGATAATATACTGCTAGCTTAGGAGTTGATTGGGTCAATTGACAGGAAGGTTTATGGAGCAAACGTGGCATTAAAACTGGATATGGCTAAGGCATATGACAGGATCTCTTGGCCTTTTCTGCTTCAGGTTATGTGGCGGTTTGGTTTTGGTGAGTGTTGGATTGACATGATTTGGAGATTGGTTTCAGGATACCATTTTTCTGTATTGGTTAATGGCAAGCCGTGTGGATTTTTTGGGTCTTCCTATGGTCTACGTTAGGGAGACCCAATTTCTCCTGCTCTATTTATAGTCGTGGCTAAAGTTTTGTCTCGAAACCTTAATGCACTGCTTGATGCACCGGGATTTGTGCCATATGCTAGGGCCCTCACGGGTTGCCCATCACTCATCTTGCATACGCCGATGATGTGATTATTTTTGCCAACGCTAGCAAGGCATCATTGAGATGTGCCATGCGAGCACTGGAAGGGTATCAATAGGCGTCCGGTCAATTGATCAACGCTAACAAAAGCTGTTTTCTGCTGGGGAAGATTGCAAGGCATGAGCGAAAGGGGATAGTTGTTCAGATTACGGGTTTCACGCACAGATCTCTACCGGTAACTTATTTGGGGTGCCCGTTGTTTGTAGGAAGGTTCAGGGTTTGTTTGGAACCCCCATAGATAAAATTAGGGCGTGAATTGCAACCTGGAAAGGGAAATGGCTGTCTAGAGGAGGGAGGTTAATCCTAACTAAGCACGTCTTATCATCAATGCCGGTTCATTTGTTAGCAAGGTATCGAACCTCCAAAAGAAGTGTTGGCAGCTATTGAGAGGCTGCTTGCAAGCTTTTTTTGGGTAGATTCGGAAGGGAAGGATAAACAACATTGGACATCCTGGCACAAGCTCTGCTACCCGGTGGAGGAAGGTGGGCTTGGGATTAGGCTCTCCGTGACGCCAGTAGGCTTTCTCTGCAAGCTCCTGGAACTTTTGTGTCAATTCGTCTCTGTGGGCTCAGTTTATGAATGCTCGTTATTGTACTGGGTCCCATCCCAATCAGGTTTCAAACTGGCCCGTGCCTCCCCGACTTGTCGTCGTATGTTCCAGGTTCATGCTCGAATGGAGGAACATATTCACAGATGCATGCTGCGTAGGTGAGCTTTCTTTATGGGATAATTGGTCCACTTTAGTCCGCTGTTGAGGTTTTCGCTTAGTTTTCGCATGCATTGTCATGAGCTGGCTGGTGATGGTTGTCTAGATGCTGGCACCAGATACCATGTTATGGGATGTTACGCCTTCTGGGGAGTTCTCTTTGAGGTCAACATTTCAGATGGTTCAAAAATCGAGAGTGGTTTCTAGGTTATGCACATCGTTATGGGACTCGACAATTCCTATTAAACTCTCTATTTTCCCGCGGACGACCGCTTTCATTTAAATTGCCGCTGATGACGGTTAACATCTCCAGATGTGTTTAGGCCATCGAAATGTGTATGCAGTGAGAGGCCGCAAGAAGAATCGACGGATCATGTCCTTCCACCGGGATCCGCTGGAGATTTGGGGCTTTTTTAAGGAGGTTTGGGTTTCAGCTATGTTGGGAAAGGGGTTCAAGCTAGGTGCCAATCTTGGTGGATGCATAAACCACAGGGCTCAGGTATGAGGTGGCTGGTTAAAGTTCTACCTTCATTCATTTTGTGGAATCTATGGAAGACTAGGAATAAGGCACGTTATGAGGGAGTTTGGGCTACTCCAACAAGGGTGAGGTGGGCCATTCTACATGATGTATGGGGTGTGTATTTGGGCAAGCTTCATAAGTCCTCGGAGGGTTGGGACCGGAAGCCCACGTCGGTGAGTCGGGTGGGTGGCAATCAAGGCGGTGGTCCGTAGGGTGGCGTGGGAATTCCGCGGCATGATGGAACCCAACACGCATGGTTCAATGAGTCATGTGGGGCTGGAGGCGGTGGTATTCGCAGAAGATGATTAATGCGCATTGTTGCATTTGCACAAGCATTTGGTTCGATTGAGGTTCTCCAAGCGGAAGCAAGAGCATTGTGGGTAGGTTTGACTATCTGTCAGGAGTTAGGTTATACAGAAGTCGTGGTTAAGTCAAATTCCCAAGTTTTGGTTTAGATTTTGAAGGGTGAGGTGGTCCGCTCGCAAATTCGAAAAGTGCTAGCTCAAGATACCGGGACGAAGATGGTTAGTCGCTCGCATTGTCCGAGACAGCAAATTGTGTGGCGCACCTTGGTCGAGATTGGGGATTGGCGCATACATGCCCCGTGTAAATACACGCCCTTATGGCGGCTTGTTCGAAGCATGTGCATAGTTTAATTAGGTTAGATCAGATGCAAGTTTGTAACCTTAGATTTTCTGTTAAAAGGTAAGGCCTTTGGCCCTCGACTTGTGGAGGTGCGTTGGTCCTTGCCTTTTTCATTTTGTAACTAGTTGAAGTTGGGAATAAAAGGGGTATCCAAACTCATCCGCTAGAGATGATTGGTGGTTTAATAAAAAAAAATAGCAACCAAGAAGACGTATGTTTAGATTTTAAATTAGGTGCGGAAAACCCTAATTGAGATACTAGAACAAAAAGAAAAGACACAAGAAGACACAATTGGATTTGAATCAAGATGAAGTGTGAATCTGGACGTTTGGGAGCTAGATTTCTATTCAAAAATTATGTGTTGAAGGCTAGCTTATGCTGCAAGAAATTTGGGATGAGAGTTTGGGCAGAAACAGGCTTTGACGTGGGTGTAACAATGGGTTTTGAAAACTGTTTGGAAAAAACCAATACTAGCTTGGAGTTGGCAATCCTAGCAGGACTAGGAATGGAGTTTGCGGCTGTTGGTCGCAGTTTGGGGTTTCCGTAAGGTCCTAGGCACAACACAACTTGCTCCAACAGCTTGGTGTTGAAAGATCAGCACGCGGCTGTTGAGTTTTGCTTGAGAAACAACTCAGAAATTCAGCAAGTGGTTTGCTGGTTTTTTCTGGAAGCAGAATCAGAGGTTCACAAGCGGCTGCTAGTTTGTTTTTGAAGCAGCTTCAGATGATCATTAAACGGCTATTGGGTTTTGTTTTGGAAACAATGCTCTCAGCCTTGAACAGGTTCAATTGGTCAATGGTTTCAAGTTTTTTTGGAATTTGGTTCTTCGGAAGTTCTTCAAAGATTTCAGCTATAACAAGGACAGATTTTGGAGTTTCCTTTGACAGGTGTAGATTCTGGAATTTCATTTTTGATTTCAAGAAAGAATTTCTAGATTGCCTTTTCATTCAAGAAACTTCAAAGAAACACAAGACAACTTCAAGAACTTGTCAAGCAGCCACAGTTCAAGTAGGACAGCAGTAGATTTTGAATCGCAGCAACTAGAAACGAATTAAGACAGCAACTCAGTTGGGAAAGATACTACAACTCCACAAGGCTTTTAACTTCAGCCTACAATTTTGATGCAAACAGCAAACAACAAGAAATAGCTTCGGGCAAGACAGCAGGACGAATTTAGCAGAAGAAACAAAGCTTCAGCCACAAGAAATAGACTCGGGTAAACACGATCAGAAAAAGAAACGAGAGCAAAACAAGAAAACAGGTTCAACAACAACAAAACAAGAAACAACAACAAAGGACAAGATTCAAAAGACCCACAAAACAAGTTTGACAAGGTTGCAGACAACAAGACTCCAAAACAGATTGATGATGTAAAACAATAACTACGGATAGCAATAAAAGACTTTGATAGTAGCACTACGGACAACAAAACTCGAGGAGATTTGATGAACAGATTTTGATGACAAAGCAGATTTAACAAACAAACAAGACAATCGGATTTAACAAGACACAACGAAAACAGATTCGGCAAGATTCAAGAAACAAAATTAAAGAAGGATATAACCTGGAAAATTGTCGACTAGCTCTGATAACCAGATGATACGAGTCCAACCGTGATTGGAAGAACTCGTATACCAATTCCCGAATCTAGACAATTGCTTTTCCGCGCTTAGGATGATGGAAACCACGAAACCCTTAAAACTCTTGTTTCAAGAACTAAGAAAGTTTCTTAACCCTCGAAGAATTATTAAAATGAACTAATGGTGTAGGTAGATTGGCGCCACAAACAAGTGTGGTTCTTGTTTGATAAGCTAAACGAACACCTAGAACCAATCTAAGGTATTCAAAGGTTTGCACAAGGCACAAGAGAAGCTCTCAATTGCTGAAAAATTGATGTATGATTGATTGAATAAAACGTTTGATGGCAAGGCTTATTTATAGCCTTTACACTAGTTAATCCTATTCTAAGCTGGCCTAAAATCCTAAACTAAGGAGAATTCAATTCGGTCGAGGCTAGGAAACCTTAGGGCCGAATAGAAACCCTAGCCTACCTAGGATTGCTATCAACCGAATCTACTAGGCTCCTCTTGGCCGATTATTAGCTAAGAACAATAACTAACATACTAACTAAAATTCTCTTGGCTTTACTCAAGGGTTAACATGACCTAGCCAATTATTCCAATCAACTAAGCAACCTAAAAGAATTACTAAAAGCTGAAAATAATTTAGTGGCCCTAGGTTCCATGGCTTGAATCAAATTGGCCATCACTTGAACTGGATTGTACTTGAAGCATTGACAAATTGCTTGGCCTTCATGCATGGTTCCAACGCCTTCACGAGTTGCAAAAATGAATTCTTGAACTGATTCTAGCATCCTACGAGCACACGCACGTGTCATTGGCCCAACACTCAAGAGTGGAGCATTTGGAAGATTCGACCCTTGTTCTTGAATTTCTGTGCGATCCGTGAGCTGGTTTCTATCACGTCTCCTCCGGATTGCTTTTGTAGGCTGGCTGATCTGGCAATGAAGAGCCAGGGATGAAGTTGATTTGGTGCTCAATACCAACATGTCGGTATACTCCTGCAAAAGAGAAACAACCTCGGAAGTCAATTTAGTGTCTAAATATTGTAAAGATAACACCACTTCTTTACTAACAAGTAGTAGAAGCAGTTGGCTATCTCGAGCAAGCTTCCTCACTTTCTTGGCTTATATCAATAACATGAGTTTTCCCTCAGATTTTACCTCATTTGCCGAGCTTATACAAGCCTTTTTCCCTCTTTTTTTGCCTCAGCAGTCTCACCCTTTTTCTTTCTTTCACATGATTTTTCATACTCCTTTTGCAATTTCATTTGATCTTCATGCACTTTTTTTTTTTAAAACTACCTCTTTATGTAAGGGTTTAAATCTTTTGATACAAACCTGCCACAAAAGTATGAACGCGTATCCCGTCAATTTTGGATCTAGACGAATAAATTCTAGTTGATTGGTGGAAACAATCTGACAAAGGTGAGCCAGTCATGCACGTTGAGCAAGGTTCCATCAGTCTGATGACGATGCTCGAGCCAAGCAAATGCAGGAGGCGTTACAAACCCTCGTACGTACGGTTCAAGTTTTGATTGGGGAGTCTAAGGCAATTGAGGGGCTCGATGGTTTAAAGAAGGTCACTTCACTACAAGTGCATGAAGGGGGTTCAAGTTCTTAAGGTCAACAAGTGGGTCGATAAACTTGTGGCCCAAGTAGTTATTAGTAGTACGTTAATTAGGTGAAAGAACGGGTACGACCGACCTGTGGTTCGACCCAAGTTCTTTTTAATTAATGTAAGTCAGCCATGGTTCGTTCCTATAGAGCCTTTGGCCGACCCATGGGTTGGTAGTTAGTTATTTGGTTAGTCAGTAGTAAGTATTTAAACCAATTCTTATGTACGTTTCATCAGATTATTCAGAAATAAGAAAAACCTTCTTGAGAGTTTCTCTCTCTTGCTTCCTTGAAGCATTCTTGAGTATCTTAGATTGTTCTAAGGTATTCGAGTTGACTTATCAATCTAGGAACACGCTAAATTATGGCGTCTTCTACCATATCAAGGGATCGTTGGCCGTGTGATCAACGGGTTCTTGATCTTCCGCTGTGTTTGTCGAGTCAAACGCAATTTCAACCTTCTAGATCCGTGGTAGTCTGAACAGGTTTCGTCACAAGGTTGGCGACGTTCGTATCACAATCGACCCTTCTAAACCCCAAGATTGTGAACCTTGAAATTAATCTCAATCCACAATCTAACGATTTAGTAAACCAATGTTTTAGGTAGAAGAATGCCACAACCAAGGTGTTTAATAACTTAAGAAAACTCTCAAGTATTCAAGAAAGGCTCTCTAGGAAAGAGAAAGTGATAAACTCACAATTTTCAAGCAAATTTTTGAATTAAATCTATTCGAATGACCCTAGACTATTTATAGCCTTACAATGACTCAATCCTAATCCAATTTGGACTAAACTAACCCTAATTACTACTAAACAGATTCAGTCACATGGAAGACCAAATTTAGAAACTACCAAACTAATCTATTTAACTAACTAACTAACTAATTTCGGACCTTAGCAAAGGCAAGCTGTCCAATTTGTTTTGGACAATTAAATGACTAATAAAGGCAAGGAAATTGATAACAATGCCCTTGCTTACAAGATTAATCAAATGACTAAGTTAACTAGCAAATAAAACACTAGATTAAGCTTGAACCTGGCTCCTCCACTTGGATAAACTAATAAGCCAAACAAGCACAATGAATGCCAAATGCCTTGTTCTTCACTTTGTTCATTGGTCCCCAACGAACTTGGCATGGAAATTGTTCAACACATGGGACTTGACACGACCTTGATTCATGAGGATCTTGCACGTGTATCATTCCCCTCCTCTTGAAAGGATTCGACCTTGAATCAAAGTTTCATTTGGATAGCAACAACTCGAAATGCAATGCTTGGAACACGAGCCAGGTAGCATGCCTTCGACCTAATCTTCCCTCACGGACAAACCAAGGCATAGCCGTATTGATACAAACTATGTTAACAAGTAACGCAACCCGCACATGAAAAAACTTAGGATCTAGGATATTGGTAACCAAAGTTGGAAAACACACAGCGGAAGACCTTCACCCGTTGAGCACGTGGGCAACGAACGTTGGTATAATGGTAAAAGACGCCACAATTCAACGTGTTCTTGAATTGATAAGTCAATGAACCCTTAAAGAGAACTCTAAGGTATTCAAGTCACTTGATGATTTAAGGGTTGAAGTGCCACTTGAACTAATCCTATATGCAAATATTTATATTTACTATTTGTCATTTTCAGTTCTAATTTAAGAAGTTTAATTTCAGCAAACTCATCATTTATAAGGACTGTCCTTTCAACAGTTTAATAGCAAGTCCAGTTTTTAAATCAAATCTACCCATTTGATAAATTAAATTAGGTTCAGGTTTAGGTAATTTCCAATTTTGTATTTGCTGTTCAGTTTCTTCAAATTCTAAAGTTTCAGTGTTTTTAGTAAACTTATTTTTCTTAATAAGTGATTTAGAAGAGGAAGAAGATGCAAAAGAAGACATATTTGACATATTATCAAGCAAATTTTTTGGATAGAATGGTATTAGAAAGCCAAGTTGAAGCGAATCCAGTGGGCTACCATATATTCAAGTTCAAGCCATCTCAAGGTTTAAGTCCATCATGCGAGGATTCGTAGAGTTCAAGCACGATTCAAGTGATATTCAAGTTTGTGCGACCAAGTTGAAGAGGCTAAAGAGTTGAGATCACTTGCTACGTGTCAAGTTTAATTAGTTTTTAAATATTAATTATTAGTTTTCATTATTAATGTAATTGGGCCAGCTTGAGTTATTTCAGTGAGCCTGTGAGGACCCGAAAATTTTATTTTTATCTGATCTATTTATTTAATTATTTATTTATTTTCTCTGAATAATTGACTTAAATTATTTTAATTTACAATTGTACCATACATTACCTCATTTTATTTTAAAAATCTTGTTTAACCATCAATTTGATTTTTCTATCACTCAATTGTGAAAAACAGAAAAAGGCATGTTTTTCGAAACAAACATTTAAACTGAGAGTGATGTAATTTTGGAGAATAAGAATGATCATTAGTAGATTAAGAAAAGCTAAATGAGGGATTAGAAGTGAGTGACTAGGATTAAACTCCAATTGGAGCATTTTGGGCCACAAATTCAAGTTGACTTTTTGCATATTAAAGAAAAGCTTTGTGTCATTTCTTCCTCTCACAACTTCACTTTACCAAAACACTTAAAATCCTCTCTCTCTTCATCATCTCATCAGCCGACCTCTCCCCCTCCCTCTTCCCCTTTGATTTCATCTCCAAAACTACTCCAAAACCTCACTAATCCACCAAGAACTAGAACCAATCTTGTCAACTTACCTTGGAGCTTGAGCATCATCAAGGAGAGAAAGTGTGAGCCGAGTTTGGAGGAGGAAAAGAGGAGTTTTGGTGCAACTCTAGACCACAATCAACTTAGGGTTTCTACTTGAAAGGAAGAGGTAGTTTTCTCCAACTTAACCTAGCTCTCTTGATGTCCTTTTGTAGCTTTAAACTTTGATTATTCAATGTTGTTGTTCTTGATGAATTGGATGATGGTGGGCTCTATGAACTCCCACCTTTCTTGTTGTTGGCTGCTATGATGTGTGTATGTGTGTGATGGAGCGAGTTGTGTTGAATTCATGGAAGTTAGGAGGTTAGGAAAATCGAGGGAGGAAGGAATGTTATTTTGCCGGTTTCATTTCAGCATTTTCTCCCCCGTTTTGGCAGCAGCTTTTCATGGAATTTTTGGTGGTTTTGAGAGCTGAAATGTTGGTCTATATGTGCGTAAATTTAGTTGCAAAAATCATTCCATTTGGTGTGGTAAAATCGCATGAAATGAAAAAGCCAACATCTGGAAATTTTGCTCCTAATCTGCCCGAACTTGTGTCCTGTTTTGGGGTGTTGTTTGGTCTGATTTTTTGCTACCATTTTACCATAATTTGCTCAAGAAATGTTTCTAGAGTCTTGCTTTTGAAAATGGAATGGAATGAAGGTTGTTTTGGTTGAACCAAAGGTTGAAAAGGAAAATAATTTCGTTTGACAGGTTTGAACTTCAAAATTTCAGTCAACTTTGGGGGCATTGGTCACTGCCTACCCGTGCTAGTTTTTAGCTAAATTTTGGTACAAGTGTATTTCACATACTAAGGTTTATGCCTGCAAAATTTGGGGATTTTTGAGTAAGAATTTGTCATCCGAATGATGCATTAAATCTAGCCCTGCAAAACTAGAATTTCGGAAAATCAGGAATGACGAACCTGCTCTGTTTGGACAACTATATTTTCTTACTCGAGAGTCAGAATTGAGTACCGTTGGTGGCGTTTGAAACTAGAGTCAAAGAGCTATGAACTCTGTAAATTTCAGGGGTTACTTCATTTTCTATAATTTTTGGTGAATTTCCAAAATATACTGAAAAACCAGCCTGATTTGTCCTGTTTTCACTGAAGCAGTATTTTTGTACGAAAATCTGGGCTATTTCTGTTTAGAATCTCACTAAAGTGTCTTCTCGAGAGTTTTAGTTCGTTGAATCTATTTTCTGACGGTATAAGATTTTTCAATGAATGTCACACAAAACTGAAAATTCTTCTAAGGAAGCGACGAAAGTTGAGAAATGCCTTGGAAACATTTTCTAGTTTTTAGGCGTAACCTTTTGAGTATTTGTACACCATTCCAAACTTAGAAAATGGATTTTTCCAATTACATAAGAGTCCTCTTAATTTGGAATCGAAAAGCTTATTTGTTTGAAAACTTGACTTTGAGTGCATACTTAGGTAATTTTGATTTTCATCTCTCAGGTGATCACATGGACACCGAGAAGCTTGTTTGATCTCTTGAATTGCTCTCACTTGCTCTCGACTATTGGTGAGTGTCAAGTGCATGATTTGTTGAATTGCTTGAACCTGTTACATGCTTGATTTGAATATGTTATTAAACTTGTCGAGGTGGACGTGTACTTTATCTCGTCCGATCTCTCTTACTTGACCTGACATGCTTGCTTGTATCTGTTGTACTTGAAATGACTTGCATGAACCGTACTTGTACTTGATTGGTGATTGAATGTTGCCTCATCATCCTATTTGCTAGCTACTTAAATTTGTTGGGGACGCCCAAAACTCATTGGTGAACCGTTCACTTCTGGCCGGCATGGGCTTGGCCTAGAGATTGGTAACCTATGAGTCTTTACATATTTTCGTCGATTAGAGTGCGCTCGCCGATTACTTGTCTGGATATGCTCGAGTATTACCAAATTTTCCATTTTGACGAGCGCCCCCGGTTGGGCGATGAAACGATGGACGGAGATGGTTGACAAGTGGAGTTCTACATGGTTATTAAGAAAGTTGATGGAGTGTCAACTGTGTGGAATGTGATCAAGATTCGTGGAACGTGGCTCCTGAGAGCCGCTGTATCCTTTATTTAATGTGTAATTAAATTCCTTATTTGCCTTCTTGCCTAAATGTTTTGGTTACTTATCTTATTAATAAAAGTGTATGTTTCTTGATCTTGCATGCTTGCATGTTTTTCTTGGCCTCACTGAGTTTTGCTCACCCCATAAGATTTGTTTTCCTTAACAGGTTTTGAAGTGGAGTTCGCTAACCGTGGATCTTAGTTTCTGTAGTAGGATTTCCGCCCTTTTGTATAAGGTTGTTTTGATTTGAGCACTTGATGGTTTATAGCACTTAGAGTTAGTACTAATGAAATTTGGATGAAATTATTGGGAATTGTAAATTCAGCTTTTGTATGTATTTTAGTACTTGGAACGTATTTTGAAAATGTAAGTTGAACTTTAGTTCCTTTAAATAGTTAGTTTGGAATGTGACGTTAGTTATGTTGAGAATGATATTTTGGATGGAATTGTTGTTTAAGTTAATTGAGCGAGTGAGTCCCAGCGAGAGTTGGGTAAGCGTCCCGCTAAGACCTTAGGGTTCGCCCTAGGGAGAGGTGGGGGCGTCACAGTTGGTATCAGAGTTTAGGTTTCAGATCCCTGTAGTGTATCCTAGACTAACTGTTTAGGATGCTGGACTGTGAGATTAGTTTGAAGGTTAAGTGAAAAGACTACTTGCATACATTTGGTTAAGACTTGCTTTCTAAGTGGATGAGTTGGAGTTAAGGAATGTGAAACTATATATGGTTGATATTTGATTTGTGATTAAAGGAAACTAGATGGTATGTCGGGCGAAAATGACGATTGAGTTGATTTACACTTTGGGGTGGCCAACCTTAGTGTTGATTGACTTTGTTCTTATTTTGGCGCCTGAATACAAATATGTTACAATTGAGAATATTTGCTATATTTGGAGTTATTGAAGGCCTTGTTTGGAGGTAGGAGCTCGTAGTCTTCTTTACCATGCTTGACGGAGATATATTTATAGGTGATGATTTTAATAGGATGAATGCTTTAGCAGACAGTTGTATCCATTTTAAGAATTTTGAATTTGGTGCTTGATGTATTGACTAGCACTAACCAATGCTTATATTATTTGGATTTAAATCCTCCTAGATGTAGGATGAAAGTTCGGTTGTGAATTAGATTAGGGAGGTCCTAGTCTTTTGTATGCTTTATCAAATGATTAGTTGGGGTGATGCTTTGTGAGACCTCTAACTTTACAAGACCTAACCTTCGCATTTTGTGGTACTAGTGTGCTATGTGTTTTGTGATTATCCTGAAATGACTTGCTAATTTGCTTGGACCAGAAGGCACTTGAAATGTGCCTGAAGGTTGAGAAGCTCAACTGTTGCTCCTATTCATGACCTTGCTTGGATGTCCGCATCACTTGAGGAATTTGGATTTATATCATTCGCCCTCTCTTAAAAGAGATTTGTCTTCAAATCTGCGCTTTGCTTATGTTGAAGCTCATCAGGGAATATGTGTATAAAAGCAAGCCATGAAGCATGTCGCCAACTCAACTTCATCATGAACACGAACCAATGCGCATGCCCCATTCTCCAAAGATCACTTGTAGGGCCTTTATCATCCCCTCCCCCATGAAAACGATTCAACCTCGAACAATCATCTAACCAAAAACAAACTTAAGAAGCTGCAATTTCCAGCCAACAAGCATCCAAAAAGCCCGCAAGAATCCTACCTGAAAAATCAAGCAAAGTTCATGCAAGGAAATCGGGATTAAGGTTTCTTTCTTTGTGATAATTTGAGTTTTGCTTCTAGGGTTGTTTTTAGCTTTTGAGTCAAATTTCTAGCATCCTAAATTGTCTAAATTTCATATTTTCTCTATTCTTGTTGAGCACTTAAACTGGTTCTTTGTTTCCTAAATCATCGTGTCTTAGTTTCCTAATTCTTTTGTCTTTGTTTCCTAATCCTTTGTGTTTTAGTTTCCTAATCTGTTATTTCCTATTCCTTTTGTCCGTGTTTCCTAATCCTTTTTGTGTCTTTGTTTCCTAAATCATTGTGTCTCAGTTTCCTAATTCTAATTGTGTCTTAGTTTCCTAAATCTTTTGGTACCTTGTTTTCCTAATTCTTTGTGTCTTTGTTTCCTAATTTTCTTTGTGTCATTCTTGCCTAATCCACCGTGGTCTAATTTGGTATGTGGGTTAACACTAGAAGAAGTTCTAATTTCTTCAAGTTGTTGACAAAGTTGACTTGAGAAGTGATTGGTGAGATTAATAGAGTGTTTATTGAGTGTAAACACAAGCGTTGAAGGTAAACACGTGAGCTTGTGTGGTGAGGAAAATATCTTTTGTTTTGCTAACTTTTTGCAGGTTACATCATGAAGGGTAAGAGGCAAATGAGAGTTAGCTTTGACCAACCTCTGCCGAATCCTAAGGGAGTTGAAGATGTGGTGTTACGTCGTGTAGATGATCAATTGAATATCATCAATTCACAACCACATGGTTTTATTCTCGAAGCCATATCAAAGATAAAGTGTGCAAGTTGGCCATTGATGTGCATTGTGAGGTTAACCTCGCAAGTGCTCTCATGGTTGAGAAACTTCAACTTCCAACCATTGATCATCCTTGTCCATATAAATTGTCGAGTGCTAATGGTGATATTTGGATTACTAAACATACACTCGTTCCTGTTCGTATTGGCAAGTACGTTGATGAGGTGTTGTGTGACGTAGTTCCAATCCAAATTACGCATGTGCTGTTGGGTAAAGCATGGATGCTGAGGCGTGATGTTAAATATGATGGACATACTAACAAGTAATCCTTCACATTTAATGGACGTCGTACTATACTTGTATCACTTGATTATGAAAGACTTTGTATTGATTTAGATATTATGAAAAGTGAGCATGAGTCCTATAGCATGAAAAAAGAGTTAGTTGAGGTAAAATCTGAGAATGATAAAATGAGTGTTCAAGCCATGAGTGTTAAGAGTGATATTTCAATTTGTGAGCCTAGTGTTGAGCTTGTAAAAGAGAGTGAGCAGTCCAAACTTGAGTTGGTAGCAAGTGAGGGTTCAAAGTCTTATGTTTCTTCTAACGAACTTAACTTTTCTTTGTTTAGTGTTTCTTGTTTTTTGCAGGTTACACAAGGTGAAGTGAAACTGGTTTTGACATGCACCATTGCTAAGTCATTTGATGGATTGTTGATTTTTCAAGGAGTTGCTAATTTCTATCATCACTCTATGGCAAAATGCACTACCTTAGCAAACCAGCCACTTGCTTTGAAAGGGAGTTTACTTTCAATTGATTGAAACCGAAATTACTCCTTCCCAATCTAACCTTCTTATTTGTGTCAATTGTTTGCATTGTGTTATTAGTCCTAATGTTGAAATAGGTCATTTTTAGCATTGCATTTTTAGTCCTTATGTGTCTTTTATTTTTCTTGACTTGTGTGCCCATTGTGTTGGATTATGATGCATGTTTGTGTAGTGAGTCTAATGTGTCATTAGAGTTTGTGAACATTATTCCCATGAAGCATGGAAATCATGTATTTCCTTCGTGTTATCCATTGGGTGAATTTAGTGTTCTTACTTCTTTCATTCCTACTAATGCCTCGTGTTTTGTCTTTGATCCAGGAATTGATTTGAGGTCGAATCGTTTTCATGGGGGAGGGAATGATAAAGGCCCTACAAGTGATCTTTGGAGAATGGGCCATGCATATTGGTTCTGTTCATGATAAAGTTGAGTTGGCGACATGCTTCATGGCTTGCTTTTATACACATATTCCCCGATGAGTTTCAACTTAAGCAAAGCGCAGATTTGAGAATCTCTTTTAAGAGTAGGGGAATGATATAAATCCAAATTCCTCAAGTGATGCAGACATCCAAGTAAGGTCATGAATAGGAGCAACGGTTGAGCTTCTCAACCTTCAGGCACATTTCAAGTGCCTTCTAGTCCAATAATGCGTGCTTAGAGCAAAATGACTCAAGGAAGAATTGGCCATATTGGTTCGTGATGTTCAAGAGAGTGTCAAATCACTTAGCAACTTGGAGGATCAATCACAGCCTTGTGTCACCTTGCTAAGTGTTCAAGAGGGTTCATCGAGCCTAAGGAATGCAACTTCAGTCGATGAACAGAAGCGTTGACACTAGTTAGACGTGCCCGCGCTGAGTGGTCACGCCTAAGGTGCTGTTGGACAGAAACGTTGATACCAATTAGACGTGCCCACGCCTAACGGTCACGCCTACAGAATTTATTTTTATTTGTTAGTTAAGTTCTTGTTTGTCCAATAAAGCAATTGGCTAGGTGTGAACAAGGCCTTGCCGAATGCCTTATGTTATTTTCTAATTAGTAGGTTAAATTTAGTTTCCTATTTAGTTAGGGTTTCGGTTTCCTTAAGCTTTATGGCTGGCCGAATTCCTTAGTCCTTTTTGGTCTAGATTTTTATGTTTTGTAGACACCTTTATTTCATTTTTAATATACAAGAATTATTCAGAAATTTCATTGAGTGTTTATCACTTCTCTTGCTTCTTTGAAGCGGCTTGAATACCCTAGAGTTCTCTTTAGGTGTTCATTGACTTATCAATTCAAGAACGCGTTGAACTGTGGCGTCTTCTACCTTATACCAACGTTCATTGTCCAAGTGCTCAATGGGTGAAGGTCTTCTGCTGTGTGTGTTTTCCAACTTTGGTTACCAATATCCTAGATCTTAAGCTTTTTCGTGTACGGGTTGCGTTACTTGTTAACGTAGTTCGTATCAGTAGTGCTCAACAAAGTCAAACAGAATGATGAGATAAAACGAATTAAGATGCTGGAATTTAACTTTAAAGCTGGAAACAAACCCTAGAAAACAAAGACAACTATCGCTAGCAAGAACCCTAACCCGATTCCTTGAAAATGGATTTTTCTTGGCTCAGATTTTTCTGGTTGGGTTTGGTCAGTGTTTGTGGCTGGGTTAAGCAATTTTCTAGGTGGATTTTGGGCAGCAAATAGGCGGCAATCTTTGTTTCCAAAAGGGATTAAATCCGGTTATGAAAAGGAAACAAGATGAGGCAGTTTTCTTAACTCAAATCAGATTTGGTAATTTGTTTCCAAAACTGTTTTGGAAGCCTTGTTTCAACCTACTTAGGAAGCTTTCTTTTTTGATGATTCTTGGCTTAGCCGTTTCCTTTTTCTTTTCTTTTTTTGTTGCCTTTTCTTTTCTTTCCTTTTTTTTATTTTTATTTTAACAAAACAACAACAATGAATTCAGCAAGCAAGAAATTAGGAAAGTTGATGTTTTTGGAAAGTGGTTGCAAGGTTCAAGAATTGATTCAAGATCCAATCTTTCAAACCAAGAACTTCAAGATTCACACAAGAATTTCAAGATTTCAAGGTGATAATCAAGAAAGTTCAAGATTCAATCAAGTTTTTCCCAAGAACTTCAAATTTGCAAGACTCACAAGATGATTCCTCTATTTTCCAGCAAGGTGAAGTGCGGACAGGTTTGGAACAAAACAGAAATTTTTTTCTTTTGACTCAAGAGATAAACTAGATGCAAGCCAAACCTAAGGGGGACTCGGACAGCAAGCAACAATGAACGACTCGACAAGAACAGCAAGTAACAAGAACGACTTGACTCGACAAGAAGAAACAAGAACTAGATAAGACGACAAGAAGAGAGGTAAACTCGAAACTTTTTTTTTGTTGATTTTCTTGACGCACAAGAGACACAAAAACAGCAAGGACACGAAGAAAAAGAGACAGAATTTGAATGATGCAATCAAGATGAATTCGGATGAACAGTAATGGTGAATAGTAAGAGTGAACAGTAGCAGTGAACAGTATCACTATAGTGCTGATGAACGGTAACTACGATTTTTTTTTTAATTTGAAAACTCAAGAAACGAGGACAATGGACTCTAAAACAAAGGGCAGATATACTTTGTTACCTCCAACTAGCTCTGAGACCAACTGATACGAACTACGTTAACAAGTAACGCAACCAGCACACAAAAAAGCTTAGGATCTAAGATATTGGTATCCAAAGTTGGAAAACACACATAGCGGAAGACCTTCACCCGTTGAGCACTTGGACAACGAACGTTGGTATAAGGTAGAAGACGCCACAATTCAACGCGTTCTTGAATTGATAAGTCAATGAACACCTAAAGAGAACTCTAGGGTATTGTGATTAGTTGGGGTGATGCTTTGTGAGGCCTCTAACTTTACAAGACCTAACCTTCGCATTTTGTGGTTGTGCTATGTGTTTTGTGATTATCCCGAAATGACTTGCTAATTTGCTTGTGAATTCTGGAATATGCGATATATGTTAGTTTACTTGTTTTAACTGCTCCCACTATTGACCTATATGTTCACTTTTGCTTACGCATGTTTAATTTTGTTTATGCATCTAGACCTATAATTAGGGCTATCGATCGTGGTCAAGGTCGGGGTCGTGGTCGTGGTCGAGGACGTGGGCATGCACAGTCCAAACCCTCCGCGAGTGTTCACTTTTCTGGGGCTGAATCTGAGAGGGGACCGGGCGGTGGTAATGAGGATCAAGTGGCTACAGGCATCAATAGGATGACTGACATACTTGAACGTCTGGCCGATAATCAAGGCCTTGGATAGTAGAATCAACCTTTAGGGGCTAATCATGGGGATGATAGGGTTTTGGAGCATTTTCTTAAGTTTTCACCACCTAAATTCCTCGGAGGATCTGACCCTGAGGCGGCAAAGAACTGGTTTGATAGAATGATTGAGATATTTACCGCCCTGCACTATACTGAAGAGAGGCAAGTGAGCTTTGCCATTTTCCAGTTTGGGGGAGCGGTTCGGGTATGGTGGAATGTAATTAGAGTTAAATGGGAAAGAGAACAAACCCCTTTGACCTGGGCAAATTTTGAGAGGGAGTTTAAGGAGAAGTTTCTTCCACTTATGATCCAAGAAAAGAGGGAGGACGATTTTATAAGATTGAGACAAGGGGCCTTGAGTGTTGCCGAATATGAGGAAAAATTTACTAAACTATCTAGGTTTGCTCCAGAGTTGGTGGTCACTGAACGAAAAAGGATAAGACGATTCGTACAAGGATTAAATGTGGAAATACAGAAGTCTTTAGCGGCGGCCCAAATTCTTACATTCACCGATGCTCTAGAGAAAGTGCAAAGAATCGAGATTGCTAGACTTCAAGTGAAGGCTTTTCAATCTAGGAATTTTTGCTACCATTTTACCATCATTTTCTCAAGAAATTTTTCTAGAGTCTTGCTTTTGAAAATGGAATGGAATGAAGGTTGTTTTGGTTGAACCATAGGTTGAAAAGGAAAAGAATTTCGTTTGACAGGTTTCAACTTCAAAATTTCAGTCAACTTTGGGGGCATTGATCACTGCCTACCCGTGCGAGTTTTTAGCTAAATTTTGGTACAAGTGTATTTCACATACCTAGGTTTATGCCTGCAAAATTTGGGGATTTTTGAATAAGAATTCATTATCCGAATGATGCATTAAATCTTGCCCTGCAAAACTGGAATTTCAGAAAATCAGGAATGACGAACCTACTCTGTTTGGACGGCTATATTTTCTTGCTCAAGAGTCAGAATTGAGTACTGTTTGTGGTATTTGAAATTATATTCATAGGGTTATGAACCATGTAAATTTCAGGGGCTAATTCAATTTCTACAATTTTTGGCGAATTTTCAAAGTATGCTGAAAAACTAGCCTGATTTGTCCTGTTTTCACTGAAGCAGTATTTTTGTACAAAATCTTGGCTATTTCTGTTTAGAATCTCACTAAAGTGTCTTCTCAAGAGTTTTATTCATTGACTCTATTTTCTAACGGTATAATATTTGTAATTTTTGGACTTATAGAACTCAAGTTATGATTTTTCAAAGAATGTCACACAAAACTGAAAATTCTTCTAAGGAAGCGACGAAAGTTGAGAAATGCCTTGGAAACATTTTCTGGTTTTCAGGCGTAACCTTTTGAGTATTTGTACACCATTCCAAACTTAGAAAATGGATTTTTTCAATTACATAAGATTCCTCTTAATTTGGAATCGAAAAGCTTATTTGTTTGAAAACTTGACTTTGAGTGCATACTTAGGTAATTTTGATTTTCATCTCTCACGTGATCACGTGGACACCAAGAAGCTTGTTTGATCTCTTGAATTGCTCTCACTTGCTCTCGACTATTGGTGAGTGTCAAGTGCATGATTTGTTGAATTGCTTGAACCTGTTACATGCTTGATTTGAATATGTTATTAAACTTGTCAAGGCAGACGTGTACTTTTTCTCGTCCGACCTCTCTTACTTGACTTGACATGCTTGCTTATATTTGTTGTACTTGAAATGACTTGCCTGAACTGTACTTGTACTTGATTGGTGATTGAGCGTTGTCTCATCTTCCTATTTGCTACTTAAACTTCTTGGGGACGTCCAAAACTCATTGGTGAACCTTTCACCGCGGGCCGGCAAGGGCTTGGCCGAGAGATTGGTAAGCCATGAGTCTTTACATATTTTTGTTGGTTGGAGTGCGCTCGCCGACTACTTGCCTGGATATACTCGAGTATTACCAAATTTTCTATTTTGACGAGCGGGCCCGGTTGGGGGGTGAAACGGTGGACGGAGATGGCTGACAAGTGGAGTTCTACATGGTTATTAAGAAAGTTGACGAAGTGTCAACTATTTAGAATGTGATCAAGATTCGTGGAACGTGGCTCCTGAGAGCCCCTGTATCCTTTTTTTAATGTGTAATTAAATTCCTTATTTGCCTTCTTGTTTAAAAGTTTTGGTTACTTATCTTGTTAATAAAAGTGTATGTTTCTTGATCTTGCATGCTTGCATGTTTTTCTTGGTCTCACTAAACTTTGCTCACCCCATAAGATTTGTTTTCCTTAACAGGTTTTGAAGCGGAGTTCGCTAACCGTGGATCTTAGTTTTTGTCGTAAGATTTCCGCCCTTTTGTATAAGGTTGTTTTGATTTGAGCACTTGATGGTTTATAGTACTTGAAGTTAGTACTAATGAAATTTGGATGAAATTATTGGGAATTGTAAATTCAACTTTTGTATGTATTTTAGTACTTGGAACGTATTTTGGAAATGTAAGTTGAACTTTAGTTCCTTTAAATAGTTAGTTTGGAATGTGAAGTTAGCTATATTGAGAATGATATTTTGGGTGGAATTGTTATTTAAGTTAATTGAGTGAGTGAGTCCCGACGAGAGCAGGGCAGGCGTCCGGCTGAGACCTTAGGGTTCGCCCTAAGGAGAGGTGGGGGCGTCACAGAGTCGAATGAAATCCAAACGGATCCAAAAGTTTAGAAAAGGGTTTTTAGAAAAATTTGGAGTCACCACTTGGTATGGAGTTTAGGTGTACCAAATCACCCAAAAATTTTAATTAATGAAAATAAACTAAGAAAACCCTTTTTAGACGACTCCAGGTCTTTAAAAAACTAGAGAAAAAGATTTGGGAGTCACGGTTGAAAGAAGGGAAGGCAAAGATTCGATGTTACTCGTCTCTAAGGCACTCTTCTATCCTAGCCAAAGCTAGTTGCGTGATTTAGTTAAACTTTTCCTAATTCTAACTTTAAAATTTATCACATTTGGATGTTATCTATACAGATGCAAAATCTAAACCTAATGTTGGGTCGGGAGGGGCAAAATGTCTCCTTGAGGTTTGATTAGAATTGATCACATTAGTTGTGTCATCCAAATTTGATCCCTCGAGAAAGTCACAAAAAATGCAAATGATGACACTCGAAAAAAAAAAGAAAGAAAGGGAAATTAAGGTTTTCAAAAGAAATGCAATTTTTATAAAATGTCAAGGGAAAAGAAATTGGATTTTTGAAAAGATGAATTTTTAAGTGCAAAAAGGAACTTGATTTTCAAAAGATGAAATTTTAAGAAAAATGGATTTTTGACTTTGAATTTGCTAAACGGGAAGAAGAAACTTGATTTTTAAAGAATGATTTTGATAGAATTTAAAATAATGCACATGTATGTCCTAAAGAGGGATAATGCAATATAATAGGTGCGGGGAACTAAGTTCGTGACTTCAATTTTCCTTTTCATAGAAGGGATTTAAAAAGCGTGCTAAGGCTTAGAGAGCCATACTCTCGCTCTTTTCCCTTATTCAAAGGGTAATACCCTAAACAAAAGCTAATCTATTTTTAACGAAAAAGAAAACTAAATGACATGTTTCGCATACGGGATGGGAGAAAAATAACATGCAAAAATGGAAAAGAAACCCTAAAAGTGAAAAGTGTGTGAAACTTGTATCTTAATGTATGAACGGCCTTAAGAGTCTAGCATTGGACTAACCCTCGTCTAAAGGTTCTCACTAACATTGGATTAGTGAGAAATCGAAAGGAAAGGCCACAACTAGCGCTGGACTAGTATGACGACGTTAGAGGGAATGAACCACAACTAGCATTGGACTAGTGTGGTGGTGTCAATACATTTACATAATAAAACATGTAGACATGATAATAAAGCAAGTAAACACATAAAAAACACATAAGGCACATAACACATAAACATGATATCTAGATGCAAAATCCTAAGGAAAGCAAGTAAACACATAAGCACATAAACACATAGACACATAAAAATACACAAACCCTATCTATTACATTGGGGGTCCTAACTACAATCTAAATATGGATAACATGAGAATATAAATTTATTTAACCTATCTATTACATTTTCTATCTAATTTACAATATTTGCAAAATTAAAGCCTATCGATTAGAATTCAGGTATTCGAGTACCCTTTGAATAATTACATAACTTGAATTACATAAATTAATAAAAATTCAAAATAAATGAATAAATAAATAAATAAAAAGGAATATGATAAAATAAAATAAAATAAACATGTAGCACGTATAAGCACGTTGATTCACATAGAAACACATAATTAGAATTTAAAGATGTCAGGGTTACCTCCTTTTGAAAGGATAACTTAATGAGGAGACAGGGACCACTCTATCACTCACAGTTAACAAAGAGGTCAATGCACCAATTTATTTGACAATTAATCATGGAATATCAAAATTGTGATTTATTAATGAAACTCACTAAATTCAAAACAAGTAACAACTAGCCAAATAAATTAAGCTATATTAACACATTAGAAAATGGAAACAACTTCAAAGAATTCCAAAGACAAATGAATTGCACTATAGAGAAGCTTAAATAACAATTAAAGAAAGGAAACACTCATAATTACAAAATCAACACTCTATTAGGGGTTTAATTAAAAATATTTAAAAACTTTTTGGGGTCTGGACAAAATTTTTCAAAAGATTAATGGGTCAAAATTGAATGAAAATAAAGTTGAGAGGCCAAAATATAATTAAAATAAGGACATAATTGAAAGAAATTAAAAGTTTTAGGGCTAAAGTAAAACTAATTAAAAAATTAGGGGCCAATGTATAAACTATTTTAAGTGGACCAAAGGATGGGTTGGGAATTTTAAGAAATTGGGCTAATATCATTTCAGCCCAAATGAAAATAATAAAATTGAGCCCAAAAAAAAACCAAACAAACTAACAAAAGCATGGAATTAAAAGCCCAAACGAAAATAACAAAAAACCAACCGAAAGCCCTGACCAAACTAAATACAAATTGATACAAAAGTCCAAACAAAAGTGACAAAGCCCAATCGAAAGGCCCTGACTAAACTAAACAAAAAGCCCAAGCCTTTTTCTTTTCTTTTCATTTCTTTTCTTTTCTCTTCTTCTTCCCCTCTTTCTTCTTCCTCTCTTTCTCAGCCAGACCAGCAGCAGTAGCTCGCCGGCATCCGTGGAGGCGCCGCCGGACCGCCGTCGGCCGCCGGTCGAACTTCCGGTCACAAAAAAAATTCCCAAAAATATACCTCCGCACTCGATTTTTTGCGTTGAATTCATTTCCGGATTTAGTTTTTGCAAAACACACACCAAAAGTGCCCAAATGTGTAATTTACAGCCGACTAAAATTTTTTCCAAAATGCTCAAATCAGCCCCAAAATTCACGAAATTTATGTCTAAATAATCCTTGTGAATTCTACAATGCAACTAAGACTTAATTTAACAAGAATTAAATCCATTTTTTTTATCTAGGAATTTTATCAAACATGTAAAATGCATGATATAAACCCATTCTTTCTACCTCTAAAACTAATATAAACAAGCCCAAAAAAATCAGCAAAAACAACCCCAAAGTCCATTTATCAACACCCAAAGTCCAACATTGGCATTTGAACGTCCAGAAATGAAAAGAAAGAAAAGAAAACAAAATCTATGAAACATGCTTTTCACGTAGGAATTTTAAAGGAGAAGTTTGAGAAATTTTACAATGCTTGTTGGAAGATTTTTGTGAGCTTTGTGACTTTGATTCTTGATGAAGCTTCCCGGCAGTAGCAGCACTTCCTCCTGGTTCTCTTCCTTTTCTTTTCTGCTTCTCTTTTCTTTTGGCTTGTGTGTGTGTTGTGTGAACAGAAAAGAAGAAAGAGCCGTGTGTGTGTCGTGTCTCATGTGTGTCTTGCTTCTACTGTGTGTGAAGGAAAAACGAGAGATAAATAGTCAGGGGAGTGGGTAGTTTTTGTCTGAAAGTTTTTCTTGTGTGTTGTGTGGGAGGGAGAGAACCGAGAGACAGTGAGAGTTGGGGGGGAAAGTTGTTCTTTTTGTCTGATAGTTTTTCTTGTGTGCTGTGTGAGAGGGAGAGAACCGAGAGATAGGGAAATATTTAGGGGGAAACTAAGCTCTTTTCTGATAGGGTTTTTGTGAATTGTGTGCTGAAGTGAAAGCCAAGAGAGATAGGGGGAGTGAGTTCTTTTGTCTAAGAGTTTTTCTGTATCTTGTTTCTTGTGTGAACCGAGAGAAAAAAGGGAGAGTTGGAGGGAGTGGGTAAAAAACAAAAATGGTGATGTGATTTTTGCACCTTTCTTTTTTTCTTTTTTTTTGAAAACAAAGAAAATAAAGTAGAATAAAGCAAATAAATCACAAATAAATAATAAATAAATGAATAAATAAAAATGAAAATAACAATGAGAAAATACTAATATTTTGAGGCTCCAAATTATTTTTCACTCATTATTCTGATTGATTTTCTTTTTCTTGATTTTTTGACTCTTTTTTTTTTGGAACCCCTAAATAAGAAAAATAAATTCACATTAAATATAGAAAAATAAATGATCAATTAAATCACCAAAACTCTAGGAAAACAAGAAAAACTAGTAAAAATTTGGTGTCTACACTTGTGTCTTGTAAGGCTGTAAATAAGTCTCACCTTGGACGATTTTAGATGGAGAATAATATTGAGTTTTCAGCAACACATGTGTGTGGTCATCATCTCTTCTTAAGAGATCCTCCTCCAATACTTAAGAGGTTAAATCAAGTTTCAACCGACTTATCAATCAAGAATCGTATTTGATTGTGGCGTCATTCTACCTATTCTCTAATTTCACTAAATCCTAGAGTGTGTGTGATGTGAGTTGATGATGGACCTAGACGAATATCAAGTTGGACTTACGGAAATCTCTCGACCCCTCTAACCCGCGGAACTACGAACCTTGAATTTAATTTTAACCCGTAGAACAATGAATTAGCGAACCAAGGCTGTTGGTAGATGACGCCACAATCAAGTGTGGTTCTTGATTGATAAGTCGATTGAACACTCGAAACCTCTCAAGTATTCAAGAAGGAATCTCTTAGAAAAGAGACATGTTATTCTCACAAGAATAAGCTGAAAATTGATTGATAAACTTGGTTAATAATTTCGTCCATCATAGGCTGTATTTATAGCCTTGGAAAAACTAATCCTACTACTACTAGGAAACAATTAAATAAACGGCTTGGTCAATCCCTCAAGGACTAGGAAACCTAGTTGACCAAGACCCTAATTGACTAGGCTTAGACCAATTCGGTCAAAGCTTTATTTACTAACCAGAAATTAAACTAACTTACTAATAGCAATTGGATTTGAATTAACCAAGCCAAAATCAGCAAGGCAATTCGGCCCAACATACTAAGTACACAAAATGGAATTTAGACATAACTCTAGATGGTCGAATTGAGACCCTAAATCCAAATGTGATTTTTAAGCCAAAGCTAGGGTTTCAATCCTTCAAATGCATCTTCTTGAATTTCAATCACTTGGACCCCTTTGAATGATGAATTCTTTCTTGGACAGCTTTCAGCTCTTTCATCAGTGTGGGTTGAGATTAAATTTGTAAGTTCGCACAACGTGGGTTGGGGAGTTAAGGAATTCCGTGCCTTAACTTGATCATCGTGTAGATCCTTGGGCATCGATGGGATACGAGTTCAAGCCCTCTAGGTGGGTTCGTATCAGTGGGATGTCCAAGAAAGCATTTGAGGAAATGATTCATCCCTGGGTACTATCATTGAGATTTGCACTACAAGGTGCAAATGCTCACTCAAGGAAGTATGTCGGTGGAAGACTACTTCAAGGAAATGGAAATGGCCATGATGCGTGCTGACATTCATGAAGATGCTGAAGCGACAATGGCATGTTTTCTAAGGGGATTGCGGCCTGAAATTGCTGAGGTCGTGGAGATTCAACACTACTTTGACCTGGAGGAATTGATGGACAAAGCTGTCAAAGTAGAGTGAAGACTCAAGAGAAGGGGTAGTTCTCACCCTAATTCCAACTTCCAACCAGGGAATTGGAAAAACCAGCAATCAAAAAGGGAAGAACAATCCTCTATTCCTTCACAAATGGACAACTCGAATCCTCCTTCTTCTAACTTTTCAAGGTCGAATGCTCAACCACAAAAATCGAATTTGAAGAGCAATGAAAAGGCTAAGTTCGACACAACCAAGCCTTGAAATAGAGACACTAAATGCTTTAAGTGTCAAGGGTTTGGCCACATTGCCTCTCAATGCCCAAGTTAACGAGCTATGATCATCTTGCCAAATGGGGAAATGCTCACTGACAATGAAGAGGATGACGAGTATGCGGAAATACCTCCACTTGAGGGAGAAGAAGATGAAGTGGAGATTATTGAGGAGTAGCCTATAATGGATTGTGTTGGTTTGGTGGCTTGACGAGCTTTGATTGCTCAAGTTGGAGTAGATGAACTTCAACGTGAGAATATATTCTACAGTCGTTGCCACATCAAGGAGAAGGTGTGCAGCCTAGTCATTGACCCCGGAAGCTGTACCAATGTTGCAAGTGCCATAATGGTGGATTGACTAGGCCTCCTAACAACCAACCACCCAAAGCCCTACAAGTTGCAATGGCTCAACAACTGCGGCGAATGTAGAGTAGATGGACAGCCTTATCAAAACTCATACTCGAGCAGGAGGCGTCTGCAACAGGTCTATTTCCACACACACCCTTGCGACATTCTGCCTCGCCAAGGTGGAGGTCACAGCATCAACATAGAGCGGCGTTCCCAAGCAAGAGACGATGTGAAATAGGCATTGTTTGTTGAACAAGTGAATTGGCAATTTGGGCAAACTAAACCAAACAGGGACAAGAGAAGATTCACGATTGACGTGAAACTTCGTCGTCCATTTAAAGACCTGCATGGGGAAGCCATTGACATACCAGATACTACGAATCCAAACTCACAAGAAATCAACCTCGTTCTTCAGCCTAATCAACACATGATGAAGGTCTAACAATCCGATAGATACCTCGTCCTTCAAGTCCAGCCAAAGAAAGAATTTTCGAATCTCTTGAAGCTTCGGCCGACCTGGAGAACTTGCCAACCAAGGTATGATGAAATTGGGAAGAAACAGTTGCAATTTCGGACTAATTGAAGACTACTGCTAGTTTGCCTCGATGGGTAGACCGCGTGGCGTGGATTTTCATTGTAGGCTTCAACTAACCCGTGAACAATTCAGAGAAGGATTTTTTCTTGAAGGAAGGTGAGGAAGAAGAAATCTGACCCCCACCATCCGAAGGATGGAGGGCATCTGAGGCTGCCATGGCTGCAAACGAAAGCAAAAACCAGCAAACCCTAGGAGAAAACCCTAGGAGAGAGAGAGAGAGAGAGAGAGGCTCAAGCATAATAAATTTAAAATAAAAGTTCAATAAACGATATCTAATAATGAGCCATCAAAACTCAAACGACATTTTGCATGAAGGTCATAGAGTAGATGGACAGCCTTATCAAAACTCATGAGTCCAAGTTGATAGACTACATTACACACTTTGACAATCCTAGCAACAATAACGATGAATTTGAAAGCCCTAACATGTATAAAATCACTTGGAACATACGGCTTCACTAGAAGAATTAAACTACAAAAACGCAAAACAATACTCCTATGACTAGAACAAATGCAACACGTAGGGGTACGAACGCTAACTAGAGATTGAGGATATTGGAGTAAATAGATAGATTTATTAAACTTCTTAATCCTCAAAGAACTAGTCATATCATGCACATATGTATCTTTCAACATGATGCTACTCAATTCACACACACAATCAAAAACATGCACTTGCATAGACAAAGTAAGCTCATTAAGTACACTCAAGTGCATAGTCACGACAAGCTCATAAACTCCACCATAATAACAAAGAAGTATAGGGTAGAATTCTATCGCATTCATGGAAAGATGATTAACAATAATTAAGCCAAATGTACTCGACACAAGTATCCATGGATCATTGGCATGCAAAATAGTCCATAAAAGAGCCACTAGCTTCGGCAATACAACTCAAACAAAGCAATGAATTAGTTAGGGCAGAATAGTAAGTATGAAGTTCATCTTTTGAAACACTAATTAGGAAGATCCCTTTCTCTTGTTCAGGTAAGACAAAACCCCATGCTTGTTGGCAGCAACATGCTAGGCCTTGAAACATCACCAATTCACCAATGGTTCTAGGATTAGAACTTGGAAAATTGTACTGCAATTCATCTTGATGAACCTGCAAATTATTAGAAATAAAAGTAAGTAAGGAAACATCAAGTTCATTAGTAAGTAAAGCTACTTTAAACTCCATGGCCAAATGCTCATTCACGCTTATTCCAAGATGATTTTTGGCCTTAAGCTTCAAATTTCCATTAGTGGAGTAATCATAAAGCAAACAAATAGATTTGTCAAATTCCATAAAACCAATATGATCAACCACATTAGACGCATGAACCAAAACAATGCCAACTAACTCAGGAATGTTAACAAAAGACTTTACTAATGATACAACCAAAGGATACTCATTCACGTCATAAGAATCATACCACGACACATTAGGGAGGGGTATCACCTTTGGAAGCAAACCAATCTCATCAATTGTATCATGATAGTAAAGAGACTTATGGATGGAATTTACCTTGTCAATGGTAAAGGAATTAATAACAAATTTACCAATTATTTGCAATCCACTAGACCATTGATTACCACCAAGAGTAACTTCACAATTTAGCACTTGAAGAGCTTCTTTAACCTGTGAAAAAGTGACAAATAAACTAGGCAAAATAAACTAAGGATGGTTAGTCAAAGGTACAAACTCTCTATGCTCACTCTTCACAACTAACTCACTCTCGCTGATTTTTATAATAAAGCTCAACTCACTTTCTTTCTCACAAGACTCACTAGTGGAAGTGACTAATTTACTCAACTTTTGTGAATTTGCACTCTCCTTTTCTTCCTCGCTATTCATGGATTTTACCTCAATTAAATTCTGATTTTCACACTCAAATGGTACATCATGGTTCACATGGTCATTTAGCACTTCACACAATTTATCCTCAACTAGCAAATTTGAATCAAGTGCTAGGGTAGTTGGGATTTGCAACTTTTCATGCTCACATGTGATGATGGGATGCTCTTCACTAGCCATCTTTGAAGATGTTTGATTATGATGCTCCATGTGTTGCTTGAAGTAGGCATTCCATGATTGCCTCATCTCATCAAATTTGGAATCAACCATCACATGAAACTCCTCTTTCCAATTTTGCCTTTCATTCTTTGGTTCACATGGCAATAACTTGCTTCGAGATATTTTAGACATCTCAAGTGAGGCTCTTTTGGTTAAGGAAAGTCTCCATTGACACCTCTTTTCAATCTTCTCTTCAATATCCATGGTGACATGTGCAACGTCGAACAAATCCATATGATTATCCACTTCAAGACGACGAGCTATTTGATCATTTAATCCCTCCAAAAAGTGATCAATGACAAATGAATCCTCCACATGATACGAACCCAACCTTGATTGGAAGAACTCGTAAAACCAATTCCCGGATCTAGACAATAATTCCCACGTTTGGATTGATGGTAAACCACGAACCCCTTAAAACCCTTGATTCAAGAACTAAGATTAATTTCTTAACCCTCGAAGAATTGTTAAAAGGAACTTGTAGTGTAGGTAGAAAGGCGCCACAAACAAGTGTGATTCTTGCTTGATAAGCCAAAAGAACACTTAGAGCTCAATCTAAAGTATTCAAAGGTTTGCACAAGGCATAAGAGAAACTCTCTTAATTGCTGAAACTTGATGTCTAATAGAATGTAATAAACGTTTGAGAAGAACGGCCTATTTATAGGCTTACAAACAAAATCCTACTAAACTAAGGAAACCTAGTGACATAAGGAGTCATTTACTAACTATAAATGAAAATAAATTCTTTAGGCATGACCATTAGGCGTGGGCATGCCAAACTAGCGGCAACGCTTCTGCCAAGCTACTCCTTAGGCGTTACCACTTGGCGCGAGCACGTCTAACTGGTGTAACGCTTCTGCCAAGCTACTCCTTAGGTATGACCACTGGGCGCGGGCACGTCTAACTGGTGGCAACACTTCTGCCATGGCTGAATGTTGCAGCTAATTATCTAAAATGAAAATTACATAGAATAATTAACTTAAAACTAGAATTAACATCCGAACTGGCCCTCATATGACTTGGTTTGTACTTGAAGCACATTGATGAATGCTTGGCCTTCTTGGAAAGTCCCAATGCCTTCACGAGTAGCACAAATGAATGCTTGAATTGACTCTCGCATCATTCGAGCACGTGCACGAGTCATTGGCCCAACACTCACAAGTGGAGTTTGTGTAAGGTTCGGCCCTTTCCCTTGAACTTATGTATGGTCTGTGAGCTGGTTCCTATCATTCCCCTCCTCTTGAATTCGAGTTGTCCTCAAATCGCGGTCATCACCTATGTCAAAAGGAGACAAATCAGCAACATTGAAAGTGAAACTAACACCATACTCACCTGGAAGCTCTAGCTTGTAGGCGTTGTCATTGACTTTTTCCACAACCTGGAATGGTCCATCACCATGAGGAGATAACTTGCTATGTCTTTGTGCTGGAAAACGCTCCTTCCTCATGTGCAACCATACCCAATCACCAGGCTCAAACATTATTTTACGTCAACCCTTGTTTGCTTGTTGAGCAAACTGCTCAGTTCGACGTTCTCTATTCCAACGTGCTTTCTCATGCAATGAGCGAACCAAGTCTACCTTCTTCTTACCATCTAGATTAGCTCTTTCACTCAAAGATAAAGGCATTAAATCCAATGGAGTCAAGGCATTAAATCCATAAACCAGTTCAAACGGCGTTAAATCAGTGGTGGAATGCTTAGATCTATTATATGAAAACTCAATGTGCGGTAAGCATTCTTCCCAAGTTTTCAAGTTTCTCTTAATTAATGCACGCAACATAGCAGACACTATACGATTCACTACTTCAGTTTGTCCATCCGTTTGAGGATGACTAGAAGTGGAAAATAAAAGCTTAGTGCCTAATTTAGCCCAAAGTGTTTTCCAAAAGTAACTCAGGAATTTAACATCCCTATCAAACACTATAGTGCGTGGTACACCATGTAGACGAATGACTTCTTTAAAGAATAAATCAGCAATGTAGGGTGCATTGTCAGTTTTGTGGCATGCAATAAAATGTGCCATTTTAGAGAACCTATCCACTATCACGAAAATAGAATCATGACCCCATTTGGTCCTAGGCAAGCCAAGTATGAAATCCATAGAAATATCAACCCAAGGTTCACTAGGAATAGGTAAAGACATGTAAAGACCATGCGGATTTACCTTAGATTTGGCACGGTGACATTGGATGCACCTTGATACTTCACGTTCAACATCTTTACGCATCCCTGGCCAATATAGATGTTCCTGCAAGATAGACAAAGTTTTAGAAACACCAAAATGGCCCATTAGACCTCCACTATGTGATTCCTTGACAAGCAATTGTCGAATGGAACACTTAGGAATACACAGACGGTCTAAGTAGTATAAAAACCCCTCGGATAGGTAGAACTTGTCATGACCAGCCCTTTTACAAGTCTCAAACACAAGCTTAAAATCATCATCAGTAGCATATAAATCCTCTATAAGCTCAAATCCAAGTAACTTACCATCAAGAGTAGTAATTAGAGTATACCTGCGTGACAATGCATCAGCTACTATGTTGGACTTACTAGACTTGTACTTGATGACATATGGAAACGTTTCAATGAACGAAATCCACCTCACATGTCTCTTACCCAGCTTGTTTTAACCATTAAGAAACTTTAAAGACTCATGGTCGGTATGGATGACAAATTCTCTAGGACGAAGGTAGTGTTGGCATACTTGAAGAGCTCGAATTAGTGCATATAGCTCCTTTTCATAGGTGCTATAGTTCAACATGGCTCCATTCAACTTCTCACTGAAGTAGGCAACTGGTCGTCCTCCTTGAATCAACACTATGCCAATTCCAATACCTGAGGCATTACATTCAATTTCAAACATTTTAGAAAAGTCAGGTAAAGCTAGAATAGGTGCATGTGTGAGGACATGTTTAAGAGAATTAAAGGCAGCCTCTTGCTCTTCACCCCAGTGGAACGATACATCCTTTTTAATTATGGAGGTAAGACGTGCAGCAAGAGAGCTAAAATCTCTTACAAACCGCCGGTAGAAGCTTGCAAGGCCGTGAAAGCTTCGAACTTCTCCCATTGTGGTTGGCCGAGGCCATTCATTGATAGCTTTGATCTTGCTTTCATCTACCTTGATACCCTGCGAGCTTACTACAAATCCTAGAAACACCAATTCGTTAGTGCAAAAGGTGCACTTCTTAAGGTTCGCATAGAGGCATTCCTTACGAAGCACATCAAGTACTAACTTAACATGTTGCACATGTTCCTCTAGGCTTCTACTATAAATAAGGATATCATCAAAATAGACTACTACAAATTTCCCTAAGTACTTATGTAGCACATGATTCATTAAATGCATAAAAGTACTAGGAGCATTTGTAAGCCTAAAAGGCATAACTAGCCATTCATAAAGACCATATTTAGTCTTAAAGGCAGTTTTCCATTCATCATCACCTTCCTTTATCCTTATTTGATGATAACCCGATTTAAGATCAATTTTTGTGAAGATAACTGCTCCATTAAGTTCATCTAACATATCATCAAGTTGAGGTATAGGATGGCGATACCTAACCGTGATAGAATTGACGGCTCTACAGTCAGTACTCATCCTCCACGACCCATCCTTCTTGGGAACCAAGATGACTAGAACAGCACATGGGCTCAGACTCTCCCTTGCCCATCCTTTGCTAAGAAGCTCTTCTACTTGCCTTTGAACCTCCTTAGTCTCTTCAGGGTTACTCCTATAAGCAGGACGATTTGGCAACGGTGCTCCAGGTATGAGATCAATTTGATGCTCAATACCCCTTATAGGTGGTAAACCACTTGGTACATCTTCAGGGAACACATCTGTATAATCTTGCAAAAGAGCCTTAAACGAACTTGGCAAAGAAAGATCAAGATTGTTAGTATCATTGGACACTTCCTTGCTATAAAGCAAGAACAGATTTTGGCCACTATGAAATCCTTTCCTCACATCTCAGGCTTTTGCAAAGAATAATGATTTTCCCTCAACTTTTACCTCAAAATCCGTCTTAACAATTGCCTTTTTTTTTCCCTCATTTTGCACAGATTTCTTCTTTTCTTTTCTCACTGATTTTTCAATTTTCTTTTTCTCCTCACACTTCTCAAATTCTTGTTGAAGTTTTACTTGATCTTCATATACTTGCTTGGGTGTGAGTGGTGCAAGTGTAATCTTTTTACCCTTATGCAAGAATGTATACATATTGGTACGGCCACTATGACTAGTATTTCTATCAAATTTCCATGGTCTACCAAGTAAGATATGGCTAGTTTGCATAGGTACGACATCACATAACACGTTATCTTCATAGTTGCCAACTTTAAAGAAACAAGTACCTGTTGAGTGACCTTGATATCTCCACAGTTGTTCAACCATTGAAGACGGTAGGGCTTGGAATGTTCACGAGCTTGTAGTCCCAATGTTTCCACCATGATAGTACTTGCGACATTGGTACAACTTCCAAGGTCGATCACCATACTACAAACTTTGCCATTAATGAGGCATCAAGTGTAGAAGATGTTCTCCTGTTGGACGTCTTCCTCTTTGACATGAGTTGCAAGTGCATGTCTTACAACTAGCCCTAATCCCACAGACTCCTCCATTGGAATCTGAATTTCAGCTTCGTCTTCACCTTCTCCCTCTTCGGTGAGTGGTGGCATATCCTTATATTCTTCCTCCTCATCGTCGGTTATAATTTCACCGTTTGGAAGGATGATCATAGCTCGTTGGTTAGGGCATTGGCTTGCAATGTGACCAAGCCCTTGGCATCTCCAACACTTGGTATCTCGATATCTAGGCTTTGGAGGTGCGCTGGCAGCTTTAGGAGCTAACTTGGTGTCACCCTTTGGAGGCTCGAGTTTAGCTTCAAATCGTGGCCTTGGAGCTAGTGTTGGGGTACTCATGGATTTGAACTCCCTTCTAGGCATGTTGTTGTGGCTATAAGAAGAGGTTGGTGTAGCTGGTGCTCGTGATGAACCCCTCCTCTGAAGTCGGCGCTCTATCTTAAGAACTTTTTCATACATGTCACGGAGTTCAACATAGTGGTGCATCTCCACTTCATCCGCTATCTCAGGCTTTAGACCATTCAAGAAACGTGCCATTATAGCTTCACGGTCTTCTTCAACATCGGCTTGAAGCATGATCATCTCCAACTCTTTGAAATAATCCTCCATGCTTCGGCTCCCTTGAGACAATGTTTGCAATTTCTTGTACAAGTTCCGGTGGTAGTGACTTGGTACAAAACATTGGTGCATTACCTTAAGCTCAGTCCAGGTAGAAATGGCAGGTGCTCGACTTTGCTTTCTACTAGTGGTAACTTGGTCCCACCAGACGATTGCATAGTTTGTGAATGCCATCACTACCAATTTCATCTGTTGTTCATCTGTGTAGTCATGGCAATCAAAAATGAGGTCAACCCTCTTCTCCCATTTGAGGTAAGCTTCAGGGTCAGAGTGACCTTGGAATGGTGGTATTTGCGCCTTCAATCCCTTGATGGTCTCTCCCTTTGACTTAGACCCTTGCTTATGCTTCCTTGGCCGTATTTCATCCTCTTCACTGGATTCATTTGAGCTTTCAGATTCATGGTAGCTTTGCTTACTTCGCCCCTTGCTACCTGTAGAAGCACTTTGTGAAGCTTCCATTTTGTCCATTCGCTCTTGAGCCCTTTCCAACTTTTGGTCCATGATGCGGTTTAGCTCCCCTTTGAAAGATTTGGCCCATAGTCTTAAATCAAAGTCAGAGTTATCCCCAGACATCCTTTATTGTGCTTAGGTAAACCTGCAAAGAGTTAGTACAAAAATAATAATAATCCTCGCACACTCCCCTAGTGTTTACTCTCGCACTCGTGTTTTCACTCAATTGCACTCTAATGAGCTCACAAATTTCCCAATATGCCTTGATTTTAACCTTTGAAGAGGTTAGATCAGTTCACAATGTAAATTCAGCTATCAAAGAGACACACAAGTTTGTGTGCGTTTTGTACTCTTTTTTTTTTTTGACTCACGAACTGATTTCTGAGAGACTCACAAGCACAGAGAATGGAATGGAAAATTCCAGACTCAAACGACTTAAAAGGACTTTGAAAACGGACTCAAAAAACAACCTAGTCTACCCGACACTTGGACTGAATTTCGAGAACTAACTAAACTGAATTGGGGCTGATTTTAGACTCTTAAATCACAAGGATGATAACTGGAAAATGAGGTATAAATTCGGTGAGAATTGCCAGAAAATTGTGGAACAGATTCGGAAGGAAATTTCGAACCAACAAGTTGCAATTTGGAAACTTGTTAGGTCGGTTGGTGGTTTGGAGAAAGGCGGCTGGAATTTCTATTTTGGAACAGTTTTTGTGTTTAGGAAACTTGATTTCCTAGATGGATTTAGGAAATCTGGAATTCTAGACTTAGTTTCCAAAAAGGATTGAGTTTAATTTAGATTTGGAAACAAGGTTTGGAAACAAGGGGAAATCCGAATCTCACTTGGAACTAGCTGGACAACTTTATGTTGCTCTCGGCTGCTTGTTCTTTTTTTTCTCTTTTTGTTTTTTTTTTGTAGCAATTTTAGCAACAATTCACCCCTCCAGGGATCAAGAATTCGAGATTTGTTAATCAAGAATCCAAGGCCCTTCAAGATTAATGCAAGGTTTGTCCAACTTTGAAGAATTACTCAAGCTTTATTTCAAGAACTTCAAGATTCAGGATTTTGCTTTCAAGATTCGGTTCTTTTCCAAAAATTTGATTCACAAAACTGGTCAAGACTTCAAGCCAAAAGGATTAAATCGGTTTGGCAATTCAAGGTGATGATGGTGCGGCTGTTTTGACACCACAAACAATCAAAGGAAAACTCGGACAGCATGCAAAAGCTTTTGGCAGAAACAGCAACTAGAACAAGTCTAACAACACTGACAAGAAATACTAACAAAGCAAGACACACGACCAATTTTTTTTCTTTTTTTTATAATTGGACAGCAAACAACACAAGGATCACGACTGGACAGACTTAAAGATGCACGGACAGCTAGCAATTGCGGACAGCAAAGACTCGAACAAATTTGACAAGCAAGAACGAACTCGAGAAACAAACTTGATGAACAAGACAAACAAGACCAGATTTGGGAAGACTCAAAAATGAAAAGTAAAGAAGGATATAACCTGGAAAATTGTCGACTAGCTTTGATAACCAGATAATACGAACCCAACCTTGATTGGAAGAACTCGTAAAATCAATTCCCGGATCTAGACAATAATTCCCACATTTGGATTGATGGTAAACCACGAACCCCTTAAAACCCTTGATTCAAGAACTAAGATTAATTTCTTAACCCTCGAAGAATTGTTAAAAGGAACTTGTAGTGTAGGTAGAAAGGCGCCACAAACAAGTGTGATTCTTGCTTGATAAGCCAAAAGAACACTTAGAACTCAATCTAAAGTATTCAAAGGTTTGAACAAGGCACAGGAGGAACTCTCTTAATTGCTAAAACTTGATGTCTAATAGAATGTAATAAACGTTTGAGAAGAACGGCCTATTTATAGGCTTACAAACAAAATCCTACTAAACTAAGGAAACCTAGTGACATAAGGAGTCACTTACTAACTATAAATGAAAATAAATTCTTTAGGCGTGACCATTAGACGTGGGCACACCTAACTAGTGGCAACGCTTCTGCCAAGCTACTCCTTAGGCGTGACCACTTGGCGCGGGCACGTCTAACTGGTGTCAACGCTTCTGCCAAGCTACTCCTTAGGCATGACCACTGGGCACGGGCACGTCTAACTAGTGGCAACGCTTCTGCCATGGCCGAATGTTGCAGCTAATTATCTAAAATGAAAATTACATAGAATAATTAACTAAAAACTAGAATTAACATCCGAATTAGCCCTCATATGACTTGGTTTGTACTTGAAGCACATTGATGAATGCTTGGCCTTCTTGGAAAGTCCCAATGCCTTCACGAGTAGCACAAATGAATGCTTGAATTGACTCTCGCATCCTTTGAGCACGTGCACGAGTCATTGACCCAACACTCACAAGTGGAGCTTGTGTAAGGTTCAGCCCTTTCCCTTGAACTTGTGTATGGTCTGTGAGCTGGTTCCTATCACCACAATTTCGGCTTAATTGATAATGGATCTCATCTCTTTGTAGTATGATTTCACCGATTTGGTGCCTTGACGAAGAGCATAGAATTTCTTCAACAACTCCTTTAGAGGATTTGTGCCTCATGGTGATAAAATCTGTAAAACTTAGCAAAAACGTTGTAATAAATGCCTCACTTCACTCCCTTAGATGTTTCACTCACGCTCATGTATCACTCAAGTGTATAAATCATTCTAATGATCTCACCAAGCAACTCTCTAAGCCCTTGATTTCCTACCTTGAAGAAATCAGAGATTTCCCAACTGAATTCAATGACTTATTTTTTCAAAAATGCACAAGGAAGTGACGTAAGAAACTATAAGAGAAAAAAAAAAGAATTCACAAAAATATAACACAAAAGAACAACAAATATACTGGAAAATTCAGACCACAAACCTCGAACTTTTCAGACTTCACTAGGATAGCAAAACCCGAGAGAAACTAGGAACAAAACCTAGCACCCAACTCCCCCCCCCCCTTCTTTTTTTTTCCTTTTTCCCAAGCACTGATTTTAAGAGCTAAGTTTGGGACTCAAAAACCACTGGACATACACTCTGAAATACTGTTTTGGAGGCTGAAAAAATTTGGGAAAAGGGTTGGACAGATTCGGATTGGAAGGTGGAAACCGTTTCCTAGTGCAACTAGGAGTTAAGACCCGACTGTTTGGAATATTATTTCCCACAACCAGCTGACTTGATGAGTTAATTTGGGCTTCAAATACTGCTGGATATACAGCTGGGGTATGTGTTTTGGGGTCAGTTTAATCAATGGACAGCAACTCACAAAGGAAATCCAAGGAGGACTCAAATTAGGCAACCTGACACAAGGCAGTTTCCAATTCTGTTTTGGATTGATTTTGCTTGGTCAATTTGGAAGACTTGTGGACGTCTTTAGCTGCTGGAAATATGCTGCAAGAAGGTTGTTAGGATTGGCTTTAAATGGCGGCAGCAAGTTGGCTAAGAGAAATCCAAGAGAAGCTTGGATTTGGTCACAAGATTCCAATGTTTTCCACAATGGATTGGGATTGTTTTTTTTTTTTTTTGCTGGACAATTTAAGCTGATTTTGGGCATCCCTTTCTGCTGGAAATCTGCTTTACAAGTGCCAAGAATGTTTCCAAAAGTTAGTTACCAAATTCGGATGAACAAGGTTCCAATTTGGTTGGAAGATTCTATTGGAAACTGATTGCATTTTGGAAACTAGACAAGCTGGCAGATTGTTCTTGAGGGCTGATTCGTTCTTGATTCTTCTTTATTTTTTTTTTCTTTTTTGAATTCAAGAATCAAGAATTCAAAGGAACAAGGCTGCTAGATGTTTGGAATTCCAGATTTTCGCAGCGAATTCAAGGTTTCCTTGCAAGAAAACTCAAGAACTCAAGGTTAGTGATCACAATTTCAAGAAACTTCAAGTATGTTCAAGAACTTCCAAGAACCCTAATTTTTTATTTCAAAAACTTCAAGAAACCTTCAAGAAACAGTCCAAGATATGATTTTTCAACCCAAGATCTTCAAGAAACAAGTCAAGAATTCAAGAAAGTGAAGATTTGGTTTCAAGAAACTCAAGAACCCTAGTTTCAAGTTCAAGAACTTCAAGAAACTCAAGCAAAAAGGTCACAAATTCAAGAGGGACAAATCTGGAAGTTTTTGTATGATTTTTCTAGAATATTTATGGCACAAGAACAACACAAACACAAGGAAAAAAAAAACACCACAAAATTATTCAAACAGCAAGGTAGCACGGCAAAACAGATTTCAGACCAAAGAACAAGAAGAACAAGATACGGGCAACAAGAATAAGGCTGGACACAACTCTTCTTTTTTGTTCAATTTTCTATTTTAAACAAGACAAGAAATGACACAAGACACAAGAAACAAGAAGAAAACAACACAAGATATGGAATTTTTTTTTCTGGATGAACAATATGTGAAAAGTAACGAAACAGTAGCATGAACAGTGCTGCTACAGTAGCAATGAACAGTAATTTACTACAATACTCTTTTTTTTTTTGGGGGTAGGATGAAACAAGACACAACACAAGTCGAAGAAAACAACACAAAGAAGAACAAAACAAAAAGGATATACTTGATGCGTCAACTAGTTCTGATTATCAACTGATACGAACCCACCCAGAGGGCCTGAACTCGTATCCCATCGATGGCCAAGGATCTAGACGATGATCCAGTTAAGGCGCGAAATTCCTTAACTCCCCAACCCATGTTGTGCTAACCTACGAATTTAATCTCAACCCACACACTCTAGGATTTAGTGAAATTAGAGAATAGGTAGAATGACGCCACAATCAAGTGCGATTCTTGATTGATAAGTCGGTTGAAACTTGATTTAACCTCTCAAGCATTCAAGGAGGATCTCTCAGGAAGAGATGATGCACACACACATGTGTTGCTGAAAACTCAATATTATTCTCCATCTAAAATCATCCAAGGTGAGACTTATTTATAGCCTTACAAGACACAAGAAAACTTAGGTTAGCTTGGATTCACTTAAAGTGAATTAACTAATCCAAGTCTAACTAGAATTAACCTAACTAACTAATGATTAGGAAACTAACTAATCTACTATTCTTGGCCAAGGTACCTATGGTCAACATGACTTGGGTTTGGCCGATTATTATCAATCAAATAACTAAATAAAACCCTTAAATAACTCAAGATTCCATTCGGCTCACTCAAATAACTCAAGCTGGCCGAATTACATTAATAATAAAAACTAATAATTAATATCTAAAAACTAATTAAACTTGACACGTAGCAAGTGATCTCAACTCTTTAGCCTCTTCAACTTGGTAACACAAGCTTGAATATCACTTGAATTGTGCTTGAACTCTACGAATCCTCGCATGATGGACTTAAACCATGAGATGGCTTGAACTTGAATATATGGTAGCCCACCGGATTCACATCACAAGTAGACCTATGGCAGAAGGATTGGTTAACTCTATTCATATCATCTCATAATAAAAAAATAAATTCTATTTCGTTGTACAAACGTGTTCATTGTACAAACGTGTTGGTTGAATGACACAAAAAAATAATTAGCATATATTCTGGACAAGCACAAATCCTCTGTGAGCATATTGAACACATGATCCAAGAACTCTGTGAGCATATTGAACACATGAATCTCATGAGCACATATTCATATATGCAATGGTGGAATGCCAAGGATGTTATCGGTTTCCGCACGCATAAAATGGCCTTGACAATAACAAAACGCCCTCTCAATGTGCTAATCCAAACCGTACCAGGCCATTGACCAACAAAGGCATATCATCATTTTCAACAAATATTAGTTCACAAGACCATAGTCTTATTGCTCACACAGAACATAAGATCAAAGTTGTATTGCTTCACACAAACTCTATATTTGATCCATGATATAGACTATTTTTTTCAAATCATAGTCTTATTGTTTGCATAATAAACTAAATTTAAAATCTATTATAAGAGATTAAATATAACTACCCATGACAGCTTTAGCCTACTATGGCTCTGATACCACAAGCACTCAGGATATACATATATGGGATGTATGTACGTATATATGTATGTATGTGTATATAAATGTGTGTATGCATATGTGTATATAGATATGTGTGTGTGTGTATATGTATATGTATATGTATATGTGTGTGTGTGTGTGTGTGTGTGTGTGTATGTATAGATGTATACATATACATATATATATATATATGTATATGTATATGTATACGTATACGTGTGTATATATATATGTGTATGTATATGTGATATGTATATGTATTATATATGTATACATATATATATATATATATATATGTATGTATGTATGCATGTAATATATACATACATATATATATATATATATGCATATTATGATATATATACGTAACGCATCATTATGCATACGCACGTATTGATGCGTATGTATTGTGCGAGCAATGATTACATGTGCATACGTATACGCATATATATATGCGTATATACGTAATAATATGTAATATTATATGTATAACATATTACATATTATTATACGCGTGCATACATATACATCATTACATATATATATATGTTATGTATGTGCATCACGCACGTATATACATGCATGCATCATATAACATCACGATATTACACATATGACCATATAACAACATATACGGACATATGTTTGTTTGTATTTGTGTGTATGTGTGTGTATGTTTGTATGTATGTATGTATGTATGTATATGTATGTACGTGTGTGTGTATGTATGTATGTGTGTTTATGTATATATGTGTGATGTCTCTATATGTGTATGTACACAAACACACACACACAGATATGTAGATGTGTGTGTGTGTTGTGTGTGTTTATGTGTATATGTATGTGTGTGTGTTTATGTGTGGATATGTATGTATGTGTGTATGTATGTATGTATGTATGTGTATTTGTGATGTATATATGTATATATGTGTGTATATATATACATGCATATGTATGTATGTGTATGTATACATATATACATACATGTATATGTATGTATGTATATATTTGTATACATATGCACATATGTTTATCTGTACACATATACATATATACATATCTACATGTGTATGTATGTATACGTGTATGTTTGCATGCATTTATGTATATGTATGTCTATGTACACATACACACACAAACATCCATCCAACCATGCATGCATATCTAGAGCTAAAGCCTACTACTCAATCTTGCTCAAGGATTGGTTTTTAAGAATACCTTTGTAAGTTTTTGGGAACAATTGATCGAGGTTAGATGGACTCAAATGCTTGGAATTGGTTTGGGCTAATTGTATAGTGATGATTGATAATATGTTATTTTCTAGTTTTGTTTGGAGTATTGTGAGGCCCTATTCTATTGGTGCCAGAACAGTATGACTATGCAATTTTATTAGCTTTGATACATTGCGAGGATGAGTAGTTAATCTCATTCATGACCAAATTGATACTTCATCTACGTTCTTAGTCATTGGCATTTTCAACTATGGGTGTTATAGTGTATGTCAAGACAAACATTTCTTGGTCCACATTCTAGTTATAATTGCTAAACCCTTTACACACACACACACATAATGTGTATATATATATGTATGTATTTTCTGTGCGTAAAAAGAAATGTAGTGAATAGAAATGTATATTTTAGTGATCCGAATATCCACATCAGAATTTATAGTACTATCTCTAGAGAGGATCTCGTCGCACATAACCTGTTGTAGTTTTGGAGGTGTTGCTTTTGACTGCGGGATTGTTGTGGTAACTCACCTCTAGGAACAAAACCCGCGACCTTTTGGCTAGCTGTGGGACAATATTGATCAAGGGTGTTAGATTGGTATCGGAGTTGACTCCCGACTCTAGTGTGCTGAAGGGTCCCTGGGTGTACGATCCCTCATTAGGGAGGAGGATCCAGGTCGCTTTATAAACTATTGTAGGTAACTCCCCACCTGACCGAGGCCTTTTGGAGGGGCTTGTTGTGGGCTATAACCCCACCTCCAAGAACAAAACCCACAACCTTCAGGGTGGTTAACTGTGGGACAATATTGGTCAGGCCAGCAACCCTCCAAAAGGCCTCGGTCAAGTGGGGAGTTACCCACAACAGGTTATAAAGCGACCATGATCCTCCTCCCAACCATGGGGATCATTACAATCCACCCCGACCCGGCGTCCCTGGCACACTCAGAGTCGAGTCGACGACTACCAACTCTAACACCCCTAACCAATATTGTCCCATAGCCACCGATCGGGTTTTGTTCATGAGAGTGGGTTATAACCCACAACAAGTGCAGAGTCCAAAGTCAGCAGGTTAGAAGCCAAAGCACCCCTAAAGATGGGAGTTACCACAACAGGTGTACCAGGATCCTCCTCCCTAACTGATGTGGGATCGTTACAATCCACCCCCCTAGGAGACCCAGAGTCCTCGTTAGCACACCAGAGTCAGGAGTCGACTCTGATACCAACTCTAACACCCCTGACCAATATTGTCCCACAGTTAGCCACCCTGAAGATCGTAGGTTTTGTTCCTGGAGGTGGGGTTATAACCCACAACAAGTGCAGAGCCCAAACCCGCAGGTCAAGAAGCCCAGCACCCCTCTAAAAGGCCTCGGTCAGGTGGGGAGTTACCCACAACAGGTTATAAAGTGACCAGGATCCTCCTCCCTAACTGATGTGGGATCGTTATAGTTTAGGTCCAAAATTTTGATATCATTTTACCATCATTTGATCAGAAAATGTTGTTTGAGTCTTGGTTTTGAAAATGAAATGAAATGAGGGTTGTTTTAGATGAACCAAAGATTGGAAAAAGAAAAGATTTCGTTTGACAGGATTGAATTCAAAATTTTCAGTCAACTTTGGTTGCTTTGATCACTGCCCTCCCGTATGAGTTTTTGGCTAAATTTTGGTACAAACATAGTTCACATACTGAGGTTTATGCCTACAAAATTTGATATTTTTCCAATATCATTTTGTTGCCCAAATGATGCTCTAAAGTTACTCTTCAAAACTGGAAAATCATGCTGTCAGGACAGCTTACTGTCCTAAGTTCAAATAGCTATATTTTCTTGCTCAGGGGTCGAAATCGAGCACCATTGGTGGCTTTGAAACTAGACTTCAAGGGCTTTCCAACATTATACAGCTTGCATGCTAACTCATTACCTATCAATCCCAGAAAATCTAAGAAGATGGCTGATTTCCAAGACTGATAACCTGTTTTTGTTCTTCCGTGTCATTTTGTCGCACACTTTAGGCTATCTTACATCATGAATCTCAAAGCGAAGTCTTCTAGTGAATTGTAGTACTCCGAGTCCAGTTTCCATAGCCATAAGCCTTAACTAATTCCGATGAGTGTAGCCTTAAATATGATCCAAAAAAGAAACGGTGGTAGTGAGGTTTTGGTGATTCTAAGTAGTTGAGTTAAGGTTTTGAGGTTTAGTTGTTTGGCTAGTGCTTAATAGTTGAATTTGGTTCAGGTGACCAAGGATTTGCCAAGGGCGAACCAACTACCGAAGTTTAACCCTCTTGTTTGCTCGCTCATTAAATTGATTCAAGGTACGTGTTCCTTGCATGTTTGTGAATAAATTGCTTAAGTGTGAAATACTTTATGATGAATTGCTCATTTGACATATTAGATGCCTTTCAATGCTTTTCAATGGTTATGTTAAAGACGAGTGTGTACTTTATCGCACTTGAGCTAATTTTTATTTTACTGTTCAACTATTTATTTTTTCACTGTTTGTATATTATTTGTGCATGACTGTAGGCAATGTGTACTAACGCATAGGCTGAACAAGGCCTTTCTCCCTTCGTTATCGACCTATTCGAGTCAGAAGTGGACTCGGTCAGGTAGATTCGTAATATAGGGCACTGTACGGCATACTCGAGTATTACCACTGGGAATTATAAGGAGGAGTAGGGGGTTGAGTGATGAACCAGATGGACTGCAACTGCTTCCAATGAAAATTGTATCCTTTTATTAAGTGTTTTCTCAGTTTGTGTGTTTTATATATTTTATGCTTCCAAACTGAATTATATTGATCCATTGAGTGCTTAACCGATATATATATATTGTTATACTACTACTATGAGATTGCATGTTATTAGGATCACTCACTGGGCTTTTAGCTCATTCCTTCCAATTTTGTTTTCCTTAGTAGGGTTTGAGAATGAGAGCTTCCAAGAGTTGCACTAGGTTGTCTGATTTGGAGACTGGAATATTGTATTTTGATATAATCACTGTATTTTGGATTGTACTTATGAGATGCCCTTAAATCTATTCTTGGCCGATGAAAAATTTCCTATTCCAAATAGACATTCTTTGTTCTCTTTGCTTGTAGAAGCAAGATGGTTACGAGTATCTAATGAAGTTTTAAGATTTAAACGTTTTGTTGGACTGATGGATATTAGGTTATCTTGTTATACAAAGTATTTGCTCGTTTTGAATCATGGATTGTAGTGAGTCCCGACGAGAGTTGGGCAGGCGGTCCACCGATATCATAGGGTTCGCCCTAGGGAGAAGTGGGGTCGTCACAGTTACACACACACACACATATATATACACACACATATGTATATGTGTGTATGTTTATATAATATATATTTATATGGGATAATTTGAGAAACCTCCCTTGAGGTTTTTTATAATATCACTGAGATCCCCTGAAATCTTTAAAATCTCACTTATCCCCCTTATCAACTTGACAGAACTAAATATTCCAATCAAAAAAGTAACAAATTGACAATATTACCTCTGATCTTAATAACTATTTAACTAAAAAGCCAAACCAAAATAAAATTTTTAGACCAAAAATAAGATATATCAAAAATAAATTATTATCTAATAATTATCCATTTTGCTCTACATCAAAGTCATGTTAGGATTGAAAAGAATGTGAATAAATTAAATCTAATTAAATTTAACCACTTAGGAGGATTTTGACCACTAATTAACATCTTGAAAATTTTCATGGACAGTTATAATTAAGGAACTCAAGAAATTTTTTGGAAAATATGTTTTTATACATGATGTAATTTAAGTTGTATTGATAACTAAAATAAGCTCTTTATATGTATAAATTTTTCATGGTGTAATTTTTTAAGTGTGTAGATTTTGCTTTTGTTTCATTACAAATAAAATAAATAGTTTAAGTTAAAAAATCTATACCTGATAAAAATTTAGCATTAATTTATTTTTTATTGTTATTGTAAACTTCATAAGTAGGATAACACAAGAGTAGTATTGGAACAAAATTTTTATCTTTCTTGCATTTCTTTCAAAGGGGCTAAAATATTACAAGAAATGTCAATCCAATGGAGGTAAATGAGATTTTGAAAATCTCAAGAGAGTTCAGTGATATTATGAGAAATCTCAGAGGTGGTTTCTAAAATTATCCCTATATGTATTTATATATATGTATATATACACACACATATACGTGTACATGTGTACATTTATGTATATGTATATGTGTGTGTGTATGTGTGTGCATGTGTAGATGCATGTGTATATTTATATATATAACATATATTACATGTGTGTGTATATATATATATGTGAATTTGTGCATATATGTAAGTGTATGTTTGTGTGTGTATGCACATATGTATGTATGCTTATGTATACATGTGTGTGTTTCTCTGTATATGTAACGCAAATTCAAAGTGCTTTCAAAACGTATTTTTTTATATATTTTCTACTTTGGAAGAATTGAATTTCTTAGTGAATTGGAAAAAATGATTTCAAGGCTTATTATGTTTCTCTACTTTCAAGAAATGACCTATGGTTTCATTGGAATTGTTTGAAATGGACAAGGGTATTTCTGAAAAGTGAAAGTTAGGATTTAATTGGAATTACTTAAAATGTAAAAGGGTATTTTTAGAAGTAAAAGATGGTTGGTTTAATGAAAGATTTAGAAGCATGAAATGTGGTTTCATTAGGAACCTGCCATGTGGCGCAAAGTTTACCACAACTTTCCAAGAGATTATTTATCAAAACAAGTAACCATTATGTCTTAAACTTTCCAAGCTCAATTTCTCTTCCATTCTCCACTTGTTTTGTCCAGCCAACTTGAGAGAGAAAGAGAGGGAGAGAAAAACAATTCCAACAACCACAAAACCCACTTGAAACCTTGGTTTTCTTGCTTCATTTTTGGATCAAGTTTGTGCAAGGAACTTTGGGGAAAGACTTGTTCAATTCTCAAGCTAGGTTTTCTGATCTCTATGGGAGGTATACCATGCTAAAACACTTCAAGCTTTCTCTTAAGTTTGAGGAACTTGATATATATGTTGTATTAAATTCACAAATTAGCATGATATTTGGAAGTTTCTTGGATTAACTCAAATAATTTAGTAAGACTTTATTCTTGTTATGTTATTTAAGTGATACTTGATTTATGTTATTTAAGTGATGCTTGGTTAGGCTAAGTACTTAATGTTTAAGCTTAATTGATGGAGTGTCATGAAAATGAAAGAATATTTCTTGCCTAGTAAGTGTTTGATATATTGCCCAATATTGTGTTAAATTGATCTGCAACTTCCTCTATGATAAAGGCTAAATTGGCTCTTGCACAAAACATGAAAGTTGTAGAGGATTGAGTTAACTTTCTACCATAAAGTTTCAGATCAATCAGAGTACTGTAGCATGTGAAATAACCAAACTACCCCTGACTGCCCAAAAACCTTGTTTTACCTGACAACTTCAATTTTTGACCATGAAAATGCATGAATTGGATCTCATTATCTCATAAGAAATGTAGGTCTGTGTCTTAGCTTCGAAACGATATAAAATGCATCTCAATCCAACGAGTGAAGCTCTGGTTATGACCAAAATAGTAGAAGTTGATAGAAACTTGATAGTTTAATAACTAACTTCACTAATAATCATATTGCTGACCTAGTGTTTCATGTTTGTTAAACCTTTGTAATGATACTTATATTAGGCACTTTTGGCAAATTTGCACAAGATGCATCCTAGACTGTGCTAAGAACTTGAGCTTGATCTATCAACTTGAAGTGTACCAAATGTTTCTCACACACAGATTTGCCTTCAAGAAACTACAAGGAATCTAGACAATCCAAATCAAGTTAGTAGCTTATGTGTTTTGAGTGCACTTTTTTGTATGAAACTTAGTGAACAAACAATGACATTCTAGTGAAGCAAAATGACTAATGTTTGTGAAGTTTAGCATAGCATCAATACTAAATGGAACTAAAGAAATTGTCAACTTTTATGCTTGGCTTGATACACAAGTTGTTATTTGGATACCGAATGTTCTTATATCTTATCTTTGCTTAAGCAATCAATTGAGACCAAAGTAGAATCTCTTCAAAGAGAGCAAACTCACTTGTCTTGCGAAGTGCTAATTGCTAAGACTTCTTGGGAATGTGCTCAAGTTATTTCGTAGTTTTAACTATAAAAAGTAAATAATGAGTTTTTAGAGAAATAATGAGTTTTTGGAATGCACTATGCAATGTCCCTTGTTCTTGTTTCCAATCTTGTTTCAAATTGATATCCATTATTGTGTATGGCTTTTTAGCTAATAGTCACTACCTGAAACGTGCCATATTGCTCCAGGGGTCCTAAGTGAAGAAACCAGTGTTGTTCTGAGTGACAAGTAAAACTTGTGAAATTATGGTGAGTGTTCCAGATGCTTGCATATGTTTGCTTGATGAACTTGCTTGTTTGAACAACTTGTCTCCTTGAAATTTCATACTCGTACTCGAATTGCTATTGGATGGGCAAGGGTGTACTTGTCGCCCTTGACCCTATATTTTGACTAGAATTTTGTTATTTGAATTTTGTGAATTGAATGTCTTGTACTTGAATTGCTTGCTTGGGATCCCAACCCATTGGCTAGTTCGTCGAATCGAGCCGGCAAGGGCACGGTCAAGACGATCAGCGAACCTTAGGTCTTGAAACATGAAATCTTGACACTTGAATCATGAACTTGGATTCAATCTTGAACTTGTACTTGAACGGTGTACTCAAGTGTCACCTATCTTGATTTTGGCATGCGAACCCGATAGGGGGTTGTGAGGTGGACGGAGAATGGCGTGAAGTGGAGTTCTACTTGTTGGTAATTTTGTATAAAATTGACAGAGTGTCAACGGGAGACTTGAATCTTGATCAAGCGACTTGAGTTAACTCTTGAGAGCTCTGCATCCTTTTATCTGATCATGTTACCGTTTTCTTGAAACGTGTATATTTTATCTTGTTTTGATTTAAAATTCTTGAGACTTGTATGATACCTTGTTGGTTGCATGTTTTCCTGGGCCTCATTGAGCAAAAGCTCACTCTTTAGTTTGTTTTCCTTAATAGGGGACGAGCTTGTGGATGAAGGTTTTGAGAAAGGTTGAGACTTTATCTAAGTCTTCTAATTTAAGTGTAATATACTTGCCTCCCTAGTTTTCTTTTGGGTTGTAAGGTTGAAACTTGGTTCTTGTAAGTCTAAATCTAGTATCGTACTTCGAGATGGATTTGTTAGATGGATAGTGAATTTTTATTGAGGTCGATTCTTAGTATCTTCGATTGGAGTTGTAACTCGTGTTTTGAGAGATTGTATCCACTTTTAAGATTTGGCTTGTGAATTTGTATTTGAATCTCGACGAGAGTTGGGCAGGCGGTCCACTAATACCTGAGGGTCCGCCCTAAGAGAGGTGGGGTTGTCACAGTTGGTATCAGAGCACTATGTCCAGATCTTTCAAGGCAATGGGAGTGAATGCTCTTTGTTAGTTGTGTGAATTTGTGTGTGTGATCTTGTTTGCATGCAAGGCAGGAATAAGGATTGAGTTAATTGTATCGTTGGGCGGCCGACCATGGTATAAAATGGCTTAATTCTTGTTTTGGTATTTGAGTACGAGTATATCATTTGGATCTTAGTGTTGGAATGAAGTTGATTTCAGTGGAAATATAGAATCTTTTGGATCCATTAGGAATTACTTTTGTAACACCCTAAGTTGGTTCGTTTAATACACTCTTGTTATTGGCTTGTTTGATTTGTTTGAATTTCATATCTGTTGAATTTGATTTATTTGAATTTCTTATCTGCTGAACTTGACATGATAACTGTACTATGTGACAAGTCTATGTGTGGCCCGTAATTGTTTATGTGTATATAGATTGTATGTTGTAAGATTAGTAAATTGTTAATGTTTAGATAGATTGTTGACACATCATGCTCAAGTTTGATTTTGATATGTGGAAAGTTTGATTCAAAGACCCGGATTTAAAGTTTGCCAATGTTAACTTTCTTTCTCCTCCTTAATCACTACACTTGAAAGTATCATAAACTTTGAAAAAATGATTTTCTTATATTAAGTTATCTTTGAAAGCCATGCTCTCTTCTCTCTCTTACATCTAGGGTTAGGGTTTTGTCATGAGCGCATGCCTGGCCCTCCAGCTTGGGGGCATACGACATCTTCTTCTCCAGTGTTTCAGAAGAAAGCCTTCTCGGAGCTCTTCAAGGATACGGCTGTGCAATCTCATGAGGTGCGGGCCTCCATCACTATGCATAGGGGAGAACCCGCTGTGCTCTTTGATCCTGAAGAGCTGAAGTCGGTGGCTGCCCCGTATCGTTTTACGCTGGCTGGGAAATTTTCCCGGGGCAGGCCACCCATGGAAGACCGGCAAGCATAGGTCTATTGGATTACCGTCACATTCTCATCCGATTGACAAATGAATCTAATTTCCATCGACTATGGTCGAGGAATTTATGGTATACGAATGGGGTGCCAATGCAGGTCTTCAAATGGTCTCCCTCTTTCCATGTGGATAGGGAGTCATCGTGTGTTCCAGTTTGGTTCCAGTTGCCTAAGCTTTTGGTGCACTTGTTCAATAAAACGTGTTTATTCAAGATTACCTCCATTCTGGGAACGCCATTGTTCTCTGACTCGGCCACTGCTAATCTCACAAGGCCGAGTGTCGCTCGGCCCATATTTGACAAGACAAGATCTGGGTTGATCACAAGTATAATGTTTAAAGTGAAATTTTCAAATGTTAATTTTAACACTATTGTTATTTCATTTGGATGAAATAAGAATTCTATAACAAAGCTATATAACTGATTTTGATTCATTTTAAATGAGTGAGTGTTCTTCGTTTTTACCTACTTTCCTCTTAGAATATTACAATAAAAGAGTAAGGGTCCATCATGATTCCTTACCTCAAATTTCTGCTCTTTGACCGACAAGATTCCGGCTACCTCCCGAGGACTTCTTACTTGAGCATTTCAGCCTCCAACCACCAGGGTGACTTCCTTTAGGGCCGCTTTAGAATCTCTCAGCATAGTCTAAATTCGTTTTCTACCTTTAGGCGTACACAGAAATTTTAAAGATAGAGATTTATGAAGAACTTCTTCTTCTTTTATTGATGTATACTAATAGGTATATAGGTTAAGCTCAAAACACTCTTCTCTCTTATTTAACTATACATGAGAGATATTTTATCGAACATCTAGAAATTATGAAGGAAGAGTTTTTGGGTTTCATCCCATCTATCCAACCGATTGATCGATCGATGCCTTTGTCAATGTTACCTCCTTCTATTTATAGCAGTTTTCCGGACTTCATCTTCGGACTTCATCCTTTTATCTAATTGTGCGGTCTTCAGATATTTCATTTGGCATCCATAAGATGTAAGGACTTACGTCTGCCTGTATTATTGCTGCTGAATGAAAGTCATCCTTCATTATTGTCGCTGGATAAAAGTCAATGGATGAGCTGTCTTCATTATTGTTGCTAGATAAAAGTCAGTTTTTGCTGCTGGATGAGCCGCTTTCCTTGTTCCTGCATGCTGGACAGCTGTTTGGTGCATGCTTTCTCATTTGGCATAATGTAGTGATTGCCTTCTGGATGGATTTGATTTGATAGCAACCAAACAGATATATTTTCCTTTGCAGATATTTTATCGCAACTTCTGGACTCTTTTTGGCATATGACGTCATGATGGATGAAAACATTCCTTCTCCGCCATATGTTCGGAATCTTTGTTTCGGGGCATTTTCCAGATTTTGTATAACGATCTTCATCTCCAATGTTCTTTTATAATGTATTTTATCTTTCTTGAGGTATTCATATTCCTTTCTCTGATGGTAGACCTTAATTTCCAATTCATCAAATTTCATTAACTTTATGTAATGATATGCATCAAATCTGGTAGTATTTTCGAAATCTAGTCTAGTTGAGACTATTTTGATCATCAAAATATCCTTCGGTCCATATGTGGGATTATTTTGATATGTATGTGATACTCCATTTCTTATCCATCTGGGCAGTAGACTGATTTCTTCAAAAGTAGGAGTGGTCATGTATACAGCATTGATAGCTCCAAAGTCGAACCACTTCTTGACAAAGCTAGGGTCACATTCCTACACACAATTTATTCTGGGATAGATTCTCATAAAATCCAAATAATATGTTTCTGTATTTTCTAGTTCGTATAATTCTCTCATGAGGGAATTATACTCATGAACCATAGGGGATTCCTGCAAGATATTTTGAATTATAGGTATTTGCACAGGTACTCCTTTGCTTGTGTAATCTGGTCGAAGGTGCACCCTACTATTTTCAGCTTCTTCCTTTCCCGGTGAAGGGGGAAGATTTTCCTCATTATCATTGACCTTTTTGAATAGGTCATATAGTATTTCTTCAACCTTATCATATAGGCTGATCATATTTTTACCTTTCTCAGAATGAGATAATAGAAGTTCAGAGACTTCTTTATTTAGGTCTTCATAATTTACAATATTCATGATATCATTGAATGACGTCTGCAATTCTGCAATTTTCTCAGATAATTTTGAGACTTTATTTAAGAGCAAATCTTGCTTATTCATCGGGCTTTCCATCTCTTGTAAGAATATTTGCAAGAGCATTGTCGTTAGATTTAATAGTTTCTATATCGAACACAAATTCAGCTAAGGCCATTTGCCATCTCATTAATCTTTTATTTTGTGGTAATGGTTTAATATCATTTTTAATAAAAGCTTTTACATGCGTATTGTCAGTTTTTAAGATAAACCTTTTTGGAAGTAAGAAGTAATAAAACTTGTTTCATCCTTTGACTACCACAAGTAATTCCTTTTCATTTATATGGTATTTTTTCTCAGTTTCGGTGAATGTACCCGATCCATATCTACAAATTTACTTTTTTACAGTTTGTAAAACTGCATTCCATGCTTCTTCTGAGGCATCAGTTTGTAATATTAAATCATCCTCATCAGATGGTAGTACTAAAAATGGCAAGTTTTTACATTCTTCTTTAATTTTCCTTATTATGGCTATATGATTTTCTGAAAATTCATATTTAACCTCTTTCTTTAGCAATTTCTGTAATTCTTTTCTTTTTTCTGCCAAATTATATATAAAATCTGATGCATAATTTAATATTCCCAAAAATCTTTGTAATTGCTTTTTATCTTCTAATTTATCTGGAAACTTTTATATTTTTTCTAATATATGTGGCTGCAATTTTATACCTTTACTATTTATTTCTAATCCTAAAAATTCAATTTCTTCTAATCCAATTCTTGATTTTTTTTTTCTCTGATAAGCCTATTCCATGTTTTAGACATAAATCTATAAATATATTTAAATGTTCTACATGTTTCTAGATTGAATCAGATGTTATAAGGATATCATCTATATAAACGTATATGAATGAATAATCTTTAAAAATTTTATCCATTTTTCTTTGAAATATTTGTGGTGCATTTTTTAATTCAAAAGGTATTACTAACCATTCATAATGTCCTTAAGGTGTACTAAATGTTGTGTATTTAATACTATAGGATGCATTCTTATTTGCCAATATCCACTTTGGCAATCAAATTTTGAGTATATTTTCTTTCCTTTACTTATATTTATCAGAGTTTCTTTATGTGGTAGAAAAAATCCATCAAAAATGGTTTCACTATTCAATTTTTTGTAATTAACTACCATTCTTGGTTTATTTCTAAAATAAGGAGAATTACTTTCTCTTACTAATTTCATTTCTAACAATTCTTTAATTTGTTTTTTAAACTCTTCTTTATCTATTATGTTATATCTCATTGGCCTAACCCTTATTTCTTTATTCTCATCTTTGAGTTTTATTTCAGCAAACTCATTATTTTTGTCCCAAAATTTTAATGGGTTTTCTGTATAGCTTTTTTGTAATTTTAACTTAATTTCTTCAAATATATTGGTAATATTTTTTATTTGAATAGCCTCTAATTGAAATGTTTGTTCTAATTTTAACATAGGTGTTCCTTTAATTTTTGGTTTTTCTTTATATCCTATATCACCACACTGAGCTGTGCGAGAGATAAATGTGATAGGTGTTTTTCTTGCATAAGCAGATTTAAGTCTGGATACTACAATCCAATGTGCACAAGGTGTTTTAAAATGTATTTGTGCGTTAACAGTATCAAATAATATTTTGGTAAATAATTGAAGAAAATTATTGCCTAATAAAACATCCAATCTTGTACCAAAGAAATAGAATGGTGGACATTTAATTAGAAATGATCCGATTAATATTTGGGGTTTACTTATTCCAGTTGTTAATGTAATTAGATTATTTGAAATGTCTAATCCAGTTTGCCTAGGTAATTCCTCATGATCTTGTTGTGGAAAACATGTAGATTTACACAAATATGTTCCTGATCCACTATCTATATATGCTGCAAAATATTCAGTTTTGTATTCTTTATAGGTAATTCCAATAGGTATATATATACTATATTTACTAGTCATTTTCTTTCAATGTATACATTTCTGTCGTTATATGTAATCATCATTCCTTGATGCTTTATTGAATAAGGTGATGCCATATTTAGGAAATTAGTTCCTAACATTATTTCCAATGTATCATTTGCTCATTCCCTTTCGATTAAAAGTTGAATAGGAATTCTATATTTATTTAGTTCTATTTCTGTTTCTATAGCTTCATTTATTTCATGAATTTCTCCATTGAAATTAGTATATTGATATGACTCTTGTAATCTATAAATTGGTAAGTCTTTTATTAATCTATAGGAAATATAATTTCCACTGGCTCCTGTATCTATTAATATAGTACAGTCTTCCATATCTTTTCCATTATAATATCTAGCTTTTATTTTATAATTGGAATTTCTTATATTATTAGTTAGTCGTTGACTACTTCCTACACTACTTTCAGTATAAGAGAGTCTTATTGGAATATTATTATGTTTATTCATCAATGGTTTTTGTCCTATGTCTAAGTCAATTTCTTCATTTAATTCAATATTAGTAACTTCAGGAGGATATATTTTTCCGATTTCATTGAATAATTTTGGCATATCAATAAAATTATTATTTGCAAAATTTTGTTATGAGATGTAGATAGATAGCATATGAAATCATATATGTGATAGAATAAGGTCTATTTCCATTAAAGAAAAAATCTTTTCTTTTAAAATCTTGTATTAATGATAATGTTCTATCAAAATCTTTATCTTGTAGACTGTATGAAAGTTTTGGATAAATATTAAAAATCAATTTTTGATATTTTAAATTTCCTCGTAAGACACCTAAAGTGGGCTTCTTCTCAGTTTCTTATTCATATCTGGCTGTCGATAGGGTATTTAACCCTTCTCTAAAGGTTGATCTTATTATCATTTGTATTGATCCTATATGAATCCATCCAATGGTATCTCTTTTTTTTTTCTCGGTATTTTTTGTAATTTATCATATATATCTCTTCTAGATATTAAAGGGATCATTACTTTATTTGTGGTTAAACTATTTTCTAAAGTTTTTTCCTTTAGGTTTATTCCATAGAACATATGATGTTTTCTAATGTGAAACTTTAATTTTTCTAATGTTGGAACATTAAATCCACTGTATGAATTTATAGAAAAATAACTCTTTCTGTATTTTCATAAGTATTTTTCTATCTATTAATGCCTCTTGACTATATTCTCCTAGTCTTTCTAGGTGAATGTCAATAATTTCAAAGTTTTCTTCTTGATCTACTTTTTTTCATCATCATACTCTTTTGCTTATATCATATTCTGTTCTTTAGAAAATAAATATACTTTCATTTGAAGATATTTCTTCTATCTCCGAAATCTATTTACTCGAGAATTCATTATTTTTTCAATTAATTCTTCAATATCATCATCTATTTCTATTCATTTTTTATTGAATTTTTTAGGACATTCGTTAGCAAAGTGTCCTTTTCTTTCAAAATACATTGACAATCGTTATTTTTCTCTTATGTCTATTATTTCTCTTATATATCTTTTTTCCTTTAGGAAACTTTGATTTTTGTTTATAGTATTTAGCCTTTCACTTTTTTATAAATTTCTTTTTAAAATATTATAACTTTTTCTCACTTTATTGTAATAGTATGGACTATCACATCCTATTTGTGTAGGCATATTAACACTATCACAACACAATCAAAATTAGTGTTTCAATTTTTTGGTCTTGTTAAAAAGCATTGCTTCTTCATACCATCTTCCTAATTTTTCCAAGGTATGGAAAATCCTTTTTCCCAATGTATCTTTAGTACCTGGGTTATATTCATCTCTTAATTTCTTTCCCCAAGGGTCTGGTATTTTAGAGAAAAACATTTCTAAATATATTTCTCGCTTATTAAAATCAGTTCTATAATAATAATCTTAGAAGACACAAATATATTTATCTATTTTACACATATCACATAATGTTAATTTTAATAGTGCATCAGTGTATTTTTGTACTAAATTTGCATCTTTGAAATAACTTCCTTCACCTACAAATTCTAGGCGAAATAATTCAAGTGCTCTTGTTATCATATCATTAATGTCTTTATCATTTCCATATATTATTTTTCTAGTATCTTCCGGTAATGTTTTCCAATATCTGGAAACACTATTTACTAGTGATTTTTCCAAAAATCCTTGAGCTTCTTCATGGTTTAATTTATTTATTGAGACTGCTAATCTTAATCCAATTTCCCATTTATCAATTGCCTCTTCTATATTTTTTACACAATCCAAATCTAGAAATGTTCCAAAAGGGAATAGTGCTTCCGGTGTAATTTTATCTATCAAAATATATCCATCATCGTCAAAAGTCCTTTTTGTTTGGCAAGATTCATTAATGTTGAAATGAAAGATTTGCACTTCCGTGTCTACTATTGTATCTTAACGGGCTGTAGGCTAGTTGAGGGTCTATCCTGTCTATGAGAATTTTCAACTACCTCTGGTTTATCTGTTTTGATATTTATTACCATATTTTTTAATTTACCACTTCGATTTTCTAAATTAGATTCTGACAAATTGGTAAATATATTTTCAGAATTATTTATGTCTTCTGAGTCACTCATTTTATTTTAGATATATGTTCTGTTATATGCTCGATGGTTGTTTTCTTTCTTTTTCGGTCTTATATCACTAAATTTATTTTTCCAATGAGTCTTTGATTTCTTTAATTCCTTCATTAGATCTCTATGAATATATAACATAGTTCTTTGTAATTCATATATATGTCTTTTCTATTTTAAATATCGATGGTAATTCTATTATCTTATAATCATCCATGTAATTTTACTAAATGCAAGTTTCGTTGAGTTACAAGTTTTTCTAAATTCTTTTTCTCTATTTCCAATAGTATATTTAAAGCTTCTGCTATTATTTCTCCTTCATTCTTTTTTTTTTTTAAAAACCGCCAACAATACCGACGGGTGGGGGAGGACCCCTCCATTTATTAATAATACTTAAGTACAAACGCTAACTGGGTAACAAGACCCTATTGCTGCACATGAAACCGAAAATTACACATTTGAAAGCTATCCATCCTTACTAAGCTTTGGACATGTATTGGCAGCTCTCCCGGGCCAAAAAACTGTTGTAGAGATGAACTAGACAATCTTAGATTTGCTAACGCGTCGGCAACCATATTTTCCTGTCGAAAACAGTGACGAAACTCACATTGACAGTGAAGCTCGTGGATTTGTCTGACAACCAGTCGAATCTTGAAAGGAACATTATGTAAACCCAATAGCACCTTAACCATCACCTTCGAATCCGATTCAACCTGAATTCGTAGGAGGCCCAATGAGCAACACAAACGCAAGCCACTCAGGATTGCCTTAGCTTCAGCTTGCAGGGCATCCACCTGTCCAAAGTTTTCCGCAAAGGCAAACATAGGCCACCCCTGAGAACCCCTGAGAATTCCCCCTCCTCCTGTAGTAATTGCATTAGCTGTCCCATCCGTATTTAGCTTCCACCATCCCGGTGAAGGAAATGCCCAAGAGACCCGAATATCCCGCAAACGAGGACGCACCTCCCCCAAAGCCAAAGCCAATCACACCAATCCCATCTTCCTCCGCCTGCAACCTTGAAGAATATCTGAGAAGCATCACGGACCTCATGGAAGATTGCCCATTACACCTGCTCTGGGCTGAGAGGCTGATCCTCAAACCTGCACTTATTCCGAGCCAGCCATAGATGCCACAGAATAAATGCAGGAACAACTCTAAACACCCACTTCATACCTCTTCCACCTTGTGCATGAAACCACCAGTTTTGCCACCTTCCTCTAACCGGACCTCCAGCACCACAGAAACCTAACGATTGTTCAAAAAAATGTCGAATATATCAGCCAGTTCTCCCAACGAAAATACATGATCAATTGTCTCCGCCTGAGCCATTTGACAACAACTACATTTGGACGGTCCATGTACCCAAAACTGAGTCAAAACATCATCCACAGGTAACTTGCCAGCAAATAAGCGCCATAAGAAAACTAAAACCTTAACAGGAATCGATGGGAGCCAAAAGGATGCATACATCCAAGACCTTTGTCTAACCTTTCGGAATAGGTGATAAGCAGATTGGATCGAGAAATTTCCAGTAGGAGTCAAGTCCCAAAATAAGGTATCCGGACTACCATCAATCACAAATTCCAGCTTTCGAACCTGCTGCACAATTTCAGCAGGCAACCCCCGGGGAAGACGGACCACCCATAACCTACCATTCACAATAAATTCCGAGAGCATGACCTTAGAGGCTAAAGTTGAACACCTCCAAGCGAATGGACCTAAACCACTCCAGTTGTCCCACCAGAAAAGAAGCTGAGACACCTCCCAGTGCAAATGAAGCTCCGCTATCGACCTCACGCTCAACATACGCTTCAACGTTTGCAAGGAGCTCTCCAAGCAAACCACTTGATTGGGATGACGATCTGAAAAATAGGCCTCCTGCATGAACCGTGCCCAAAGCGACTTTCCTTGCCTGAAATTCCACCATAATTTGCAAGAAAAAGCATCCATCACCGCTGCCAACGACTTAAAGCCCATCCCGCCTTCATCCACTGGAAAACATAAAGCATTCCAAGAAGACCATTGCCTGCGGCGCTAATCCTCCTGTGAACCCCAAAAGAACCGGGAGAACATTTTTTCAATATCCACAATAATCCCTTTTGGCGGTGCCAAGGTAGCTAGCAAATGAATCGGTATTGAATTAAGAACATGCTTAATAAGCACCAACCTAGCTCCTGAGGATAACCATCTAGTCTGCCAATGATTAATCCTTGCAGCCACCTTGTCCAACAAGCCCCCAAACAAGCTGTGATTCTTCCTCCCCAAGAAGAGAGGACAACCCAGATAATTAATCGGGAACGATTTATGAGCAAAACCATTAACCTGCGAGATAATCAATTTCCTATGCTTACTGACCTTCGGACCAACTAAAAAACCACTCTTAGAAGCATTAACTAACTGACCCGATGCTTCCTGATACTCCGTTAACACCTTCATCACACACTCTAGTACCGGCTTGCTAGCATTAGAAAAAATCAAGACATCATCCGCATATCTCAAATGAGTCAGTGACATCCCTGAAGGATGAGAAGAATATGGCACAAACCGCGGATTTTCCAAGAGAGCGTTCAACTTCCTAGACAGGACCTCGGCAGCAATGATGAACAAGGCAGGTGATAACGGATCACCTGGAGACCACCACCGGATTTAAAAAAGCCAAACGGCTTTCCATTTATCAATACCGAGAAATAACAATTAGAAATCAAACGCCACACCATATCTAGCCAGATTTCCCCAAAACCAAACCTTCTCATTACTTGAATTAAAAAAGGCCAGGAAACACGATCATAGGCCTTTGCCATATCGAGTTTCAAGGCCACATTCGACCCCCGAACCTTCCTCCCTATCCCTGCTATCAATTCCTGAGCCAGCAAGATATTATCAAAAATAACCCTTCCTTTTACGAAACCACTTTGTTGGGGGGAGATCAACCGCCGCAACAACGACTCTAACTGCAAGGCTAAAAGCTTCGAGATCAACTTGTTAACAAAGTTGCACAGACTAATAGGCCTGAACTCCGAAAAAGACAAGGGATTCGGTGTTTTAGGAATTAAAGCAATCAATGTTGATGTAAAACCAACCGGAAGATCGACTCTAGCAAAAAAATCCAGAATCGCCATGTAGAGATCATGCCCAACAATGTCCCAGCATGACATGAAAAAAGTTCCTGGGAACCCATTAGGCCCAGCGCAGCTTTCACCATCCACAAAACACCACCCTACGGACTTCATCCTCTGAAGGCAATCTACACAGGTCCATATTATCACTAGCTGAAATTAACGAAGGAATAACATCCAAGCACCCCTCAGTACCATCGAGCCATGACCTGCCGACAACATAGATGAAAAGAAATGGACCGCAGCATCTTCAATCTTCTTTGCATCCTCCACCCACTGCCCCTGCTGGTCCTTAATGCCATGTATATATGATCGGCTCCGACGCTGACAAACGAAGGAATGAAAGAATTTAGTATTAGCATCACCTTCTTTTAGAAACCTCACTCTAGATTTCTAACGCCAAAAAGCCGTCTATCGCGTAAGTTCACTCCTCAGCCTCTCCTGAGCCGCTACAAGTGCTTTCTCCGTGCACAATGATGGTGAATGTTCCACTTCAGACTCCCTCAAGCTGACCTCCTCTTCAGCCCTCTGAACCCGATCACTGATCAGGCTAAAGGTTTCCTTATTCCACTTGGAAAGCGCCGCCTTAACTTGACGCAGTTTATTAACCAACACTCTAACCGGCCGACCAGTTGTTGGCAGCTCCCAAGCCCGTTGAACAACCTCCAAAAACCCCGGATGCGAGCGCCACACATCCAAAAAATGAAAGCTCTTTGGACCATTCCACAAGTCCGATGAAACAGTAATCAAGAGGGGGTCTGATGGGAAACGAGGGAGATGCTTAACTGCAATATTATAGCGAAACTGAATCCATCTAGCATCAACCAGCACCTTATCCAGTCTTTTCCAAATTCTAGCCAACCCCCCCTATTATTACACCATGTAAAGAAAGAGCCCGAAAAACCCACATCCACCAATCCCAAGTCGTCTATAAAATCTAGAAAGTCCATCGCCTCCCCCACTCGAAATGGACACCCACCCCTCTTCTCATGTTGATTTACAACTACATTAAAGTCACCCATAAAAACCAAAGGCAGCAACGAATCCTTTAATACAAGTAATTCCAACCACAAAGCCTGTCGGTCTACACTACAGCAGCTAGCATTAACCAATACCAAATTAATTTTTTGACTAACAAACGAATGACCGATCTCAACCACTATAAACTGTTGCGACTGTAACACAATATTGGCAAAGAATTCCGCTGAGTATAGTAGCCACAGCCTTCCCGACTCATTAGAAATATAATGTGAGAAATTGAGCCTGTGTTTGATTCTTTCCATGCAAGACAAATCCGCTTTGGGTTCACATAAACCTACCAAAGAAATTTGATATGTACGAACAATCTTCCTAAGACGATTTAAAGTTACAGAATTATTCACACCACGGACATTCCAAAAAATAGACCTAATCATGGAAAACCTGGAAGAGAAGGAAACGTAGCAGCACCCTGCTTGTTCTTACGATAGCAGACAGTTTGCCATTCCCCTAGGTTTCTCAATCCATCCATTCTTTGCTTTAGCTCTTCCAGCAGAATTAAGTCAGAATTTTTTCTAGGAGACAAGCCCAAATCCGCTATCATCTTAGTTCGAGCCTCTCCAACAATACCAGCATCATCATCAGAACTTTCCTCTAACACAAGATTTGCCATCTGCTCAAAATTTTATTAGCTGTACCTTCAATTGCTTTGTCCACCAATGCGTTGACATGCATAGCATTAACCATTACCATGCTCTCCTCTCTCCTCAGCTCCCTTTGAGATAACCCAGTCCCAACAGGAACATCCCCATCCTGCAGCTGCGCCTGTGATGTCATCGGCTTCTCTCGGACCGCATCATTGAATTCCAGATCAACACTATCAGATTCAGTTCTAGTCAATGCCACACCTGAATTAGAAGAAACACCTCCCAATCCAGGCTGTCCCTGCTGGTCCACATCCTGCCCACCCGATATCCTCTCTGCCACCTTCTGCAAATTCTCACCCTTACCCCTCACTAGCGGCTTCTCCAACCATCTGTGCCTAACCATATCCTCCTGATGGGTTTCTTGTTCCAGCGGATGCTTGGCCCGAATTCAAGTCGCACCTTATCGCTGGAACGCGGCTTTAAAACCCTAGAAACCCGTAAGTCTGGATAAAAAATTCGACATTCTTCCTCGGAATGACCCTGGCGGAAACACTGCCGACAATATTTAGGCATATCTTCAGCATCCAGTGTTTGCCAAAAACCTTCCTGATCAGCAACGCCTGACCCGATCCAAATCCTATTGGGGCATTCTTTTAACAGGTCTATCTCCACACAGATGCGAGCAACACTTGGCTGAGAGAGGGCAATCGTTGCAGCATCAATGAAGAGGGGGCGTCCCAAACACGAGACAATGTGGAAAAGATACTCCTTCTTGAAAAAATGCACTGGCAGTTTTGGCAAAGAAAACCAAACAGGAACCATAGATGGCTCCTTATCAACATGGAATGAGGGAGTCCATTTAAAAACCCTCATAGGAAACCCAAAAACATACCAGATATTACGACCCCACACACGGTGGAAATCATGCTCGGTATTAAATCTGATCAACACATGCCTTTGATCAAGAAAGCCGACTGAAACAGAAGCTTTCAAATCTAAGGTGGCAAAGAACTTACAGATATCCTCCATCGCCGGGTGACCTCGTGAGAACTTGCCAATGAGAGAAAATTGAAATGGGACTGATGCATGAGCCAAATCCTTCATAGAAAAAATCACCGCAGGCTCCCCACGGTGAGTAGTACGCTCCACCTCTGGAAGCGATGAAGCAAGCGAAGAGAAAGACTTGGCTTGAAATGAACGTTGACTGGATGAAACAGTAAATAATGACTAGAAGGTTTTTTGAGGCGCACCAACCTTCTGCCCTCCATCCTCCGAATGGAGGGCAGCATTTGCTGCCATTAGATTACCATAGAAAAAGTCCGCACAAAAAACCCTAGGAGAGAAGAGGGAAGAGAGTTCAAAGAGAAGTTTATTTCTCCTTCATTCTTATATTTAATCATACATTCTCTAACTTTATTTATTTTAGCTTTTGCTGCCATCTCTGTACTTATATATTTTTAACATTCTAAACAATAAGTTATTCTTTCAGTATTCATGGTTTATCTAAATGTTCTGTCCTATAATGCTCATTATTTAGTTTTGAATATTTATTTGTTAATAGATATATTCCATTTTCAACATTTTTTAATGCAGAATGTCTTTCGTTACAAGTATCTCTATGACAATTATTTAAGGTAACATATGTCCATCTACTATTAATGTATTTAATGCTTGACTCCAATCTCTGGAGCTGATATGCATATTCTTTAATGAATGTTAGCATAGTATCGCATGTTAAGCAATTATCATCCATATCATGGGGAAGGGTAGTCCCAATCTACATCGTCAAAATCATGTTCATATCCATATCCAGAATGGTATCAAAGCCTGACATCGATTTAAACGACGACATAAATATGTATTTGAATGAAGAAATGAAAATGAAGAGTTAGAAAATTTCTATGCCCCTACATACTATAGGTCTGCGTAGAAGTGGACTTGTTGAAAGAGCTCCTGATACGAACGTCGCCAACCTGTGACAAAACCCGTATAGACTACCACGGATCTAGAAGGTTGAATTTGCATTTGACTCAACGAACACAGCGGAAGAATCAAGAACCCATTGATCACACGGTCAACGATCCCTTGATATGGTAGAGATGCCACAATCTAGCTTGTTCCTAGATTGATAAGTCTGATCGAATATCCTAGAACGATCTAAGATATTCAAGAATGTTTCAAGAAGCAAGAGAGAGGCTCTCAAAAGGTTCTGTTATTTTCTGAAAATGATCTGAATTAATCGTATATAGATTTGCTTAAATACTCCCTACTAACTAATCAGATAACTTACTACTAAACCCAGGGTTCGGCCAAAGGCTCTCTGGAGTGAACCATGGGCTGGTCACACTTAATTATGATAAATATAAAATATAAACAATAAACAAAAATTACAAAATGAGATCCGCAATGCTTGGCCCACTTGCACTTCTCCACGAGCCAAAGGACTTAGAGGCTTGGACCCTCATCAAGGACCTGTAGTAGAATGACTCGTTTCGACTCATCAAGCCCCTCAATGGCCTCGTTCCCCAACGTGACACTCTTGAACTGCATCGCATTTGGGTTTGTAACGCCCCACATTTGTTGGCTCGAAAGCATGCATCATTGGGCCCAAGGGCACCTTTACTTGCTCTACGTGCATGATCGCGCGACCTTCGCCATCATTCCTCCGCTTGAAAAAGATTTGCTCCTCAAATCGCCTTCGGCCATCGCGCAGCGAAGGGACTCAAATCAGCAACATTGAAGGTAGCAGAAACATTATACTCACCAGGCAGGTTAAGCTTGAAGGCATTGTCATTAACATGCTCCACAACTTGGAAAGGGCCGTCTCCACGGGAATGAAGCTTGTTGCGGTGTTGTACGGGGAAACATTCCTTACGCAAGTGTAGCCAAACCCAGTCTCCTGGTTCAAAAACCATCTTACATCATCCCTTATTGGCGTGTTTGAGGTATTGCTCGGTCGGGGCCTCAATGTTTGCACGGACTTGTTGATGAAGGGACTTCACGAAATCAGACTTTTTTCTACCGTCTAGGTTAGCATGCTCCGACATAGGCAAAGGCATAAGATCAAGAGGAGTTAATGATTAAACCGTGAAACAATCAAAAGGAGAAAATGTGTAAAGCACTATGCACAGTACGGTTATATGCAAATTCTACATGCGGTAAACACTCCTCCCAACTTTTCAAATTCTTTTTAATGATGGCCCTAAGTAATGTAGATAGTGCGGCAAGTATCAACCTCGCCTGGCTCATCACTCAGGGGGTATCTGGACGAGAAAATAACAATTTAGTTCCCGCCTTCACAATGTCTTCCAAAAATAAGATAGAAATTTCACATCTCTATCAGACACTATTGTCCTAGGAATGCCATGCAAATGGACAATCTCCCTAAAGAAAAGATCAGCTACATGCACAGTGTCATCCGTCTTATGACATGGAATAAAATGGGCCATTTTGGAAAATCGATCCACAACAACATAAATGCTATCATGACCTCTTTTACTCCTAGGCAAACCAAGTACAAAGTCCATGGAAATGTCAACCCACGGTGTAGAAGGAATAGGTAAAGGGGTATACAAACCGGCGAAGTTTGACTTGGCACGATGACAAAAGGCACCGGCAACTACTGCTCCATCGCCTCATACACATCCGCGGGCCAATAGAAATGTTCCTGTAATGAGCTTAATGTCTTGGTGACACCAAAGTGTCCCATTAAACCTCCTCCGTGAGTCTCACGGGTTAGTAACTCAAGAATGGAACATGACGGAATACATAATTTGTTATTACAATAAAGGAAACCGTCATGGATGAAGAACTTACCTTGACCCGACCTAGAACATTGCTTGTAGATGTGAGAGAAATCTTGGTCGGTGTCATACAGTTCTTTGAGCATGTGGAACCCCAGAAGTTTGGCATCAAGTATGGCAACCAGGGCATATCATCTAGAGAGTGCGTCGGCAACCACGTTGGTCTTGCCAGCCTTATACTTGATGATGTACGGAAAGGTCTCCACAAACGTGACCCACCTGACATGTCATTTGCTTAATTTTTGTTGAGACTTTAGATGCTTTAATGCCTCATGGTCACTGTGGATTATGAACTCCTTAGGTCTGAGGGTAGGCTGCTATGTTCCAAAGCACGGATGAGTGCAGAGCTCCTTATCATAGGAGTAGTTCGTAGGCACTGCTCAGCTTCGGCGCTGAAGTGCTATTGGTCTTTCTTCCCGGATCAAGCCCAATTCCTACACTGTGATGCATCACACTCACCCTCAAAAGTTTTATCAAAACCAAAAGACAATATAGGCTGCGGTGTGAGTTTGTATTTAAGCGAGTTGAACGCCATCCCTGGCCACCCCACTCAAATTTGATATCCTTTTTGATAATGGCAATCAAAGGGGCGGCAATTGAGCTGAAATCCTTCATAAAGTGATGGTAAAGCTCACCAGTCCATGGAAACTCCAGACTTCACTCATATTTCTAGGCACGGGCCACTCAGTGATGGCTTTGACTTTGCTTTCATCCACCTGTATGCCCTGTGCACTAACTTTGTAACCAAGAAAGATCAACTCGTTAGTACAAAAAGTGCATTTTTTAAGGTTAGCAAATAATCTTTCCTTACGTAGCACTTCAAGGACTGATCTCACGTGGTGCACGTGCTCCTCAGGGTTGCGGTTGTAGATCAGGATGTCATCAAAGTAAACCACCACAAACTTACCTAAGAATGACCTGAGAACATGGTTCATCAATCGCATGAACGCATCGAGCTGCTAGTTAAGCCAAACTGCATGACTAACCACTGCACAAAGCCATACTTTGGTCTTGAATGTCCGCCTTCTACTCGCCACCTTCCTTCATTCAACTGTGGTATCCACTCTTGAGGTCTATCTTAGTGAAGATGACCCATTCATACGTCATTGCATATCATCTAAATGCAAGGTGACAATACTTAATCAGAATGGCGCTTACTAAGACAAAGAATCCATGCACATCCTCCACGCGTCTCCTTTCTTTGGTACCTAAGATGACGGGAACAACACATGGACTCATGCTCTCTCGAAGCCTCATCCTTTAGGCAGCAGCTCCTCAACTTGACGCTTGGATCTCCTTGGTCTTCAGACCCATCTTGTAAGCTGCTTTGTTGGGTAGAGACGCTCCTGGAACAAAGTCTATTTGATGCTTGATTTCTCGAATCGGTGGAAGTCCGTCGGGAATCTCATCAGGAAAGACGTCTTCAAATTCCTACAATAAAGAAGTAATGTCGGCAAGTAGTTGACCTAAAGACTAGAGATAGTAAAAATTACTTTATCATGTGACAAAATATAGACAACTTGCTTAGCAAGTAAAGTTTTACCAACCTCCGCTTCAGACTAGCAAGGTAGTCTTCTTCTCAACCTTGGCCAACTTTGGTGGTCAGCTGGTCTCTTAGGTGGTATGCCATAGGTCGATCTTGTCAGCCTTTTCTTGGCCATCTCTCCGCCATGTTCCGCAGTAAACGATCTCGGTCTTCTCATGCGCTTGTCGGGTGTAATTAGGGACGAGTCACCTTTTTTGTTGTTGTAATGGGTATTTGTTGATGAAGCCATCATGTGTAGTTTTCTTGTCAGATCCGCCACCTGGTCTTCCTAAATCAAAATATGAGATGCCCCAAGATAGGGACAACATCACAAAGCACCTCGTCCTCATATTTCCCAATACGGAAAGGAATCGCCACTTGACGGTTGGCTTTGATGTCTCCTGTTTCATTCAACCACTACAGGCGATAGGGATTAGGGTGTCGCATCATGGGCAATGATAAGTGCTCTACCATCACTATGTAAGCACACGCAGTAACTCCGGATCTATAATGAGGCGCAACTTTGTTTTAACATGACACCGGTGTAGAAGATGTTCTCACGCTAGCCTCATCATCCCTTTTGATATACGATGCCAGAGCTCGACGCGCCACTAGTGCCACTCCCACTTGTTCATCTAGGGCGGACACTTCTTCTTCAGAATCACCACCCTCTTTTGTCAATGGTGGTATTGTCCAAGAACCGCCCCTCATCTTCGCATACAATATTTCCATCGTGGAAGGACAATCATGGTACGCTGGTAGACACCGAGATGCACATGGCCATATAACCTGGTGCATTTGAAGCACTTGTCCTTGCTACTTAGGTTTGCTGGATCAAACCCATGCTTTGGAGTAAGTTTTCGTGCTTGTTTGCTGTTTCTCAACTTAGGTAAATTTGAAAATTTCCACGGGTCGCTCCGCCAAACATAGGGTTGCTCCTCCAAGAAGCCGATGTTGAGATGTTGGTGGCACGCGGTAGTACCCTCCTCTTAAGTCTCCCCAATCTTGGAAGCTTTGTCTACTCAGCTCTGCATATCCACGCACATCCTAGCTCAACCAGCTCGCCAATATCTGTCTCAACCATTGAGGAATCTCACTGCCGTTGTAGCCTCACAATCCTCTTGGACATCCACTCGAAGCATAGTGATCTCCATCTCCTTAAAGTAATCCTCCACGCTGCGGTTTCCTTAGACTAGGTTTGCCTCCGGAAATGTAGCTCCTCAGAGGTGGTTGGGCACAAATCGCTTTCTCATCAAGGTAGTAGTCTCGCCCAGCATTCACCGGATCAGCCCATGTTATAGCTCCCATCGGTACGCCCCTCTCCTACCTGTGACGATGCATGCTTGTGATCCAGAATGCGAGTGTCGCCAGCCTTCATCTCGGTCCTCCTGTAGTCCCGCACTCAACACCATCTCACATGCGTACTCCCATTCCGTAGTATGTTTCTAGACTTGACTTACCCTGGAAGGCTGGGATCTTGATTTTGACGCCTTGTAGACCTTCTCCTTGGCGTCCATAATCCCTCCTGTCGGGTGGATGAAATCCTCCTCCACCGCTATGAGTAAAGTCGGCTATTTTGGGAGTCCTATTTTTGCCGTAAGATGATGCGCGCGCTGGTAAGTTCAAGACGCCCATTCTCCGCTCAATTGACTCGGAGTGCTCCCGAACATCTTCAGATTTGCCCCATCAATGCCTCGTGAACAATTTTGATCAAATGGAGTTTTATCACCCTCACCCGCCATTAATGAACTCAGAATTCCGCAAAGTGGTTAGCAAAAGAAAAATACAAGTTTTATGTTGTATATTCCTCACTCACTCCTTGAAGTGTTTGACACTCGACACTCGTGTATCTTTCAGTAGAACTCGAGAATGAACTCACCCTACTCTCTCAAGTGCTTGAAGGTTTATCTTGAAGAAATTAGATTTCAGATAAACGCATTGACTTGATCAATTTAGTACACACGAAGTTTGATAACCCCGCTAACAATTAAAAGAAAGTTGACTCAAACAAGGAAAGAAATAAGAATGGAGGACAAAGAGAGAGAGAGAGATCTATAGATTTGTTTGAGGGAGAGGCCAGGGCTCTGTGGGTGAGCTTGAAGCGGCTAGGGCTTGCTTGAGTACAGCAAGTTGGCCAGGATTTGACGAGGTGAGTTCATGGCTAGGGTCAAGGGATTAGTGCAGCTAGGGTCTTTGTTTGACTGAGCAAGCCAGGGCTTAGGGGTCAGGTGTTCAATGAGTGGGTGCCTAGCCAGGGTTGGTATTTAAGCATGGCCAGGGTCTGCTGAGTCGTCGAATGGGGATTAGTTCCCAGGATTAGGATGGTAAGTGCTTGGGACTTAGTATAGGCTAACACTGAGATAATGTGTGGAAGCTCGGATTAGGAAAGATACCGTAGAGATAGGCAAGGCTAAGATGTAGTGAGATAATTTAGGGAAGTTGTATCAGGAAAAAGGCTGAATTCTAGAGAGATTTTAGGGACAATTTTGACCCCAAACCTGACGTAAAACAAGGAAAAGGAATTTGGCTAGACCAAGGATCACAGAGTCACACTCCACAAGGACTACTAGACACACAAATTGATTTGACCTTGACCATGGTCTATCACCAATCTCGACTTTGTGCTTGAGTGGGATTGACCAACCGCTTCTCTCCTTAGCCAGCTGTGCTGTAATAACAATTGCAAGCACCGATCACACTACCAACAAGAAGAACAAAAACGCCACAAGCTTGGACCAACAAACAAGGGACATATAGACATGCAAGATTGACGTAGTCAAGTTGTGAACCCAACTCTGCTCCCCCAACGGGGTTACCCAAAATGCTCCAAAGAATGACACGAACCAGGATGACCGCATCGCGGAATACAAGAAGTTTTTCACACACGACGCAGAAAACAAATTCCCCAATTCACGGATTGAAGATGAAGTTGAGTGTGGTAGACCAGAATTTCTAGGTCACCAACTAGTGTAGGCTTTTTCTTGTTTTCAATAAGAAAGAACTTTTTTGGTTCTTGTTGTTTTTGGATTTTCAGAATTGCAATAAAAGACTTGATTTTTCTTTCTTTAATGCTCGAATCTTTCTTCTTTCTCTTTCTTTTTTTTTAATCAATCCAACAAACACACGGCTTGACAAGAACCAAGCACGCGAAATCAGTAATTTTTTTTGGATGAACAGTAACGACGCGTGAACAGTAACGCTACAATAATGATGAACGGTAATCACTACAGTAACTTTTTTTTTTTTAAACAAACACAACCCAGCCAAAAAATCCTAATCAGCTATAGATTGGACAACAAAGGAAAACGACCAAGAAAAGGAACCATCAAACAAAAAAAAAAAAACCTAAGTGGCAACACGACCAAAAAACACACACGAGATTCAATGAACAAAACAAAGAAATGATATAATGCAAACCTTCAACTAGCTCGATGCCGGCCTGATAATGAACGCCGCCAACCTATGATCGAAAACCTGTATGACTACCAATGGATCTAGAAGGTTGAATCTGCATTTGACTCAACGAATATTGCAGGAAGAATCAAGAACCCGTTGATAACATGGTCAACAAATCCTTGATATGGTAGAGACGCCCACAATCTATGCGGTTCTAGATTGATATTCCGATCAATATCCTAGAACTACCTAAGATATTCAAGAATGCTTCAAGCAAGAGTAGAGGCTCAAAAGTGTTCTTATTTTCAAAATGATTTGAATTAATCGTACATGAGATTTGTTTAAATACTCCCTACTAACTAATCAGATAACTCACTACTAAAACCAGGGTTCGGCCAAAGGATCTCGAGGAACCATAATAATACACTCATCACACTTCTGCTATGATAAATATAAATATGAAAAATAAAACAAAATTACAAAATGAGATCCTCATGAAGCTGTATTCATTTGCACTTCCTCCACGGCCAAGGGACTTAGGAAGCTTGGACCCTCACTATGGACCCTCAGGTAGAGCTGTGGAGGACCTGTTTTATTTCTTATTTTCTCACCATAATTATTTGTTTAATTTCAATGGCCTATTTTGAAAACCCTAATTTTGATAAAACTCTAATTTGAGTATGAAAACCCTCATTTGACTTTTTATGCTTTCGCTTTGAAAATAAATCAAGTTTTATGATTAACCACGAAGTTTACGATTTCTTTGATTTTGCTGCAGTTAATGCACGCTTAAGCTGGGTGATTAGAATGGTAGGTGATTAGTGGCCTAACTAGGTGTGATTAAGCTTGAATGGATTAAGATGAGTTAAGTGTTTATGGAGTAAATTGATAGGAATGGAAATTGTTTGGGCAAATGTGGAAATAAGCAAAGTTGAGGGCAATAGTGGAACTTGACTTTTGGGCCTCTTTGACCACAAATTGATAAGTCTTGAGCTCTCTTTGGTTCATTCTAGAACCAAGAGGTCCGGCTGAAAACAAGAGAGAAAGGAGGAAGAAACCGTGAGAAGAGAAGAGAGAAAAGAGAGGAAAAAAAAAAAGAAAAGAAAGGAAAAGGGGAAAATTTTGAATTCAACCACTCAACCTTGAATTGAAGCTAGAAGGTGGTGATTGCCATTGGAAGCTTGGAATTTGTACTCAAGAATATCCCTAGAAAGGTTTCTTCTCTATAAGCTGAAATTTTAATGGATTATAAACTAGTTGGATTTGATGATTCTTATGGCTTGATTCATGCTTATGCTTAGCTTGTGAAGTGATTTTATGGATTGGTTCGATTGGTTCTTATGTGTTTTTGCCTAACCATGAAATGAACTAGGGTTTATGAGTGTTGATTATGCCATGAGGAATTTGGTGTTATGGTGGTTGTTATGGCTTTCTGTTGCATCATCTCTGTCGCGGATTGTTGAATGTAAGGTGGCAACGGATTGTTTCGAAGCTTCAGGGTCCGCCAGCCTAGGGTAAGGTTAGGTTGGTGGTTCATGATTTTGATTTTGTGGAAGGTGAGAGTGTATGTGTTGGTGGATAGGAATTTGGTTGCTATAATGTATAATTGAGGTTGGTTGGGCAGCTTTGACGGTGTGTGTTTACGGGGTGTGCGCGGTGGCTGTGTGTGCGCGAGTGTGTGTGCTGATAATGTTACGCCATGGCTGTTGCATGTTTGGTACTGCATTTGAGTCCATAGTTTGGCATGCACGTGTTAATTGATTTTGGCGCTAGACGTAAACAGGAAAACAGGGTAGCCCCGACAGCCACTTTGGCTTCATTTTCCGCATTGATACCTTGTGATTTGATTTTGGCCAAAACACGAAAGTTATAGCCTGTCATTCTAGCTTTCCAACGCCACTGGAATTTCACGATTTCGATTTGTGAGCTTGAGTTATGCCCGCTTGAAGTTGGCCTGTCGAACATTCTGACGGTGAAACTTGAGACTGTTTTCTGCGTTTTTTGACCTTAAACGAGACAATCTGGGCAAAATCTTCCTTCATGAAAGTTGTAGCTCGTTCTCTTAGTTAAACGGCACCTCGTACGCCCTAATCCGACACTCGAGCTCGAAGTTATGAGCGATGACGCACAGGGTGCCAAACTGTTTTTCTGCACCTTCACCGTGTTTTCCGCTCGCTTTGTACTTGCCCTGTTTTTTCGCCTAACCCTGCATGTGCTTCTTTGTTATATTAAAGTGTTTATATGCATTTTTGGGAGTTCATGCATCGAGTATTTGTATGCGCTGCATCAATGCACGGTTGAAATGGATTTTCCCAAAATTGTTGAACTTTGAACTCGGTCGAAAAGTAAATTGCTTGCACTTCCACGTCGCAGGTGATCCCGCGGACGTTGAAGAACGTGCTTAGCTCCTGCATTTCTTGCTTGTTCAACTGTGGTGAGTGTCCAAGTGCATGTAAATAAATTGAAAGCATGCTTGTGTGCTCGGTGAGCGTGTACTTTATCGCCACCTTTGAACCGCCGCTAAGGAATTACCGCTTAGAATGTTCAATTAATGATTGTTTGCAATGTTATTTGAATGTTTATTTACAACCGTGGAATGCCCCACACCCCACTGGGGATCCGTTCACCTTGTCCGGCAACAGGGGCTGGGGCAAGGGATAGGTGAACCGTGGGTTACCACCGCTTGGCAAATGCGCCGGTTGGAATGAGTCCACCGACTTGGCATACCATAGTGGGTTGCCATACACCAAATTTCGGAGTTCGGGCCCGGGTTGAAAGCGCACGGGAGAGGGAGTAAGTGGTGAATGTGGACTGTAAGAGTGAGCGGTTGACGGAGTGTCAACATATATCCAGTATCGATACTTGGGAAGCGGAGCCGGCAACTGTATCCTTTAAATTGTATGGTTTAAATGCTTTGTTGCAAGATTTATTGGTTGGCCCTTTACCGCTTAATAATTTAGTTAACAGCTTTTAAATGCATGTGCATGTTCTCTTGGCTCTCACCGAATGCTAGCTCACCCCAATTTGTTTTCTTAACAGGTTTTGAGTTGAGGCAACGGAATCGAGGAAGTTAGTAATTTTTATAGGATTTCCTCTTTTGTATAAGATTGAAATTAATGGATGAGTTTGATGGTTTATGGTATTTTGAGTTATTATCAATGTAATTTTGATGAACTTTGGGGTTTGTATTTTGTAAGAGTTTATTAGAAATTTTAATATCTTATGTTGATGACTTTAATAATGAACGCTTGGTTTATTATTTGGGAATTTGTAGTGAGTCCCATGCAGAGAGTAGCAGTCAATACCCTTGGGTTCACCCTTGGGAGAGGGTGGGTCGCATGTGTGGTATCGAGCTTAGGCTTCAAATCCTTGTAGTGTATCCTAGACTAGATGTTTAGGGTGCCTGACCTGGATTAGTTGAAAGTTAAGTGAAAAAGATTTATACTTTGGTTAAGACTTGTATCATAAATGGATGATTTGGAAAAAAATGTTGAACTATATATGATTAAGGTTTGATTTGTGATTAGAAGATTTCCAGATGGTATGTCGGGCAAAAAATGAGGATTGAGTTAATTTACACTTTGGGATGATGCCATTGATCTTCTTGAGGGAAGTAGCGAGGTGGTCGGTGAGGAAGTCGTGGAGGGAGGGTTCGCTCACGGAGAACCCCTCCCACGAGGAGCCAGAGGAGAGGGAACTGGGCAGTCCGAGGACCCTCCCAAGAAGAGCCGGTAGAGGAGTTCGACTAGCTGCTCGGCCGCCAACTAGATTAGGAATGTAATCTTTGGTTTTGTTTTGTATAAGGACTAGTTGGGGCGAGGCTCGTAAGGCCTCGGACTTGACTTGACTGTATGACCGGTCATATTTTACTCGCGGTGTCGCTTTTTGTTGGCACGTATGTGCTATTTTTGAAAATGCCCCATGACTTGTTGACTGCTTGTAACTTTTGAATATGTGAATATATGACTCATGACTGCTTGTTGACCACTTGTTGGCACGTGTATGTTGACTGTTGCGTTTTTTAAAAAAAATTCATTTTCTTCTATGTAATGCCGTTCCAGTTGCATTGAAACTAGTTAAGACATGGAAGTCCAAGGTCGAGGACGAGGACGGGCGTATGAGGCAACCGCAAACCTCCGCGGAGTGCTCGGTCATCGGAAGTGGGACCGTAAAGTGGAACCGAGTGGTGAGCATGTGGACTGATGGCTACAGCCTCAATAAGATGACCTGAAATCCTTGAGCGCCTGGTCTTGATAATCAAGGTCCCGGTCAGCAAAATCAACCCATAGGCCCCGACATCATCCGGAGATGACAAAGCCTTAGAGCTGCTTTTCTTAAGTTTGCTTCACCAAAGTTCTTGGAGGCAGATATTGATGTGGCGGAAAACTGGTTTGAACGGATGACTGACATTTTTGTCGCCTTGACCTACAATCAAGAGAGGCGAAGTGCTATTCGCCACTTTCCAATTTGAGGGCCCTGCCAGGTCATGGTGGAATGTTATTAGGGCTAAATGGGGAAAGAGAGCACCCAAAGGACTTGGGCAAATTTTAAACGAATTTGATGAGAAATTCTTGCCTCCTTGATCCAGAAAAGGAGGATGATTTTATTAGACTAAGACAAGGATCGATGAGTGTGGCTGATTACACAGACCCAATTTACAAAGCTCTCAAAGTTTGCCCCCGAATTAGTGGTTACCGATCGGAAACGGATTAGGCGTTTGTGCAAGGATTAAATGTTGAGATCCGTGAGGCGCTAGCTGCAACGCAAATTAATATTTTACCGAGGCTTTAGAGAAAGCCCGTGAGAGTCGAGTGCTAGGCAACAAGTGAAGGCTTTTCATGCCAAAAAGAGAAATGCTCCGAGTAGTAGTGAAATAGGATCAGCTGATAAAGATATGCCAACCTCTAAGCTAGGAAGGGGAGACACAGCGAGTAAGGACTACCGAGCCGCCGACCTTTGTCTAAGGAAAGCTCGTGGACGTGGTCAATCCTCAATACCTCACAAGGCGGTTCTAGTACGGTCTCGACCCCACAAGTGGGATGTGGATATTGTGGTAAGCCCAATCATATGGAGAGTGATTGTTGGAAGAAAGCTGGAAAATGTCTAAGATGTGGGGCACGATCATAAAGTCATCAATTGTCCCATGTCACGCCGTGAAGGTGAGGGATCGCAATCTTCTAGGCCGCATCTAAACAATGAGTGTGGGATAACCGCTCGAGAGCGCGCCGTGGTCTATGCTATGGACCACATCAAACCCTAACCTTACAGAGGGCATCGAGGGTATGATCCCTAACCTAGTAGAGTTTTCATTGATCTTGATTTCATAGACTCCTGTAGACACCTGTAAATGCAGGTGGAGTGGGTGGCGATGAAATCTATTAGAATACCCTACAAATTGGAAGTGAAAGCTTATGAGTGTAAGGTATGAATTTCGAGGACTAAATTTCATAAGGAGGGAGGTTGTGAGGACCCAGGTTTTTATTTCTTATTTTCTCACCATAATTATTTGTTTAATTTCAATGGCCTATTTTGAAAACCCTAATTTTTGATAAAAACTCTAATTTGAGTATGAAAAACCCTCATTTGACTTTTTATGCTTTCGTTTTGAAAATAAATCGAAGTTTTATGATTAACCACGAGTTTACGATTTCTTTGATTTTGGCGCGTGTTAATGCACACTTAAGCGCGGTGATTAGGAATGGTAGGTGAAGAGTGGCCTAACTAGGTGTGATTAAGCTTGAATGGATTAAGATGAGTTAAGTGTTTATGGAGTAAATTGATAGGAATGGAAATGGTTTGGGCAAATGTGGAAATAAGCAAAGTTGAGGGCAATAGTGGAACTTGACTTTTTGGGCCTCTTTTGACCACAAAATTGGATAAGTCTTGAGCTCTCTTTGGTTCATTCTAGAACCAAGAGGCCGGCTGAAAACAAGAGAGAAAGGAGGAAGAAAACCGTGAGAAGAGAAGAGAGAAAAGAGAGGAAAAAAAAAGAGAAAAAGAAAGGAAAGTTTGGGGAAAATTCTTGGAATTCAACCACTCAACCTTGAATTGAAGCTAGAAGGTGGTGATTGCCATTGGAAGCTTGGAATTTGTACTCAAGAATATCCCTAGAAAGGTTTCTTCTCTTGCTCTATAAGCTGAAATTTTAATGGATTATAAACTAGTTGGATTTGATGATTCTTATGGCTTGATTCATGCTTATGCTTAGCTTGTGAAGTGATTTTATGGATTGGTTCGATTGGTTCTTATGTGTTTTGCCTAACCATGAAATGAACTAGGGTTTATGAGTGTTGATTATGCCATGAGGAATTTGGTGTTATGGTGGTTGTTATAGCTTTCTTGTTGCATCATCTTGTCGCGGATTGTTGAATGTAAGGTGTGGCAACGGATTGTTTCGAAGCTCAAGGGTCCGCCAGCCTAGGGTAAGGTTAGGTTGGTGGTTCATGATTTTGATTTTGTGGAAGGTGAGAGTGTATGTGTTGGTGGATAGGAATTTGGTTGCTATAATGTATAATTGAGGTTGGTTGGGCAGCTTGACGGTGTGTGTTTATGGGGTGTCGCGTGTGGCTGTGTGTGTGTGTGTGTCGCGGATAATGTTGGGCGCTGCGGTTGCATGTTTGGTACTGCATTTGAGTCCATAGTTTGGCATGCACGTGTGTTAATTGATTTTGGCGCGTTAGACGTAAACAGGAAAACAGGGCAGCCCCTGACAGCCACTTTGGCTTCATTTTCCGCATTGATACCTTGTGATTTGATTTTTGGCCAAAACACGAAAGTTATAGCCTGTCATTCTAGCTTTCCAACGCCACTGGAATTTCACGATTTCGATTTGTGAGCGCTGAGTTATGCCCGTTTGAAGTTGGCCTGTCGAACATTCTGACGGTGAAACTTCTGAGACTGTTTTCTGCGTTTTTGACCTTAAACGAGACAATCTGGGCAAAATCTTCCTTCATGAAAGTTGTAGCTCGTTCTCTTAGCTTCGAAACGGCACCTCGTACGTCCTAATCCGATACTCGTAGCTCGAGTTATGAGCGATGACGTACAGGGTGCCAAAACTGTTTTTTCTGCACCTTCACTGTGTGTTTTCCGTTCTCATTTTGTACTTGCCCGTTTTTCGTCTAACGCCCGTGCATGTGCTTCTTTTGTTATATTAAAGTGTTTATATGCATTTCTTGGGAGTTCATGCATCGAGTATTTGTACGTTGCATCAATGCACGGTTGAAATGGATTTTTCCCAAAATTGTTGAACTTTTGAACTCGGTCGAAAAGTAAATTGCTTGCACTTCCACGTCGCAGGTGATCCCGCGGACGTTGAAGAACGTGCTTAGCTCCTGCATTTCTTGCTTGTTCAACTGTGGTGAGTGTCCAAGTGCATGTAAATAAATTGAAAGCATGCTTGTGTGCTCGGTGAGCGTGTACTTTATCGCGCTCACCTTCTTTGAACTGCTGCTAAGGAATTACTGTTTAGAATGTTCAATTAATGATTGTTTGCAATGTTATTTGAATGTTTATTTACAACTGTGGGAATGCCCCACACCCCACTGGGGATCCGTTCACCTTGTCCGGCAACAGGGGCTGGGGCAAGGGATAGGTGAACCGTGGGTTACCACTGTTTCAAGTACGTCGGTTGGAATGAGTCCACCGACTTGGCATACTCATAGTGGGTTGCCATACACTAAATTTCGGAGTTCGGGCAAGGTTGAAAGCACGGGAGAGGGAGTAAGTGGTGAATGTGGACTGTAAGAGTGAGCGGTTGACGGAGTGTCAACATATATCCAGTATCGATACTTGGGAGCGGAGCCGCAACAGATCCTTTAAATTGTATGGTTTAAATGCTTTGTTGCAAGATTTATTGGTTGGCCCTTTACTGTTTAATAATTTAGTTAACAGCTTTTAAATGCATGTGCATGTTCTCTTGGCCTCACTGAGCGTTAGCTCACCCCAATTTGTTTTTCTTAACAGGTTTCGAGTTGAGGCACGTGAATCGAGGAAGTTAGTACTTTTATAGGATTTCCTCTTTTGTATAAGATTGAAATTAATGGATGAGTTTGATGGTTTATGGTATTTTGGAGTTATTATCAATGTAATTTTGATGAGCTTTTGGGGTTTGTATTTTGTAAGAGTTTATTAGAAATTTTAATATCTTATGTTGATGACTTTACGAATGAACGCTTTGGTTTATTATTTGGGAATTTGTAGTGAGTCCCCGAATGTCAAGCAGCATCCGATACCCTTGGGTTCGCCCTTGGGAGAGGTGGGGCTGTTACAAGTAGAATGACTCGTCTCGACTCATCGAGCCCCTCAATGGTCTTGGGTTCCCCAACTGACACTTGAACCGCACGTACGAGGGTTTGTAACGCCTCCCACATTTGCTTGGCTCGAGCATGCGTCATTGGGCCCAAGGGCACCTTTACTTGCTCTACGTGCATGACCGGCTCACCTTCGTCATCAGCTCCCGTCGCAGGTTTGGATTGGTCTAGGCGATTAAGGGGGAATCTAGCAGGAGATGATCCTTGACCATTTGCCGTTGTATTGTAATTTCTGCTTCAAACAAGGTCATATCGAGGAACAATGTCATGTGACGCATCCAGATTTGCGGCCTCAGATGGACTGGGCTACACAAAAGCGTCCCCGATCGCGGACCCGTCAGAAACCCCAAGTGGAAGGGTCAGAGAATTCTCAGGTCCGGCAGCGGCCACAGTTGGAAATGGGTCAGATGGGCAAGGAATCAGCCAAGGAAAGGGGGATGAAAATATTGCAGCGATTGGAGGCAAAGGCTGATGAGGGTGGTTTGATGCATCCTAGGGAGGCGGGTTTGCAGGAGGGTGTAGAGGTAGGGTGGGAGGTGAGAAAAGGTGCATCAGAACATTAGACAGTGGGGGTGGGGCAGGAATATGATGTTACGATTGGGAACATTCAGCAGGCTTTAATGGTGAATGTAGCAGATGGGGATGGCTGCAGCAAAGCTAACGGACATGTGAAACAGAAGGGTGAGATTGGGATTTCCAGCCAGCTGGAACCAGAGAGTCCGAGACCGCACCGCTAGCTGGAAGGCTATGGTGGAAAGGGCAGAATGGGATATTAGACGCATTGGCCGAGCGAGTGGTAAATGAGCCTATGTACTCCAGTGATGAGGATGCTCGAGAGGAGAGTGAAGCGGAAGTGATCCGGCAGCAGCAAGGCTAGGTTAGAAAGTTGAATCTCTCGCTACGACACATGGAGTCGGCATCCATGTCCATTCTCATGAATCGGTTAGATGGGTTGCGTGCGCGACATGGCCTGGTGGGAAGAGAGGAGGCTACGGGGATAAAAGGTAATTTACCTCCAATTACTGATTTGTCTAGGTTAGATGATCAATTTTCTTTTTTGGAATGCTCGAGGGGTAGCTAATAATCATACTATAGCTCGTTTAAAGAAACTTCGTGATGATGAGCTCAGGGCTGCCAAAAGAGATGAGGATGTTCCATTAGTGCCAACCGGTCCAATGACTCGTTCACGTGCCAAGAAGCTTAAAGAATCCATGCAAGCATTGGTGTGTCACGTGCAAGGTCAAGTGGGATGTCTGAGTAGCCTTCAAGATCTTGGAGATGAAGATCTCAAGCTTTACACGTTAATCCAAGTCATTGAAGATGAGAAAGTTGATTTGAAGACTCAACCCTAAATGGTCGAATTAGGGTTAATTATCGTTTAGTTGGTTTTTATTGTAATGGGCCGAATCACACCTTGCTAATTCAGCTTGGTTAATTAAGTCCAATTACCATTAGTAAGTTAGCTTAATTTCTGTTTTGATTACTTAAGCTTTGGCCGAACTACCTACATGGTTTAATGGGCCAGAAGCCTAGTTCAATTAGGATTAGTTTTCAGCTTAAGTGTTAATTGATTCCTAGTAGTATTAGGATTACTTTGTAAGGCTATAAATACAGCCTCATATAGCCGAATTATTCAACCAAGTTTTCAATAAAAATTTTCAGCTTATTCTTGTGAGAATAGCACGTCTCTTTCTAAGAGATTCTTCTTTGAATACTTGAGAGATTTCGAGTGTTCAATCGACTTATCAATCAAGAACCGCACTTGATTGTGGCGTCATCTACCTAAAGCCTTGGTTCGCTAATTCATTGTTCTACGGGTTGAGATTAAATTCAAGGTTCGTAGTTCCGCGAGTTAGAGGGGTCGAGAGTCTTCCGCAACTCCAACTTGGTATTCGTCTAGATCCGTTGTCAACTCACATCATCTTGGTATCAGAGCTAGTTGACGGTATCAAGTATATCCCTTTTCCTTCTTGTTATTGTCATCTTATTGTCTTGTGTCAAATCTGTCCAACAAAAAAAAAATTCGTGTCTTGTTCTTCTTGTGCAAATCCGTAACTTCCTTCTTGTCTTTGTTGTCCGTTTGAGTTGTATTCTTGTTGTTTGTGTTGTGTCATCTAATCTTGTGTTGCTGCCTAAAATTGTCGTTTATAGTCTTGCAATTTGATCACCTTGAGTCGTTTATTTTTCCTGAAGTTGCTGGTCCAAGTTGTCTTGAAGTCTGATCAGCGTTTGTGTTCCGCTATAGGGGTCGGTCTTGTTTCTTTGTTGCTGTTCGAAATCAGTCTCGTTATTTTGTGTGCAATTCTGTTGAGTCGGTCTCCATACCTCTTGTCCATTGCTGTCTTGTTGCTTAGCATTGTTTCGTGCATCAAATTGCTGGACAAAGTTGAGTAACTAAACCAGAAATTTCCTTCCCTTGATACAACTAGTAATTCTTGAACAAAATCTTGAGCCATGGGCTGTTTTCTTGAAAATCTTGAAACTGATTTCATCTTTGGAAATTCTGGAAATTTTCACCACTGATCTTTCAAGCATAAGACCAGAATCCATTGGCTAAAAGTGAAAAAAAAAAAAAAAGAAGAACAGAAATGAAAGAGGAAAAAAAAAAATCCGAACTGTTCTGGAATCTTTCTTGAAACGGGTGGTTTGCTGCCTAAAGGAGTTGAAACTAATTAGGAAACCACCAAAACCCCAGCAAAAACAAGTTTCCTAATCCCTGACCAGCCATCAATCCTATTGATGAAAGAGCTAAAAGCTGTACAAGGAAGAATTCATCATTCAAGTGATCTTCAAAAGCTTGGCAATGAGGATCACAAGTTGTACACATTAATCCAAGTAATTGAAGCTAAGGAAGCTGCATTAGAAGAATAAACCCTAAGCTTCAGCCGGATTTAGAGTTAGTTTAATTTCGTTGTTTACTTAGTGTGTTAATACTTGCCTTGTTAATTTAGCTTGGTTAATTAAGTCCAATTACCATTAGTAAGTTAGCTTAATTTCTGTTTTGATTACTTAAGCTTTGGCCGAACTACCTACATGGTTTAATGGGCCAGAAGCCTAGTTCAATTAGGATTAGTTTTCAGCTTAAGTGTTAATTGATTCCTAGTAGTATTAGGATTACTTTGTAAGGCTATAAATACAGCCTCATATAGCCGAATTATTCAACCAAGTTTTCAATAAAAATTTTCAGTTTATTCTTGTGAGAATAGCCCGTCTCTTTCTAAGAGATTCTTCTTTGAATACTTGAGAGATTTCGAGTGTTCAATCGACTTATCAATCAAGAACAGCACTTGATTGTGGCGTCATCTACCTAAAGTCTTGGTTCGCTAATTCATTGTTCTACGGGTTGAGATTAAATTCAAGGTTCGTAGTTCTGCAAGTTAGAGGGATCGAGTGTCTTCCGCAAATCCAACTTGATCATCGTCTAGGTCCCACATCAATTCACATCACCTATCCAAAAAGGATCACATCATCTAAACAATCCAACAGTTTTTTGGAAGCTTCCACCGCCTTGGCCAAATTGATTCCCAAAACCACAGTGGCCTGGAAAATTGTGAACCGAATTGCTGCCTCTTCCCATGCAACTTATCTTTGTTGTCCAGCATTATATCGTGTCTTTATTTGTGTCTAGGGTCGGTCCAATCAATTGTCTTTAACATCTCCAAATTTAATTAGAAGTCAAGTCTAGTTAATTTCCTATTTCAAGTCTTGTTACCAAATCTATTTCGGTGTCTTGTTTCCTAATTAATTTCCAGTGTTCATTGTATCCATTCTTGAGACTGAAATTTAGTGATTGCCCTCAGGTCTAGGAAATTGTGGAGAATTTACCAAACTACCCCAGTTCTTCCAAGTCTTCTTTCTAGGGTTTTGTTAGCGGTTCTCAAATTTTTTTCTTTCAGTTTTGAGTCAACTTTTAGTCTTTAATTTTTCAATCTTTGCTTCATTCTTCATTCTCCAATTGAATTCACATGAAGGTAATTGATTATAAGTTCTTGAATTACTTGAACTTTCTGATTTCTTCAAGGAGGAAGATCAAGGAACTAGAGCGTGCTTGGTAAGATCATTAGAGTGAAATAAAAACACTTGAGTGATGCACGAGCGCGAGGGAAACACGTGAGGGAGTATGTGAGGTCTTTTCTATCACGCGTTTGTTCTTTTTGCAGGCTTAACAAAAAATGTCAAACGAAGGAGAATCAACTAATGAAATGACAATTGCTCAACTTGCATCCCAAATGCAAGCCATGTTTGCTGACACCAATAAGCAATATAAGCAAATGATTGAAGTGGTCCAAGAACGTCTCGACAAACTAGAAGCTTCCAAACGTTCCTCTAGGAAATCCAAAGGGAAAGCTAGATGGAACGAATCTTGTGACTCAAATGAGGACACTGAGCAAGAGGAAGTCAACCAAAGGAGAGAGAGAAGACCAAGGGCCGAACATGAAGATAACTCCATCAAAGGGGTTAAAATGACCATTCCACCCTTCCAAGAGAAATCCGACCTTGAAGCCTATTTAGACTGGGAACGGAAAATGGAAAAAGTCTTTGATTGTCACTCCTACACTGAAGATCAAAAGGTGAAGTTGGCGGTGATGGAGTTCACTGAATATGCAGCCATCTGGTGGGACCAACTTCGTATTAAGCAAAGGAGGAACCAAGAACCATTCACCCGCACTTGGGATGACCTCAAAAGGATTATGAGAAAAAGATTCATCCCAGGGTATTATCCTCAGGATTTGCACTACAAAGTGCAAATGCTCACTCAAGGAAATATGTCAGTGGAGGACTACTTCAAAGAAATGGAGATGGCCATGATGCGTGCTGACATCCATGAAGATACTGAGGCAACCATGGCTCGCTTTCTAAGGGGATTGAGGCCTGAAATTGCTGAGGTCGTGGAGCTTCAACATTATTTTGACATGGAAGAATTGATGGATAAAGCTGTCAAAGTGGAGCGGAGGCTGAAGAGGAGGGGTAGTTCTCGCCCTAATTCCAACTTCCAAGCTAGAAATTGGAAAAATCAGCAACTAAAAAGGGAAGAACGTACCTTCACCCCCACACCAATGGCCAAACCGACTCTACCATCTTCCAACCCATCAAGGCCGAATGCTCCTTCATCTAAGCCCAGCTTGAAGGTCAATCCTAGGCCAAATCCGGAAGCTACCAAACCCCGCAATAGGGACACCAAGTGCTTTAAGTTTCAAGGGTTTGGTCACATTGCCTCTCAGTGCCCAAGTCAAAGAGCCATGATAATCTTGCCTAATGGAGAAATGGTCACTGACGATGAAGGTGATGACGAGTATGCTGACATGCCTCCCCTTGAAGGAGGAAGTGATGAAGAAGAAATCATGGAAGAGCAGCCAATTATGGAACGTGTTGGTTTGGTGGCTCGACGAGCTTTGACTGTCCATGTTGGAGTAGATGAACTTCAACGAGAAAACATATTCTACACTCGTTGCCACATCAAGGAGAAGGTGTGCAGTCTAGTCATTGATCCAGGAAGTTGTACCAACGTTGCAAGTGCCATCGTGGTGGATCGACTAGGCCTTCCAACAACCAACCATCCCAAGCCCTACAAGTTCCAATGGCTCAACAACAGCGGTGAGGTACGTGTACTCAAACAAGTACTTGTTTCTTTCCGTATTGGACGTTTTAGTGATGAAGTAATGTGTGATGTTGTGCCTATGCAAGCTGCTCATGTGATTCTAGGCCGTCCATGGCAATTTGATAGAAAAGTTAGTTGGGACGGTTTTACAAACAAGTATTCCTTTTCTTTTGGGAATAAAAAGGTTATACTTGCACCTCTTACACCTCAACAAGTGCATGAGGACCAAGTAAGCCTTCAAAAGGAATTTGAAGAGGAACTTGAGAAAAAGAAACCTTGTGAGTTAGGGCAAGAAATTAAAACTCACGATATGAGCAAAGGTGACAATGGTCGAACCAAAAATGAAGGAAAATTGGTCAAGAATGATTCGGCCAAGAGAAAATTGAAAGGGGAAAAATGAATTCTAATTGCTAAGGCTAAAACTGTGAGAAAGGCCTTATCTTCTACTCAGCCTATTATTTTGCTCCTTTCTAAGGAAGTTACTAACCAACTTGATGTTTCCTTGCCAAGTTCTTTTGCTAACCTATTGCAGGAATATCAAGATGTGTTTCCTGATGAAGTTCCTAGTGGTCTACCACCTTTGAGGGGAATTGAGCATCAAATAGATCTCATTCCTGGGGCATCTTTGCCTAATCGACCACCATATAGGACAAGTCCTGAGGAAACCAAAGAAATCCAACGCCAAGTAGAAGATCTCTTGAGTAAAGGCTGGGCGCATGAGAGCCTAAGTCCATGTGCTGTACCTGTTCTACTTGTGCCTAAAAAGGATGGGACGTGGAGGATATGCACTGATTGCCGCGCCATTAATGTTATAACGGTAAAGTATCGCCATCCCATTCCTCGTCTTGATGACATGCTTGATGAACTTTATGGTGCTGTGTTATTTACTAAGATTGATCTTAATAGTGGTTATCATCAAATTAGAATTAAAGAAGGTGATGAATGGAAGACTGCATTTAAGACTAAACATGGGTTGTATGAGTGGTTAGTCATGCCTTTTGGACTAACTAATGCACCTAGTACTTTCATGCGCTTAATAAATCATGTCTTACGTGCTTTCTTGGGTAAATTTGTTGTAGTCTATTTTGATGATATACTTATCTATAGTAAAAATTTAGATGAGCACATCATGCATGTTAAAGCTGTTTTAGAGGTCCTTCGTAAGGAACAACTTTATGCCAACATTCAAAAATGCACTTTTTGCAGTAACCAAGTTGTGTTCCTAGGCTATGTCGTAAGTGCGCAGGGTATACAAGTGGACCAAAGCAAAATAAAAGCTATCACTGAATGGCCAACCCCTACTTCTATTAGTGAAGTAAGGAGCTTCCATGGTCTAGCTAGCTTTTATAGGCGCTTTGTCAAAGATTTTATGATACGAACTACGTTAATTAATAACGCAACCCGCACACGAAAGACGTAGGATCTAGGATATTGGTAAACAAAGTTGAAACACACCGCGGAAGACCTTCACCCGTTGAGCACGTGGACAACGAACGTTGGTATAAAGTAGAAGACGCCACAATTCAACGTGTTCTTGAATTGATAAGTCTATAAACACCCAAGAAGATTCTAAGGTATTCAAGTTGCTTCAAGGAAACAAAAGAGGTGATAAACACTCAAAGTAATTTGCTGAATTTCGGAATGTTTTGTGGCTGTTTGTGGACGATTTTCCAGACTCAATTTGGTCAGCCAAGTTGGCAGCAATTGTTTCCAAAAAAGGAATTGAGAATGGGTTAAAATAAAGAGTCTTATGGCAGTGGCTTCTTTTTAATTCCAAAGCTGATTTGGATTCCTTGAGCCAACCGATTTTAAAGGCTTTCTTTTCTTGGTGGTTCTTGGTTTAGGCTTCCCTTTTTCTTTTGCTGTTTCGTTGCTCTTTGTTTGTGTTTTTTTTTTTTTTCACAAAGCAACAATTCTCAACAACAAGAAACGGTTAGGGCTGCAACAAGAATGGTTTCAAGAACCGATTACAACTTGCAAGAATCAAATTGTAAGGTCTGATATTTTTCAAGAATGGCTTCAAGATTGATGTAATAGTATCAAGATCACACAACCACAATCAAGAAAGCTTCAAGATTCAATCAGGTATGCCCAAGAACCTTTTAATTTTGCAAGGATCACAAAACAGATTTCTATTTTCCAGCAATGAGTTTTCGGACAAAACCTCTACTTCTTCCTTTCTCTTTTTTTTTTTTTTGACTCAAAGAAAACTAGATGCAAGACACAAACCCTAAACAGCACTTAGACAACAATATTGGTTTGGCTTATCAAAGAAAAATAAGCAACAAAACACGACTTTAATGAAAAGAACAATAACGACAAGGAAGAAACAAGAACAAGAACAAGAACAACTAAGCAAGAATCGAAACTATATTTTTTTTTCTCTGATTTTCTTGACATACAATAGACACAAAAAACAGCAAGGACACGAAGGAAAAAACACAGAATTTGAATGATGCAATCAAGAGGAATTCGGATGAACAGTAGCGGTGAACAGTATCGCTACAGTGCTGATGAACAGTACTCCGATTTTTTTTTTTTTTTGAATTTTGAAGACTCAAGAAACGAAAACAATTGACTTAAAATAAGAAAAAGATATACTTTGTTACCTCCAACTAGCTCTGATACCAACTGATACGAACTACGTTAATTAATAACGCAACCCGCACACGAAAGACGTAGGATCTAGGATATTGGTAAACAAAGTTGGAACACACCGCGGAAGACCTTCACCCGTTGAGCACGTGGACAACGAACGTTGGTATAAAGGTAGAAGACGCCACAATTCAACGTGTTCTTGAATTGATAAGTCTATAAACACCCAAGAAGATTCTAAGGTATTCAAGTTGCTTCAAGGAAGCAAAAGAGGTGATAAACACTCAAGGTAATTTGCTGAATAATTTCTTGATAATAATTTTGAATTTAAGGGGCTATTTATAGCCTTACAAAACGTCAAAATCCTAGACTAATAAGGACTAGAAATTCGGCCCTTAATATTCTTAAAAGAAACCGAATTTAAAATGGAAAAACAGCTAGGGTTCAGGAAGCTTCTAATAACCTAACTAATCAACCATGTGAAACAAGGCTGACCGATGCTTAACAAATCAAATAACAATAAAGTTTAAACAACAAAACTTTATCAAACCCTAATTGATGAAACCCTAATTAACCATACTCGATCCTTCTTTAACGAAAACACTTAGCAATGTCACCAATGGCCTTGACTCTTCATCCACAATGTAAGGTGACTGAACTTGACTATGAACATCACGAACCAAAGTATTTAACTCCTCTTTGAGCCGTCTAGCCCGTGCACGTGTCATTGGACCAGGAGGAATTTGTAGCGACCTTGAAGACTGGCCATCCTTTTCCCTATGTCCATCAATGCTAGGATGATCCGCATCATTACATGGCATGAGAAGAAGTGGAGAACCACCCATCGATACATGGCATGCATTGAGGCTTTTGATGAGAAAACGATTTGTGCCAAATCACTACTACCGTGATTTGTATCAAAAACTTCAAAGCCTCACTCAAGGATCTAAAAGTGTTGAAGACTACCACAAGGAAATGGAGGTGCTCATGCTACGTGCCAATGTTGAAGAGGATCGGGAAGCCACTCTGGCTCGGTTTTTGAATGGCTTACGTCCTGATATTGCTGAGCAGGTAGAACTACAACACTATGTGGAACTCAATGACCTGGTAGAAAAGGCCATCAAGATTGAGAGGCGTTACAAGAGGAGGGGTCCCACCCGACCTATGCCTATGTACCCCGCTCAAAGTAGTCGAAATTATCCAACCAGCAAGGAGGAAAAACCAGCTACCAGTTCAACTGCTCCAAAGCCTCGAATTGAAGCTCCTAAGGCTGATTCTAGGCCAATGACCCGTAACACCAGCAATCCCCAATCGAGAAATAGGGACACTAGGTGTTTTAAATGCCAAGGAAGAGGGCACATTGCTAGTCAATGTCCTAATCAAAGAGCTATGATCATCCTTCCCAATGGCGACTGGGTCACTGATGATGAAGGTGAGTATGAGGACATGCCACCTTTGACTGAAGAACTGGATGAAGAAGAAGAGGAAATTCCCGACCATGACCAACTAGGGCTGGTGGTTCGACGTGCCCTAGCTACACATGTCAAGGCCGATGATGCCTTACAAAGGGAAAATATCTTCTACTCTCGCTGTCACATCCAGGGACGTGTATGTAACCTAATTATAGATGGAGGAAGCTGTGCAAACGTTGCAAGTCAGCTTATGGTTGAGAAACTAGCTTTGCCTACACTCAAGCATCCAACCCCTTACCATCTTCAATGGCTAAATGACAGTGGTGACGTGAGGGTTACCAAGCAAGTCCAAGTCCCATTTCGCATTGGCAAATATGAAGATGTTGTACTATGTGATGTGGCGCCAATGCAAGCTTTCCATATACTACTTGGGAGGCCATGGCAGTTTGATAAAGCTATCAATTTTGAAGGAGTAACCAACAAATATTCCTTCCTACATGGCCAAAGAAAGGTTATCCTCGCACCCTTAACTCCAAGCCAAGTTCGTGAGGATCAAGAAAAATTGCATAAGGAGTATGAGGTGGAACTTGCTAAGAGGCGGCAAGTTAAAACCGAGGTCAAGCAGAAAGAAGTGAAGGCCGAACCTGATGATAGAGGAAACGGGAAATTGAATTCGGCCAAGGGAGGAAATCTACAAAGAAAAACTAATCTTTTTGTAAAAACAAGAGACGTGAGGAGAGCTTTACATTCTAATATGATAGTACTAGTACTCTTATGTAGGGAAGTACTTGTATCTTCCCCTGACCTCACTAACACTTTACCTCCCAGTGTTTCAAATCTCTTGCAGGAATTTGAGGACGTCTTCCCCGACGAGATACCAAATGGATTACCACCGATTAGGGGAATTGAACACCAAATTGATTTGGTGCCTGAGCCTCATTGCCAAATAAACCCGCCTATCGGTATGGGTCCCAAGAGACAAAGGGAGCTACAATGGCAGGTTGAAGAGCTCTTGAAGAAAGGATGGGCGCGGGAAAGCTTAAGCCCATGTGCTGTTCCTGTCATCTTAGTGCCAAAGAAAGATGGAACGCGCATGTGTACAGATTGTAGAGCCGTCAATGCTATAACGGTAAAGTATCGTCACCCTATACCTCGTTTGGATGATATGTTGGATGAATTGCATGGTGCCATTATTTTCACAAAAATTGATTTAAAAAGTGGTTACCATCAAATAAGAATGAAAGAGGGTGATGAATGGAAAACAGCTTTTAAGACTAAGTATGGTTTATATGAATGGCTTGTCATGCCTTTTGGTTTGACTAACGCCCCTAGTACTTTTATGAGATTAATGAACCATGTACTTAGACATTTCATTGGCAAATTTGTGGTTGTTTATTTTGATGATATCTTGATTTATAGCCGCAGCCTAGAAGAGCATGTAGAACATCTTAGACTTGTGCTTGAAACACTTCGTGATGCTCAATTGTATGCTAACATTAAAAAGTGTTCTTTTTGCACTAGTGAAGTAGTATTTCTAGGTTATGTTGTAAGTGCCAATGGAATTCATGTTGATGAGGATAAAGTGCGTGCTATTCGTGAATGGCCGACACCTAAAAGTGTTGGAGATGTTCGTAGATTCCATGGTTTAGTTAGCTTTTATCGTAGATTTGTTAAAGATTTCAGTACTATTGCTGCACCTTTGACATCTGTGATTAAAAAGAATGAGAAATTTGTGTGGAGAGAAGCTCAGGAACGTGCCTTTCATGCACTTAAAGATAAGCTTACTCATGCACCTGTACTTACATTACCATGCTTTGATAAGACATTTGAGATTGAATGTGATGCATCGGGTGTGGGAATTGGGGCTGTTTTAATACAAGAAGGTCGTCCTATTGCATTCTTTAGTGAAAAATTGAATGGGGCAGCCTTAAATTACCCCACATATGATAAGGAAATGTATGCTTTGGTTAGGTCCTTAGAAACGTGGCAACACTATCTAAGACCTAAGGAATTTGTAATTCACACCGACCATGAGTCGCTTAAGCACCTTAAATCTCAACATAAGCTTAATAAGCGGCATGCTAGGTGGGTTGCATTTATTGATACCTTTCCTTATGTTATTAAGTATAAAGTAGGAAAGTCTAATGTTGTAGCGGATGCATTATCACGTAGACATACTTTACTCACTGTACTTGATGCAAAATTGCTTGGACTTGAGTTTATCAAGGAATTGTATGAGAAAGATGTAGATTTTTCAGCCTTGATAAGTTCACCAGGTAAAACACCAGCGAATGGTAAGTTCTGTTTTCATGATGGTTTCCTATTTTATCTTAACAAGCTTTGTATACCTAATTGCTCTATTCGTGTATTGCTTGTGAGGGAATCACATGGAGGAGGTTTGATGGGGCATTTTGGAATTGCAAAAAACCCTTGCCATTCTCCAAGAACATTTCTATTGGCCAAGGATGAAGCGTGATGTAGAACGTGTGGTGACTAAGTGTGTCACTTGCCACAAAGCTAAGTCTAAACTTCAACCTTTTGGTTTATATTCTCCTTTACCTATTCCTAAGGAACCTTGGGTTGATATATCTATGGATTTTGTTTTAGGGTTGCCTAGGACTAAAAGGGGAAATGATAGCATCTTTGTTGTTGTTGACAGATTTTTCAAAATGGCACATTTTATACCCTGTCACAAAACTGACAATGCTTCACATGTAGCTAATTTGTTCTTTAAAGACATTGTTAGATTGCATGGTATTCCACGTACTATTGTGTCTGACCGTGATGTTAAGTTTCTTAGCTATTTTTGGAAAACTTTGTGGGGAAAACTTGGGACTAAATTGTTGTTTTCTACATCTAGTCACCCACAAACTGATGGCCAAACTGAGGTCGTCAACCGCACCTTGTCTACACTCTTACGTGACATAATTAGACGTAATCTTAAGACGTGGGAAGAATGTTTACCACATGTTGAGTTTGCTTACAATCATTCTACTCATAGTGCAACTCAATTTTCACCTTTTGAAGTTGTTTATGGTTTTAATCCTTTGACTCCACTTGATCTTTTGCCTTTGCCTATGAATGATCGTGTTAGTTTAGATGTAGCTCAAAAGGCTGATTTGGTTAAACGCCTTCATGAAAAGGTGCGGCTCAATATTGAACAACGCACGGCGTAATATGTCAAGCAAGCCAATAAAGGGCGTCGTCGTGTGATCTTTGAGCCAGGCGATTGGGTATGGTTGCATATGAGAAAAGAGAGGTTTCCAGCCCAACGTCGAAACAAGTTGCTCCCAAGAGGAGATGGGCCATTCCAAGTCCTTGAACGCGTAATGACAATGCTTACCGCTTGGATCTCCTGGTGAGTATCAAGTTAGTGCTACGCTTTAATGTTTCGACCTTAGTCCGCTTTCTTGATGATGAACATGATTTGAGGGCAAATCCTTCTCAAGAGGAGGGGAATGATGCGGATCATCCTAGCATTGATGGACATAGGGCGCAGGATGGCCAGTCTTCAAGGTCGCTACAAATTCCTCCTGGTCCAATGACACGTGCACGGGCTAGACGGCTCAAAGAGGAGTTAAATACTTTGGTTCGTGATGTTCATAGTCAAGTTCAGTCACCTTACATTGTGGATGAAGAGTCAAGGCCATTGGTGACATTGCTAAGTGTTGTCGTTAAAGAAGGATCGAGTATGGTTAATTAGGGTTTCATCAATTAGGGTTTGATAAAGTTTTGTTGTTTAAACTTTATTGTTATTTGATTTGTTAAGCATCGGTCAGCCTTGTTTCACATGGTTGATTAGTTAGGTTATTAGAAGCTTCCTGAACCCTACCTGTTTTTCCATTTTAAGTTCGGTTTCTTTTAAGAATATTAAGGGCCGAATTTCTAGTCCTTATTAGTCTAGGATTTTGACGTTTTGTAAGGCTATAAATAGCCCCCTTAAATTCAAAATTATTATCAAGAAATTATTCAGCAAATTACCTTGAGTGTTTATCACCTCTTTTGCTTCCTTGAAACAACTTGAATACCTTAGAATCTTCTTGGGTGTTTATAGACTTATCAATTCAGAACACGTTGAATTGTATGCCTTCTACCTTTATACCAACGCTCGCTGTCCACTGCTCAACGGGTGAAGGTCTTCATGTGTTCCAACTTTGTTTACCAATATCCTAGATCCCTCGTATGGGTTGCTATTAATTAACGTAGTTCGTATCATTTTAGCTCCATTGCAGCGCCACTTACTTCCATTGTTAAGAAGGATCAAGAGTTTCATTGGGGAGATGAACAAGCTAAGTCTTTCCAATTACTCAAGCACAAACTCACACATGCACCTGTACTTAGTTTGCCTAATTTTGATAAAGCTTTTGAAATTGAGTGTGATGCGTCTGGTATAGGTGTTGGGGCCGTGTTACTCCTAGAAGGAAAGCCAATTGCATATTTTAGTGAGAAGCTCAATAGTGCCGCTTTGAATTATTCAACATATGACAAAGAGCTTTATGCCCTCGTTCGAGCTTTGCAAACCTGGCAGCATTACCTCAGGCCCAAAGAATTTGTTCTACACACTGATCACGAGTCGCTTAAGCATCTCAAATCACAAACTAAGCTAAGCAAGCGACATGCAAGGTGGGTAGCCTTTATTGATACCTTTCCTTTTGTGATCAAATATAAGACTGGCAAAAGCAATGTTGTCGCCGATGCCTTGTCTAGGAGGTACACTTTGATTACTACACTTGATGCAAAATTGTTAGGGTTCAATGCTCTTCCACGGCAAAGCCGTGAGAATTATTTCCTTTCACAGGGTTACTTGTTCTACAAGGATAAGATGTGTGTTCCCGTGTGTTCTATGCGTGAGTTATTTGTAAGGGAAGCACATAGTGGAGGTCTTATGGGACACTTTGGAGTAGCAAAAACATTGTCCATACTCCAAGAGCATTTTCATTGGCCAAAGATGAGGCATGACGTGGAGCGTATCATCCAAAGGTGTGTAACTTGCCATCATGCCAAGTCTAAGGTAAACCCCTATGGACTCTACACTCCACTACCTATTCCTAGTTTACCTTGGGTTGATTTGCCTATGGACTTTGTGTTAGGCTTACCTAGAACTCGACATGGTCATGATTCTGTGTATGTTGTGGTGGATAGATTTTCTAAAATGGCACATTTCATCCCATGTCATAAAACTGATGATGCAAAACATATGGCTGACTTGTTTTTTAAAGAGATTGTACGTTTACATGGCATGCCACTACAATAGTTTACGTCTAGATGTTAAGTTCCTTAGCTATTTTTGGAAAACTCTATGGAGTAAGTTGGGAACTACACTCTTATTCTCTACTTCTAGTCATCCTGGCCGATGGGACGAGGGTGGTTAATAGGACTCTTTCTACCTTGTTGCGTGCTATAATTAACAGAAATCTCAAAACTTGGGAAGATTGCTTGCCGCATGTAGAATTTGCATACAATAGGGCAATTCATAGTGCTACACACTACTCACCTTTTGAGATTGTCTATGGTTTTAATCCAAGCACTCCTCTAGATTTGATGCCTTTACCTATGTTTGAGAAAGTTAATCTAGATGGAAGCGTGCAAATTGTTAGTGAGCTCCATTGCCAAGGTCCGTGCTAATATTGAGAAGCGCATTACAATATGTACAAAGTGCTAACAAGAACTGGTCATAAGATGGTTTTTTGAGCCTGGTGACTGGGTGTGGATTCACATGAGGAAGGAAATATTTCCCACTCAACGGCGTAGCAAATTACTTCCAAGAGGAGATGGGCCATTCCAAGTGGTTGAGTGCATTAATGACAACGCCTACAAACTTGACCTTCCTGGTGAGTATGGTGTACATGCAACTTTCAACGTTTCTGACTTAAGTCCTTTCCATGCAGAATGAGCTTGATTTGAGGACAAATGCGCCTTCAAGGAGGGAATGATGATGAGCTCGGCTGCCAAAAGAGATAGGATGTTCCGTTAGTGCCAACCGGTCCAATGACTCGTTCACGTGCCAAGAAGCTTAAAGAATCCATGCAAGCATTGGTGTGTCACGTGCAAGGTCAAGTGGGATGTCTGAGTAGCCTTCAAGATCTTGGAGATGAAGATCTCAAGCTTTACACGTTAATCCAAGTCATTGAAGATGAGAAAGTTGATTTGAAGACTCAACCATAAATAGCTTGGGTCGAATTGGGTTAATTATCGTTTAGTTGGTTTTTATTGTAATGGGCCGAATTACACCTTGCTAATTCAGCTTGGTTAATTAAGTCCAATTACCATTAGTAAGTTAGCTTAATTTCTGTTTTGATTACTTAAGCTTTGGCCGAACTACCTACATGGTTTAATGGGCCAAAAGCCTAGTTCAATTAGGATTAGTTTTCAGCTTAAGTGTTAATTGATTCCTAGTAGTATTAGGATTACTTGTAAGGCTATAAATACAGCCTATGATGGACGAAATTATTAACCAAGTTTTCAATAAAAATTTTCAGCTTATTCTTGTGAGAATAGCGCGTCTCTTTCTAAGAGATTCTTCTTTGAATACTTGAGAGATTTCGAGTGTTCAATCGACTTATCAATCAAGAACCGCACTTGATTATGGCGTCATCTACCTAAAGCCTTGGCTCGCTAATTCATTGTTCTACGGGTTGAGATTAAATTCAAGGTTCGTAGTTCCGCGAGTTAGAGGGGTCGAGAGTCTTCCGCAACTCCAACTTGGTATTCGTCTAGATCCGTTGTCAACTCACATCACTTCGTAGATTGCATACGTTATCGCTAATTGCTGTTTGTGAACCTTTGGTGGATAACAATCGTATGGATGGTATTAGACGTAGGTTGAAGTTTCCTAATGCTATTGCAAATGATGCTGGTACATTGTGGATTTTTTACAATGCTGATTATACTATTCAAATCGAAAGCCAAGATGTACAGTTTATTGCCTTGCGTATGAATCATGTGCTAGTAAAGGAATCGTTGATTGCTATTTTTGTGCATGCTTCTTGTGATCCGGTCCAAAGGTAGTTGCTTTGGTCAAGGCTTACTAGTTTGAGTTTGGGTGGTTTACCGGTGGTCTTAGTGGGGGACTTTAACGTTATACTGGATGCCTCAAAGAAAAAGGGGGGACGGGCGTTTACCTATGCTAAAGCTACGGATTTTTCAGCTTTCATGCAAGATGCTCGGTTGGTTAATGTAGGGTTCTCGGGTCCACGGTTTACATGGTGCAATAATCGCTTTGGGAATGCACGTGTTTGGAAGCATTTGGATCGGTTGTTGGTGAATGACGAATAGGAGAGGTTGTGCATATCTGTGAGTGTTTCTCACTTGGGTAGGGTGAAATCTGATCACTCACCTTTGTTAATGTCATGTAAGCCAGTGGTTAAGGGAGCTGTTCAGAGTTTTCACTTCCTGAATGTGTGGAGCTCTCATCACCAATTTCTGGATGTGGTTCGGGTTGCATGGAGTACTCCATGTGAGGGTCGTCCTTGGAGGAAAGTCTTGCTTAAGCTTAAAGCAACAAAGGCTGCACTTTAGGTCTGGAATGCCGAAGTGTTTGGCAATATCACCAACACATGAGGAAAGTAGACAAGGAGCTGCAAGGGAGGGAGCAGCTGGCTGAAACCGATCCATCTGAAGCCAATATCATGGAGGTACAGGCAGCTCAGGTAAGGTTGAAGTTGGCTGTGCATCGAGAAGAGAGATTTTGGAGGCGAGCAACATCAAGTGTTGCGACAAGGAGAGTCAAATTCTAGATTCTTTAATGCACATGTGAAGCAGATAAGGCTGCGCATGAGGATTCATCAGATCAAAAATGCCCAAGGTCAGTGGTTGGAGGATGAGACGAACATCAACAATGAAGCGGTTCGACATTTCCAAGCGACATTGGCGGCGGAGGAAGAAACAACGGATGCTGAGTGCTTATACGCGATCCCAAAGCGGTGATGGATCTCGATAACGCTTGGTCTTCGTGAGCAATCCGGCAATAAAGAGGTGCGCCAAACTGTTTTCCAAATAGATGGGGAGGCTGCACCAGGGCCAGACAGTTTTACGGGGAAATTTTTCATGGCAACATGGGATATCATTGGTGCGGATGTGGTAGAGGTGGTTCAATCTTTTTTTGTTGGGGCTAAGTTGCCTAGGGGGGTCACCTCGACACTGGTGGCTCTTATTCCCAAGATTGGTTCACCGTCATCCTTTTCTCAATATCGCCCAATAAGTTTCTGTAATTTTCTGAACAAGATTGTCTAAGCTACTAGCTGGGCGACTGGAGGGTTTGCTTGATAGAATTATCTCTCCACAACAGAGCAGTTTTGTCAATTGCTGGCCCATGAGATGGTCCGGAATATACAAAGAAAGGTGCGAGGAGGTAATGTGTTGTTGAAGTTGGATATGGCTAAAGCGTATGATCGAGTGTCATGGATTTATTTGCTTCAAGTTTTGGCTTCTGGGAGGTTTTTATTGATATGGTGTGGAGACTAATAGGGTCCTGCTTTTTTTCCATCTTGGTAAATGGCCACCCTACAGGGTTCTTCAAGTCGACACGAGGATTAAGGCAGGGTGACCCGTTATCCCAGGGATTGTTCATCATCTCTATAGAGGGTTTTTCGAGGGGGTTAAACCTTTTGCTACAGGAGTCCAGCTTCACTCCTTTAGGCATGCCTAAGGACTCATTGCACGTCACGCATTTGGCGTTTGTTGACGATGTGATCATTTTTTCTCGAGGTAAGGTGCCTTCTATAATAAGGGTTATGGGAGTGTTGGAAGAATATCAACGGTGTTTGGGCCAAATGGTGAATGCTGACAAAAGCTGTTTTGTGGTGGCAGAAGGGTCTTCTCGGCAAGTCCATACTAAAATTCAACGATTGACTGGTTTTCCTCATAAGGGCTTCCCTATCAGGTATTTGGGACGTCCATTATTTCCTAGGCAGGTGCGGAAGGGGTTCTTTCAGGAGTTAGTTACGGCTGTTCAGAATCGTATTAATTCTTGGAGTTCGCATTGGCTATCATATGGGGGAAGGATTAATCTCTTAAAATATGTTCTTTCTTCTATGCCTATTCATTTGCTATCTGTGATACGCCCACCAAAAGGGATACTTGGCCAGTTGAATCGCTTGTTTGCAGATTTCTTATGGGGTGCATCAGAGGTGGGATCGCGTTTTCATTGGTTCTCATGGCCTAAGGTTTGTCAACCGTTAGAGGATGGAGGGCTAGGGATTCGTCCACTGGAAGTGGTTCGAAAGGCATTTTGAATGCAAGCTCTCGTGGCGATTCCGACAGGGACAGTCCTTGTGGGCACGTTTCATGCATGCACGGTATTGTAAGGGGAGGCATCCTAACCAAATTGTTTGTCTCCCATCGGATTTGCCTGGATGGAAGTAGATGTTACAGGGTCGGCAGCTTGTAGAGATGACGAGTCGGTGGCATATGGGGTGGGATGATATCTCGGTGTGGTGGGATAATTGGTTAGGAGATGGTCCACTTGGGTGGATTCATCCGGTCATTGACCCAGAATCATGAGTGAGAGATTTTTGGCAGCATGGAGCATGGGATCAGGTGGAATTGCATGGGATCCTGCTGGGCCAGGTGGTTAGTCGAATACTACAGTTGAACTTGGCCATTGACGATAACTATGAGGATGTGATGTACTGGAAAGATTCGGTGTCTGGGAATTTTCAAGTTGGGACTGTGGTGAAGTGCTTGCTTGGGAGTGGTACATCCTAGTTTGCCAGGCAGCTATGGGTAAGGCGAGTACCTCTTAAGATGCCTTTCACGCTATGGAGATTATTGTTAGAGAGAATGCCTATTTGGGAAGCCTTGCATCGATTCCAGGTGTATGGTCCTTCCTGGTGCTTCTGCTGTCCTGAGAAGCAAGCTGAGTCATTGCAGCATGTGTTTGCGTTTGGAGTTTTCGCCAAGAAGGTATGGGGTTTTTCTGAGCAAGCACTGGGTTTTTCGACGGCAGGGAAGGATGTCAAGGGTATTTGTGTCACATGGTGGCTTCAGTCCTATGCATCACCAATCTTGGGGTGGGTGGGTCGTATGCTGCCGGTACTAATTATCTGGTATATATGGAAGGCTCGTAATCACTTCATTTTTGAGGGTATACATCCCCATGTGGCCTCCACATGTGGTTTGATACGCGGTCTGGTTCGAGACACGAGTGGCTAGCCACCTTATCCACATTCTTAAATGCGTCGTTGAGAATACCTGTGGGTAGCGGGGAGTTCTTGAGCATCTCCAAGGTGTGCTTCTTAGACGGGAGGGATTTCCAGTTCATTGGTATAAACCCTCGGTGGGGGTGCTCAAGCTCAATACTGATGGTTCTCGATTATCGACTAGAAGTGGTGGAGGAGGGGGAGTTGTTCGGGATGAGCGAGGTCGGGTGGTGTTTGCCTTCTCTGAGATGTATCATGAGGTCTTAGTGATCTGGGCAGAGGCCTGGGCTTTGCTCTTGGGCCTGGAGCTTTGTCACCGCGAGGTTTATGTCGGTGCGCAGTCGAACTGGACTCATAAGCATTGGTGCACATCATTAATGGGCAGTCGGATCCTCCAATGGAAATACTCATGGTTGTTAGGCGCATTCGGAGGTTGAGGGAAGTCTGGAGATCGGTCGGTCATTGTTTTAGACATGCTAATGGGGTGGCGCCAGGAGTCCGAGGAGCACTGAGGTGTGTTTTTAATACGGATAAGCCAAAGGAAGCCTGAGTTGTAACTGGATCGTTTTCAGGTTTCGGCATTTAGATTCCGTCGTGTTCTAAATGGGTAGGCTGTAGCTTTTGCTTGTTCTGGGATGGGCCCGCTCTCGGCCTATCACGTATTTCTTTTGCTTTATTAATAACAAGCGTAGCCAAGCCCACACGCTAGATATGATTGGCCTTTTTAAAAAAAAAAGTTATCTTTGAAAGCCGTATAAACTTAGCAAAGTTTCTTATGTGGATTGTTTAAATGTTCTCAATAATTTTCTTTTAAGGTTATGGTCTTGGATATCAAAAGGAAGAAAATTTTTCATGTATAAATATATTGTCCTTAGTAGCTTGCTCCTTTCTCGTTACAGTAATTACATGTTTATTTTTGAAACAATTACGAATGTAACAATCTATTCTTGTTCATAGTATTCTGTTTAAGGTTAAACTAGACATTCTCTTCTTAATACATTAATCATTTTGAATTTTGTCCCATAGATTCATGTTTTGTCTTTGACGGAAAAGGATAGATACAAGGGTTTCTATAAATTCAAGAGCCTTTATTGTATTTGATGTAAGATTTGAAAATTGATTTGAAATTAAATAAGCATTAGTGAGGTAATAACCTCAAAACCTTAAAACTTTCATGGCAATAGTAATTTTATCTATGTTAAACTGTGATAGAAAGATTCAGATTGAAGTTAGGTATTAAAGAATTTCAACAATATGGTACATAATGAAATTTTGTAAAAGAAAAAAGATTTTGTACAATGGTTGTTTGTAATACCAAATACATATCCAGGGATATGTGATAGAAGGAAGGTTTTTTATTTTTTTAAGAAAAAATGTGTCTCTTATTCCTTAATAAAAGAATTTACAAGAGATGGAGAGAAGGCACACCTGACCCCCATGCTTTACAAGAAAAGGCAACAACAGCCCACCTACTCTACAGCCTTATCTTTAAAAACCTAAACGAGGGAATCTAGAACTGATCCATATTGCAAGCTCCCCTAGCCTCCCTTGGCAACTGACCAAAAGAATTGAAAATCCCCGATTTGCCCCCACTTCCCACCGTTGCAAGGCGTCCAATCAGATTTTGCTTTCCTAAAACAATGTTCAATCGAAATGCAGCCATCCAACATTCGTTGAGCCCTGCGAATCAATGCCAGAATCTCCATGGGGGGAGCAGAAACCCCTTAACACTATGAACTAAAACCTTCGAGTCCTGCTTAACCTGAAGCGGGTGTAAGCCCTTTTCCTGACACATCTCCAACCCCGTTACCAATGCCCGAGCCTCTGCCTGCAGAACCGCCATCCCAGTATAAGTTTCAGAGAAAGCAAATACTACTCTACCCTCCGCAGTCCTAACCACACCACCACCACTGCCATTCCCATCCGAAAAACGAGACCCATCCGTGTTGAGCTTAAACACCGACATCGGGGGCTTACCCACTGGATCGGGACTCCCCTCCAACCCCCCTTCCGCCGGCGGCAAGCATCCAGGAGAGTCGGCCAGACGCCGCTTCCAACCACCCCACCCCAAGCTCGAGGAAACCGCAACTTTACCAACTCCACTACATCTGACAGTATCAACTTACATGTAGAAGCAAAATGGGGCTTCACCCTATTATACACAAATTGGTTGCGTGCCTTCCAAATGTACCAAACAAATAATGCTGTGAGAGCCTAGACAACCCATGCTAAGGCTGGAGATGAACAAGATTGAAGCCACCAGCTCATGCATATGCCTCGAACGTCCTTCCCTGCCGAAGAGAAACCTAAAGGGCGTTCAAAGTAGTCCCAAATGTCCCTAGTGAAACATCCAAAAGCAAACACATGCTGTAGGGTTTCTTCCTACTTATGGGGACAACAAAAGCACCAAGACGGGCATGCACTTGGAAACGGTACAACATCTCTATCACCGGTGCCTTGCCCAAGACAACCCGCCATAGGAGAAACGACATCTTTAGCGGACTACCCGCTGCCCATAGCCGTTTGAAAAACCACAATGAGCCTGATCGGACGGTAAACGACCATGGACCCCACTCACACTCTTGGTCTTACTCCAAGATTACATGATATCTTCACAACCCTCCTCCATGCACAGAGGTATCCAGCTGTAAAATCCGACCCACCACAGGGAAGCACATAGGGAAAGCCGCTCTGTCCCAATTCCCATTCTCCCAAAATCTCTTTAATGAGGCAGGGTTCCACCACCAGAGATAGAGCCATGCTAGCGGACCCTCACTGACCAATTATCCTAGAAGCAATATTCCCATCCCCAACTACCCAGCGGTTATTGAGCTCCACCAAAGGCCTGGCCTACAACATTTGCTTCCATACCAAGGAACTCGAGGGCCTAGCCACAGCTTGATTCAGGTGGCCAGCTGGGCAATACCGCGATCTCATAAAAGAAACCCATAGCGACCCACCTTGGCGAAACTGCCAACACAGTTTACACTCAAAAGCCCCTTGATAACACCTCTGTCGAGATAATAAAGAGGGCTAGGGAAAGCGGACTTCGTAGATTGAAAATACCCAGATGGCTGGCCATTCACCAAGATAGAGAAAAAACATGAGGAAATTAACCGCCAGAAGAAAGGTATGTTAAAAAAATTATTTTCTTAAAAAATACCCTACTTTTCTAATTGTTTATATACTAAAAGTTGCTAACTTTCTATAGGAAAATTGTTGGGTCATTTACTTTATGCAAACTATTCTTGAATTTGAACGAGACTTCTTTTACTTTATCATTCTCTTTACAATTGACCAAGAGTTATCTTTGAAAACTAGTGAAAGTAATATTTAAGATATATGTCTCACGCATCTTATAACATGCTTGATGTGTTATTTGTGAATTTTCTATAAAATTAGGTGAAGCAAGTAAAACTTTGATGGAACAATATAAGAAATATACCTAGAATTTCAATCAAGTTGGCCAAGAGAGAGGAGAAAAAATAAAAATTTAATTTTGAAACTTTGTGTGACCCCTCATCCCACTTCAAAAGCTTGAAGAGTATACTTAGGAAACGAGCTCTTGGTGGTAAAATTCAACTTGGAACAACCTCTACTTGCTTTGATTTGGTTTACTTCAGGAAGTAAATATCATAATCCAAGTATTACTTCCTTGTGAATATACGAAACTTAAAGAATATTATGTTATGAGCTTACAAGTACGAATTTCATGGAGAAATTTTTTAGTTTCTTTAACTTCTTGATAAGTATAAATGATAGTATCATGTGAATTAGAGGGTATAATACCTCCTAGGTTTATTTATGGTTTCAAGATTCTTATCAAGAATATGCTTTGCTTATATGTCATGAATCTAAGGGTTTTGTAAGAAATTAGTTGGATACTAAATGTGTGAAGACCCGAAAATTTAAGTTTATCTGACCTAATTATTTAATTATTTATCTATTTTTTTGAATAATTGATTTAAATCATTTTAATTGCAATTACACCATACATTACCTCATGTTACTTTAAAAACTTTGTTTAACCAACAATTTAATTTTTCTATTACTCAATTGTGTAAAACGAGAAAAGGCACATTTTTCGGGATAAATATTTGGACTGAGAGTGATGTAATTTTGGAGAATAAGATTGATCATTAGTAGATTAAGAAAGCTAATTGGGGGATTAGAAGTGAATGATTGGAATTAAACTCCAAATGGAGCATTTTGGGTCACAAATTTAAAGTTGATTTTGACTCCACAAAGTAAAGTTTTATATTTCTTCTTCCTTTGACTTTTCCACCTTACCAAGCACACAAAATATCTCTCTCTTCTCCCTCATTTCAGCCGCACCCCTTCCCCCAATTTCCCCTTCAATTCATCTTCAAAAAAATTACTCTAACACTTCACCAAATCCACCAAGAAACTTGAACAAATCTTCCACCCTCTTCACTTGCACCTTGAAGACCATTTGGCCTTGTGTGAGAGCTGATCTTGGGAGGAGAAAAGAAGGGGTCTTGGTGATCTTAGGGTCATATTCAACCTAGGATTTTCATTTGAGAAGGAGAGGTAAATTTGCTCCATCAACCTTGCTCTCTTGATTCCTTTTATGTAGCTCTAAGTTTTGATAAGTTTATTAATGTCTTTTTGTTGATCTTGGATGGTGGTGGGCTCTATGAACTCCCACCTTTCTTGTTGTTGGACTGCTATGATGTGTGTATGTGTGTGATGGAGTGAGTTGTGTTGAATTCATGGAAGTTGGAAGGCCAGGAAGAAAGGAAGGGGGAAAATCGAGAGAGGAAGAGTGAGCTGCCGGTTCCTTTTTGCTGATATTATGCCCTATTTTAGCTGCTAATTTTCATGAGTTTCTTGGCTATTTTGAGAGCTGAAATGTTGGGCTATATGTGTGTAAATTTCGTTGCAAAAATCATTCCATTTGGTGTGGTAAAATAGCATGAAAAGAAGAAGCCAAAATATGGAAAATAGTCTCCAGCTTGTAGAAGTTTGCTGCCCTGTTTTGGTCACTTTGATCACTACCTTCCCGTATGATTTTTTGCCTAAATTTTAGTTCACTGAGTCTATTTTCTAACGGTATAAGATTTGTAATTTTTGGACATATGGAACTCAAGTTATGATTTTCAAAAGAATGTCGCACAAAACTGAAAATTCTTCTAAGGAAGCGACGAAAGTTTATAAATGCCTTGGAAACATTTTCTAGTTTTCAAACCTAACCTTCTTGATCATTTGCATGCCATTTCATACCTGGAAAATGGATTTTTTCCAATTTCATGAGATTCCTCTTAATTTGGAATCGAAAAGCTTAATTGTTTGAAATTTGACCTTGAATGCATACTTAGGTAACTTTGATTTTTTATCTCTCAAGTGATCATGTGGACACCGAGAAACTTGTTTGATCTCTTGAATTGCTCTCACTTGCTCTCAACTATTGGTGAGTGTCAAGTGCATGATTTGTTGACTTCCTTGACCAGTTACATGCTTGAATTGATCGTATTATTAAACTTGTCGAGGCGGACGTGTACTTTATCTCATCCGACCTCTCTTACTTGAAATGAACATGCTTGCTTGTACTTGCTATACTTATAGTGACTTGCCTAAACCTGTACTTGTACTTGATTGATGATTGAGCGTTGTCTCATCATTCTACTTGATACCTGATCTTAATGGGGCCTAAAACTTCGGTGGTAAACCTTTCACCTAGGGCCAAGGGATTGGTAAGCCATGTGTCTTTACATATTTTCATCGATTGGAGTGCGCTCACCGACTACTTGCCTAGGTATACTCAAGTATTACCAAATTACCTATTTTGACTAGCGGGCCCGGTTGGGGGGTGAAACGGTGGATGGAGATGGTTGACAAGTGGAGTTCTACATGGTAATTATGAAAGTTGATGGAGTGTCAACTACTTGGAATGTCATCAAACTTTGTGGAACTTGGCTCCTGAAGCCCCTGTATCCTTTATTTAATGTGTAATTAAATTCCTTATTTGCATTCTTGCCTAAAAGTTTTGGTTACTTATCTTGTTTAATAAAAGTGTATATTACTTGATCTTGCATGTTTACATGATTTCTTGGCCTCACTGAGCGTTCGCTCACCTCGTTATATTTGTTATTCCTTAACAGGATGGTGGAGTGAAGTGTCCTTGGAAGAGTAGAATTACCTCTTTTGTATAAGTTTTTGTTTTCTTGTAAATTTTGACCAGTGTAAGTGTGAAGGTGAAATGTATTTTTTGGAAGTACTCGAATTATACTTGGGTTGTACAAAATGTAAGATTTGTAGTTTTGGATATGAATCGGTTGACTCTTGTTTCTCTTAGTTGGTTAATTCTACTATTTTGCTTATTGAGTGAGTGAGTCCTGGCGAGAGTTGGGCAGGAGTCCCGCTGAGACCCTAGGGAGAGGTGGGGGCGTCACAGTATGCTACATGGATTCTAGTGATCTTCCTAACATGATAATAGGCCATAACTTGTTGGAATTTTCTTGTGGTGAACTAGATGTGATAAAATGATGTATAGCGTGTTTCTATGTGGTAGTTACTTATTCATGTATATGTAGTTTGATCAAATCCTATGATCAAGTTTGATTTACTACGTGTGAAATTTGATTTAAAGGCTTGACTCTAAAATTTTATCCCGTAATGAGTTTCTTTACTTTCTTTGACTTTGCTACATCAAGTAATGTTAATTTTCCTTAAAAGTTCATTTACTTATGTAATATATATCGAGATAATTTCTTTGGGTGACTTTTCCTTTAAATGTCAGTTATTTCCATGGTTTTCTTCCAATAATTCTCTTTTACAATTTTAATCTTGGACATGAAAAGTGAAAGGTTTCAAGTCTATATATCATGATATTCTCACTACCTTATTCCTTTATTTTCAAAGATGACTAAGACTTTATTTCTGAAAACCACCCTAAATACGAGAATTATTTTTTTTAAATAGGATTTTAGTGTTTTGAGGGCCTTTTCATGTAATCTTGGAGATTTTGGTAAAAATTTAGCTAGAAAATGATCATTATAACTGAAAACTACAAAAAGAGTTCCATGATTATTTCTGGAACATTAGAACATTGTTGATGAATAGTTGAGATCTTACATACTGGATCTCATGATATCCTTTGCCAAGAATGTATGCTAAATGTTGCCTATAAGTTGGATATATCATATGTTAAATTTGTGACATTTGAAAACAAAAGCAAGGTTGTTATTCCTAGTGTAACCTTGCCTATAAGTTTGATAGTGCTTAATAGAGCCTTAGCCAATCTACTATCTGACTTCTTGAACTTGACTTATATATATATGTGTTTTATTAGATTACACTATAATGGGGATTTTGAGGGCAATATTTTTCTAAGGAGGAGAGAGTGTGATAACCCTAAATTTTAAATACAAGATGGAATGTCGAAGGCGACATTCTCTTAAGGAGGAGAGATTGTAACGCTCCAAAAATTCAAGGTGCTTTCAAAATGTATTTTTTTTTATATATTTTCTAGTTTGGATGAATTGAACTTCGTAGTGAATTGGAAAAATGATTTCAAGACTTATTATGTTTCTCTACTTTCAAGAAATGACCAATGGTTTCGTTGGAATTGTTTGAAATGGACAAAGGTATTTCTGAAAAGTGAAAGTTAGGATTTAATTGGAATTACTTAAAATATAGAAGGGTATTTTTAGAATTGAAAGATGGTTGGTTTAATTAAAAATTTAGAAGCACGAAATATGGTTTCATTAGAAACTTGCCATATGGCACAAAATTTACCACAACATTCCAAGAGATTATTTGTGAGGACCCGAAATTTCTTTAATTGTTTTGCTTATATTTCTTCACTTGCATTTATCATTTTTCTCAATTATGTTTATATATCTATAATTTCATTGATTATTGACTCATTTGAATGTGTATGGATGCCTTAATATTAGGATTTTCATTCGAGCGCCGATAAGTTAAACCGTAGTAAATAGTGATCGAGTGAATAGTGAGTTGAGAGTAAATGAATGATGGTAAAGAGATAATTATTGGGGTGAATGTTGAACATTATTGAAACTAGAGAGAGTTAAGTGCAAAATAGGCAAACTAGTGGATAAAATAAGATTTCATTGGATTTTTAGCCAATCGGGGAAGCAACTGCATTGGCGTGGTTGTTGAGTTGTTCAACTAACCCTTATATAAGGCAAGTTTAAGTTTGAAGACTTCATTTCTCATCTTCTTTTTCTCCTTTAGAGAGAGAGAGTGAGAGCTCAAGAAAATCTTCCATCTTGAAGAGAGAATTGTAGAGAAAATCCAAGAGAACCAAACCATAACTTTAATCTCTTCTTCTTCTTGAGTGAGCCAAGAGAAGAGGGACTTGGAGAGAGATAGAGAGCTGAGAGGTGAGAAAGAGAGACTTTGGAGGAGAGAGGCTTCTTGATTCATTGAAGATTGCAAGAAAGATCCAAGCTTAGGCTAGGAATCCGACGTGAAGCAACTTTTGAGGAACAAAAGCTTGGGAGAATTTGCTTGTTCTTGGTTAGATCTTGATAGATCTTGGAGGTAATCTCTAGAACTATCCATAATCTTGGTTTTTGACACTTGATAGAGGTAGATGTGTTTGATTTATGCAAGATCTATGGTGGATCTAGTAGTTGCTTGAAGGTTCTGGGCGCTAGATGTTCTAGTGACCCTTATGCTTGTCATAGATTTGAATCTTTGATTGGATCTTGTTCGGAATTGGCTATTTATACCATAGGGCTAATTATTGATGAAGCCCTTATGGATTTGAGTGAGATTATGTGGAATTTAACGGTTGATACTTGGAGAAAAACTTGAGAAAATTTCTGCTTGCTGGCTGAAAAGAGAGGCTGAGTTTTCAGCTTGGATTTCAAAATTTTTATAGTATTTTCTTGGTCAAATCTTGCTCAAACACTTCTTAAGACTTTAAACTACAAATGTATGTTGGATTTGAATCCAAAATACGAGTTTTTGAGGGAAAGAAACCATTTTCTCCAACTTGCCACATTCTGAAAATTTTCGCAAAGTTGCCTGTGCAGTCTCGAGAAAATGAGCATAACTCAATGTAGCAAAATTGGATTTGAGCTTCATCTATTGAGTTGGAAACTAGAATCAGAGGTCTTTAAACCCTATAAATTTCAGAGTTTAATTAGTTTTCTACAATTCCCAGTAAATTCGCAAATTTAACTGAAATTGAAAACCTGTTCTGTTTCTCAGGTTTAAAACAGAATTTTGAACAACCAATTTGACGTTGCATGTACCTGACTTTTTCCTTAAGGAGAGCAAGCAAACCATGTGGTTTAGGAGAGTTTTGAGGGAAGAACATCTTGGAACTTTTTTGTAAGATTTGGAAGTAGTACTTGCGTAATTGTTATGATTTGGAGTAGTGGCTCTTATTGTACTTCATTTCCTTGATCTTACGACTTGGAGGAGCCGAAGGAGCACTTGAACTAGACTTGTGAACTTGGCATTAAGTGGTGAGTTTTCCAATTCATTTTTAAATCAAATATTTTACTACTATTCGAAAATGACTTGTGAAATAATTTACTCAACTCATATTTGCAAAGAAATGATTTACCACTATTTCCAAGTAAAATTCTTTTACAAGTGAAATAATTTAAGAAAGATTTGTGAGTGTTCCTTGTTGTTAATTGTGCTTAAATGTTTCCATGATTTGATTGGGTGCTTAATTGATTGATTGGGCATCTTTAAATATATACTTGTGCTTCTATGCAAAGTGAACTTTGACTGTTAATTTCGATCGTTATAAGTGAGTATTTGGATTGGTATTTTACTTTTCTTGATTTGAAAGTATTTTATTACTAAATGTGTTCTATTATACTATTACGTTTTATCTTAAATAAAACTTGTTCCTCATTTTTAACGAGACTTGAGGTGAAGAGGCTAACCGTCAAGGGTCTCTCGCTCCTGAAGGCGAGTGTATACTTTATTGCACTCTCGCTCAAGGGTGACCGTCAAGGGTCTCTCGCTCCTGGAGGTTGAAATTGATTGTCAGTTGTCCCTCGCTTCCAAAAAATGTTTGATAACTATTAATGAATATTCAAATTACTTGTGCATGACTGTAAGCCATGTGTACCCTTACACATTGGCTGAACAAGGCCTTTTCCCCTTCGTTGCTAGCCCATCCGAGGCAGAAGTGGACTCAGTCGGGTGGGATTGGTAATTTAGGGTACTGATTACGGTGTACTCGAGTATTATCACTGGAAGTTATAAGGAGGAGAAGGGGTTGATTGACTGATGAGATGGACTACAACTACTTTCAGAGAACACTGTATCCTTTTAATATTTGAACTAAATATTTATTGAATTAATGTTCATTGAATTATTGTTTACTGCATTTTGTTTGTTAAATTAAGTGTTTATGGAATGATTGTTTAAGGAGTTGCTGTTTCTTGTATCCTTTTAAATGAAAAAATTATTAAATACTTTCAATGTGAATGTGTGACCATGTTTTCGACTTACACGTTATTCTTTTAAAGATTCAAATGTTTACAAAAAGCTATTTAATTCAAATGTCCATGAATTTGATAAAACATGAATTTTCTTGTTTTCACTGGACACTCTCTGAACTTCTAACTCACCCCAAAATATTTTATTTTCCCTCCACAGGACTCGAGACAAAGGAAAGCATGTGTTGTGATCTTTCCTAGTGTGACTAGTAGGATTATCTCTTGTACTATTTGTAATCTTGGATTATTGTATTTTTGGCGTATTTGGACTAGTTGAAAATGTAATTATTATTTTGGAAATATTGAATTGTAACTATTTGAGATCTGTAATCTGATTGAGGAACTTTAGTGAGTCCCAATGAAAATTGGGCAGGCGGTCTGCCGAACCCTTTGGTTCGCCTTAAGGAGAGGTGGGGTCGTCATATTATTTATCAAACCAAGTAACCGTCATGTTTCAAACTTTCCAAGCTCAATTTCTCTTCCATTCTCCACTTGTCTTGGCTAGCCAACTTGAGAGAGAAAGTGAGGGAGAGAAAAACAATTCCAACAACCACAAAATCCGCTTGAAACCTTGGTTTTCTTGCTTCATTTTTGGATCAAGTTTGTCCAAGTACTTTGGGGGAAGACTTGCTCAATTCTCAAACTAGGTTTTGTGATCTCTATGTTGTATTAAAGTCACAAATTTGCATGATATTTGGAAGTTTCTTGGATTACCTCAAGTAATTTAGTAAGACTTTATTCTTGTTATATTATTTAAGTGATACTTGATTTATGTTATTTTAGTGATGCTCGGTTAGGCTCAGTACTTAATGTTTAAACTTAATTGATGGAGTATCATGAAAATGAGAGAATATTTCTTGCCTAGTAAGTGTTTGATATATTGCCCCATATTGTGTTAAATTGAGCTGCAACTTCCTCTATGATAAAGGCTAAATTGGCTCTTGCACAAAACATGAAAGTTGTAGAGAATTGAGCACTGTAGCATGTGAAATAACCAAAATACCCCTGACTGCCCAAAAATCCTATTTTACCCGACAGCTTTCTAAACCTCTGAGATTTCAATTTTTGACCATGAAAATGCATGAATTAGATCTCAATGTCTCATAAGAAATGTAGGTCTACGTCTTAGCTTCGAAACGGTATAAAATACATCTCAATCCGATGAGTAAAGCTCATTATGACCAAAATAGGTAGAAGCAGCGAAACTTGATAGTTTAATAACTAACATTGCTAATAATCATATTGCCGACCGAGTGTTTCATGTTTGTTAAGACCTTCGCAATGATACTTATTTTAGGCACTTTTGGCAAATTTGCACAAGATGTATCCTAGACGTGCTAAGAACTTGAGCTTGATCTATCAACTTGACGTGTACCAAATGTTTCTCACATATGGATTTGCCTTCAAGAAACTACAAGGAATCTAGACAATCCAAATCAAGTTATTAGCTTATGTGTTTTGAGTGCACTTTTTGTATGAAACTTAGTGAACAAACAATGACATTCTAGTGAAGCTAAATGACTAATGTTTGTGAAGTTTAGCATAGCATCAATACTAAGTGGAACTAAAGAAATTGTCAACTTTTATGCTTGGCTTGATACACTAGTTGCTTATTTGGATTAATTCTACCGAATGTTCTTATATCTTATCTTTACTTAAGCAATAAATTGAGACCAAAGTAGAGTCTCTTAAAAGAGAGCAAACTCACTTATCTTGAGAAGTGATAATTGCTAAGATTTCTTTGGAATGTGCTCAAGTTATTTCTTAGTTTTAACTATAAAAAGTAAATAATGAGTTTTTAGAGAAATAATGAGTTTTTGGAATGCGCTATGCAATGTCCATTGTTCTTGTTTCCAATCTTGTTTCAAATTGATATCCATTATTATGTATGGCTATTTTAGCTAATAGTCACTACCTGAAATGTGACTTATTGCTCCAGGGCTCGTAAGTGAAGAAACCAATGTTGTTCTGAGTGACAAGTAAAACTTGTGAAATTATGGTGAGTGTTCCAAGTGCTTGTGTATGTTTGGTTGATGAACTTTCTTTGCTTGAACAACTTGTCTCCTTGAAATTTCATACCCGTACCCGAATTGCTATTGGATGGGCAAGGGTGTACTTGTCGCTCTTGACCCCATATCTTGACTAGAATTTGTTACTTGAATCTTGTGAATTGAATGTCTTGTACTTGAATTGCTTTCTTGAGATCCCAACCCATTGGCTAGTTGGTTGAATCGAGCCAGCAAGGGCTCGGTCAAGACGATCAACAAACCTTGGGTTTTGAAACGTGAAATCTTGACACTTGAATCATGAATTTGGATTCAATTTTGAACGTGTACTTGAATGGTGTACTCGAATATCACCTATCTTGATTTTGGCGTGTGAGCCCGGTAGGAGATTGTGAGGTGGACGGAGAATGGCATGAAGTGGTGTTCTATTTGTTGGTAATTTTGTATAAAGTTGATAGAGTGTCAATGGGAGACTTAAATCTTGATCAAGCGACCTGAGCTAACTCTTGAGAACTCTATATCCTTTTATCTGATCATGTTAACATTTTCTTGAAACATGTATATTTTATCTTGTTTTGATTTATAATTCTTGAGACTTGTATGATTCCTTATTGGTTGCATGTTGTTTTCTTGGGTCTCATTGAAAGAAAGCTCACTCTTTAGTTTGTTTTCCTTAACAGGGGACGAGTTTATAGACTTTATCTAAATCTTCTAATTTAAGTGTAATATACTTGCCTCCCTAGTTTTGTTTTGGGTTGCAAGGTTGAAAATTGTTTTTGTAAGTCTAAATCTAGTATTGTACTTCGAAATGGATTTGTTAGATGGATAGTGAATTTTTATTGAGGTCGATTCTTAATATTTTCGATTGGAGTTGTAACTCTTGTTTTGAGGGATTGTATCCACTTTAAGATTTGACTTATAAATTTGTATTTGAATTCCAACGAGAGTTGGGCAGGCAACCCGTTGATACCTTAGGGTCCGTCCTACGGAGATGTGGGGTCGTCACAGTATATACATATATGTATATATGTATATATGCTTATATATATATATATATATATTGTACGTGCCTTTATACATACATACATTCATATATGTGTGTGTGTGTGTGCTTGTATATATGTATATGTGTGTAAATGTATATATGTGTGTATTTGGATTTGTAAATATGTATTTATGTTTGCATGCATATGTGTGAGTGTGTATGCATGAATGGATGCATGTGTGTATGTGTGTCTAGGTGTATGTATATGTTTATGTATGTGTGTGTATAGTATGTGTATATGTGTGTGTATGTATATGTGTGCGTGTATGTGTATATATATGAGTGTGTGTGTGTGTGCATATATATATGCTTGTGTGTATGCTTATATATACATATATATATATATATATATATATATATATATATATACATACATACATACAATACATACAATACGCATGATATATATATATATATATATATATACACACACACATATGTATTATGTATATGTATATCATGTTTGTTTTATGTGTGTATGTGTATAATATTGTATATATGTTTGTATACATATATATTATTGCACATATATATTATATATATATATATATACACATAGATGTTTACGTGTATGTGTGTGTGCGTACGTGCGCTTGTATATGTATATGTATGTATGCACATATTTATATTTATACACACATACCCACATATATATGTGCATGTGTATGTGTATATTTAAATGTATGTATATAATGTGTATGTGTGGCGTTGTATATATATATGTATGTATGCATGTATGTATATATGTATTTACATAAATGTACATACATGTATGTGTTCGTGTGCGCTTGCGCTTGTACATGTATATGTATGTATGCATATAAATATTTATGTTTATATATGATGTGTGTGTGTGTGTGTGTGTGCATGCTTGTATGTGATAGCCCCACCTCCCCCTAAGGCTAACCAGAGGGGTTAGTGGGCTGCCTGCCCAACTCTCGACAGGACTCACGCATTCAAAAGTACTAACTTAAAAGATGAAACCAAAATTCACCTCAACAATAACGTTGGAAATTGTAAGGTGACAACCATAACTTAATACATTCCCATGAATTCAAAATATTCATAAGCCAAAGAATATACAATTCATCTCTTCATACTCGAGAAAAAAGCCAAAATACAGAGCTAAACCTAGTTAGATCCCTGGATTCTCGTCACCTGTTACGGAAAAACAAAGGGGAACGGTGGTGAGTTAAAAGCTCGTGAGTTTCCAAAAGTCATGCACATGCATATAAACAGTCAGTTAATAGGCGGCAACATAAACACATAAAGCAAATAAATTAAACACGCAAGTAGAATATAGGTGGACTCGAGTGGTAGAGGTGTCTACCGTCCTCAGGGACGTAACACGTACCCCCGATCCAAATTTCTGCATTTTCCACAATCATCCGGTCTATTTCATGAGTTCCAACTTTCAAATCAAAATGTTGACACTCCGTCAACCACACTCTCACATCCAGTAGACACCACTTGAAATCCTCACCCGTCTACTTTCACCCCCTGTACCGGGCCCGCACGCCAAAACAAGTAAAATTGGTAATACTCGAGTATACCGAGTCGGCGAGACATGCTCCAACCGACAAACAATCTGTCCCACGGCTCGTCAAATCTCTCAGCCAAGCCCTTGCCGGCCCGAGTTAAGTGACTTACCAATGAGTTTGGGCGTCCCCACAATTTAGGTACTGCACGGACTCTAGAGGTGGCTCCCGCCCTAATGGACGTAGCACTTAGCTCCGGCAGCCCTCACTCAATAGCAATCAAACAATCAAGCCATGACAATTTTAGTTTAAGTTGGCGAGTCAAAGCTCCAGCCAACACAGTGCAAGTCCAAATTCGCAAGTTCAAACAAGTTCAATCAATCACATTCAATGGCCATTTACTTGCTCCAAGGAGTGCAAGCACGATAAAGTACATGCTTGCCTTCTCAAGGGAATAACAAGTCCAAGCAAGTTCATTCACAACAGATCAAATACAATTAACAGGTACTTGGAAACTCACCGACAAGGTAGGGGTTGAAATCCAAATTTTGGTCAAATGGCAAATCAGCACTTCGCCCTAAAATAATGAAAAGAGAACGGAAATGAGTTTTCCTATTTCACCGACCAAATTTATCTCAAAAGGAAGTAAATTCGATAACTTTCTAATTTGAGCTGAAATCTTTGAAAAATCGTAACTTGAGTTATACAAGTCCAAATTTCACAAACTTGGTACTGTTAGAAACCTATTTGAAGGTTCTAAAACTTTGTAGAAGACACCGCGTTAAAATTATGGGTAGAAATTGCCCAAATTTTTGAGAAAGAAACTGCTACAGTACCAAAACAGGGCAAGTCAGGTTGGTCGACTAGCCCAATTTGAAATTTCACCAAGAATTACAGAAAATGAATTGGCCTCCCAAATTTATACAGTTTAAATTCCTATGTAATAAGTTTCAAACTCCACCAACAGCACTCAATTCTGACTCTCGAGCAAGAAATTATAGCAGTTCAAACAGGGCTGGTTCGAAATTCTGAAATTTCTGATTTTCAGAGTTACAGGGCATCATTATAGGTTTCTTTTGAGTGATGATTTCGTACCCAAAAATTACCAAATTTGGTACACTAATACTTCCATATATAATATAGGTTCATACCAAATTTCAACTAAAAATTCCCTCGGGAAGATAGTTTTCTAATCACCCAAAGTGGCCTCGACAACATTGGTTCAATCCTGCAAAGTTTCATTCCCTTTCTTCTCATTGCTTTTAACACATCTAAACCACCACCAAATGACCCCATTTTCGAAACCAACATAGTTTTAACCTTTCTAAACCTAATGGTGATCACAAATGATGATGGCTTTTATTAAAATTTAGCACAAAACAGGCCCATAGATCCGGACAGCAAGCTCGCTCAATTTCCAGCTTTTTTTGTTCCAATTTAACTATCATTCTTGCTATTACTTTTGAAAGGCCTTTCGTGGGAAACATTAACAACCTAACTCTTAACATTTAAGCATTACATTTAGACTTCAAGCTTGCAAAATCACAGCCACAAAACAGGGGAAACATAACAGGATTTTCAACCAACATTTAAGCTCGCATAGCAGAATTTTCTCATGCCATTCTTACTAGAACTTTTGAGGGGCTTTTGTAGAGAAAATTAACAACTTAAAGTTCATCATTTAAGCACTATAATCAGCCCTTAATCTCACAAAAATGCAACCACAAACATTAAGAAAAACAGCAAATTTTCAGCCCCCATTTCCCCTTCTCCATCCAGTTTTTCCCTTGAGGTTTCTTCCCCAAATTCCAACCACAAAACAAACATATATATATATATATATATATATATATATATATATATATATATATATAGTATAACATGTTGGCAACTCATTTGGACCAAAATTGAACCGGGAAATCAGTGGTTAGAAGCAAAACAGTCCGTAAATGGCCCCAAATTGCTGGACAGGGCAGTTTTAGGTACACAAGTTTTTGGTTTAACTTTTGCCCAACCAAAATTCCAAATCTTCATCCCAAACTAACATATAAACATCCCCTAATATGTACTATATCATTTAAGCCCAACTTAGGCAAGAAACCACCAAAACACACACAAATTTCAAGCTAAAGCAAGTCCGGGCAGATTTAGGTAAAAACAGAATTTCTTCCAAAGAGTCCACTAATCAACCATCAAACCATGCAATTAGCTCTATAAACCCTAAGAGCTTCATCAATCATTAGCCCTTAGGTGTCCATAATCGAGATTTAATCACAAATAATCACAACTCCAACCAAATTTTCTCAATTCAAAACCAAAGCACCAAGTAGGGGCAATAAAATTCCTAAGCTAAAATCATCCAACAAATACCCAATACTTCCATAAATACACCACAAATCATATATATAGAACCTAATTAAATCTGAAATTTCAAAAATTAAAGGTGCATTGAAAATTTACCTTTCAAACAATCAAACCCTAGCTCAAAATTCCCAAGAAATGCTCCAATGTCCAACCCTAGTCAACTTCCCAAGTATTTCTTGCTTCCTAGAGCTCCCTTGGTTGATTTCCTTCCTCCAATTGAAAATGGCAGCAATCAACAACCTCTCATCTGCCCAAATTTGGTTCGGCCAGCCTCCACCAACAGCCCTTCTTGTTTTCTTCCTCTCCCTCATTCAAGCTCTCGGTTTGCTCAAGAAAATGGAGGAAATGGAGGTGATGGCTTGGGTTGTCTTGCTTGAGCTTCTTGGGGTGGGTTGAAGGCTAGATGAAGAAGCTTCCTTGCCCCTCTTTTCCTTCTCTCTCTCGGTTCACAGAGCTCTCCCTCTCTCTCTCCTCTCGGCTGGAGCATCTAGAAAAGATGAAATGGAAGTGAAGCTTGAGGTTTTGGCTATGGAGTTGTGAGTTGATAAAGAAGAAGATGAAGCTTTCCCTTGGCTCTCTATCTCTCTCTTGTCTCTCGGCTCTCACAAGGGAAGAAGAAAGAGAATGGTTGGCTGAAAATGGAAGGAAATGAAGAGAAGACTTGGATTGTTTTGACACAAAGCATTGACAAGACTTAAAGCCTTATTTCAAGGGTTGTTGTCCCCATTTGAATTTCATGTCTTGCAACTTAATTTGGAGGGAAGGGAATGACAAATTTAGCTAGAAGATTAAAGGGGCGTTCGGCCATTAAGGAGGGAAAAGAGTAATTAGAGTGAGTTGGAAGAAATTAAATGGTTGGAACAATGGTAAGATGAAAACCCTAGTTTTAGGAAAAATTTGCCCAACTAGATTTAGGGTTTCGAAACTTTGCTTAATCTCACTTTTAATGATTCACGTCTAATTCCTTGATTGAATTCTAAGCCTACGAGTAAACATCCTTACTTTCTATCACTATTTTTCCATTTTCTCACTAATTAACGCAAAAAGGGTGAATTTTAAAAATAAAGTAGACGAAATATTGAAAATCAACGAGAAAATATGTGTGAAATAAAATTAGGTCACCCAAAAATAAAATTGAATTTTCCATTTAAATTTTCTGGAGAATATGTTTGGGAACGACATTAAAATAATCAAATAAACTAACGACAATAATAACAATATTTAAAATAATAAATACTAACAATATTTAAAAATAAATTTTTTTGAGGCCCTCACATTGTATGTTTTCGTGTGTGTGTGTCTATATATATGCGCACACACACACGTATGCATATATTTGTATATGTATATACATACATATATGTATATGTGTTTGTGTGTATTGTGTTTGTATATACCTGTATAAGTGTGTATGTATATACACACACATATACATATATATATATATATATATATATATATATACACACACAATTATATATATGTTTATGTGTATATGCATGTATTTACATGTGTATGAACATGTATATGTGTATGTGTGTGTGAATGTGTCAGTATGTGTATTTGTATGAATACATATATTTATATTTATATACGCTTTTTGTATATGTATATGTATATGTATATATGTGTGTTTGTGTGTGTGTTTATATACATGTGTGTATAAATGTATATGTACGTGTGTGTTTTTACATATATTATGTACATATATATAAGGTGTTTAGCTTGTATGTATATGTATGTTTGTGTGTGTTTGTGGTTGATATCTTTATTTTATATACGATATGATGTTTTGTACACATAAACATATACATATAAGTATATGTATATGTATATTTATATATATGCACATACACCTATATATATACACACCATCATCAATATCATATGTATATGTAAGGTATTATATTCATGCATTACGCTGCATCAATAACGATGTGTAATATTTATATAATACTAAAACCATACATACATACTTGTATTTGTGTAATGTGTGTGATGTATGTATATGTGCGTGTATATGTATATATATATAGTGATGCGGTATGTACACATTACATACACGTATCCGTGTATTGTAACGCATGATGTATATATGTATGTGTGTGTGTGTGTTTATACACATATATAGACATATATATATATCCACACATATGTGTAGAAATATATGTATATATGTATATATTTACATATACACACATATTTATACATATACACATATGTATAAATATGTGTATATATCTGTATATATGTATCTATATATGATACATATACATACACATACACACACACACACACACACATATATAGATATGTGTATGTATGTATGTATATATGTATTGTTTATATGCATACACACATATATACATACATATATATATGTGTGTGTGTGTGTGTTTGAAAGATACTGCAGTACCTTTTGGATAACATACCTTACATTTGATATCCAGCATTTGATGTACAATGAAAAACATGTTATTGGATACATCTGGTACAAATAATTGGAGATGCACTCTATTGCTTATAATCATTCCGCTTTATAAATTGGAACTACTTTCCAAACGTTTTCTATCCTGTGAGGATTCAGAACTTGAATTTTTATCAGAGAGTAAATAATAATGATAATAGTAATTATATTATATGTTTTCACTCAAATATTAGTGGATTTATGTATTAAGTTATCATTTTCTAATTTAGAGAATTTTTCATGAATAAATTGTTTAGTTTTTGTTTCATCCAGTTTAAGCGTTAATTTTCTAGTCGTGACATGAATAGTAACTCTAAGATGAAACCGAGCATATGTAGAGATTTTACAGAAATATATTTATGGTAGGACAATGTCGGAAGGAGAAAATCCAGGAAAAGTTAAAGTGTCGAGCACCAAACACGACATAAAAACGAATTGACCAACTTTTCCCTAAAACATGGAGAGTCATGCTTCTTGTCCCCTTAATTTCTTCACTTTAGCTCCATTTTCTCTTCATTTTTCAGCAACCAAGAGAGCATAAGAGAAGAGAGAGAGAGAGCCGAGGTAGAGAGAGAGAAATAGAGAGAGATTGGAGCTTTCTTCTTCTTCTTCTTCTTCTTCTTCTTCTTCTTATTATTCTTCTTTACCTTGAAGACTCCATTGGAGAGAGTTTCACCTTGCTCTTTCCTCTTCAAGCTCCAGCCAAGAGGGAGAGACTAGAGAGAGAGAGAACCGAGAGCAAGAGAGAGAAAGTCCATCTTCATCTTGTTCTTCTTCTTGATCCTTGAAGACTTCACTCCAAAGGAAATCAAGCCATCAATACTTCATCTTCTTCTCCTTCTTGTCACCAGCCGAGAGAGAGGAGAGAGAGGTCCGAAAGAAAGAGTAGAGAAGGCATCCATTCTTGGTCTTGAAGTTTTGTGGAAGAATCACCAAGAAACAAGTAGATCTCTGGCTAATCTTGGAGGATCTTGAAGGTGCAAAGCTTGGAAGACAGCTCTTGGGTAGATCTACACTTGATCTTGCTTGATTTTTCTAGAACTCGAGGTATGCTGTTTAGATCTTTTAGTTTTAGCCTTGATAATGCTAGACCTTTAGATCTACACTAGATCCATGGATTATTTTTGCTAGAAAGTGCTATCTTGAATATTGGAGTTGGGATCTTGAATTCCCAACTTAGATAGCTGAATTGAGGTAGCCCCTGTGAGGACCCGAAAATTTATTTTATTCGAGCTGTTTATTTAATTAATTATTTATTTTCCCTGAATAAATAATTTAGATCGTTTTAATTGCAAATACGCCATACGTTACTCCCTTTTATTTTAAAACCTTGTTTAAGCCTCAATTTAATTTATAAAATTGCAAAATTGCAAATTTCCATAAATTTATTTCATTAAATTAGTTTGAATTATTTGAATGTCTTTTATCAATTGTAACAGCACGAAACGTTTTAAAATGCATTTCTATACGTTTAAAACTATGTTTTCGATTCAAACTATCTGAATGTTTAAATTTCGTACACGGGCCTAGGATAGACACTAGATATAGGTCTCGGATGTTAGAATAGATATTCGAGATGTATAAATGAGAGAAATCAGGATCGTAATATTTCGTTGTGTAAATTTACCTCGACGCGACAAAAGTGGCTTTACGCCAAATCACCCAATTTCCTCCCATTCCTTCCATTTTCTACAAAAGCCCCAAAAGTCAAACTAACGACCACCATTCATTTTTCTTCCTTTCTTCCTTCTTGGCCGGTTCATCTCTTCTCATTTTCTCCTCCAATTTTACTCCAAAACAGCTGCCCCTCTCTCTTCATTTTCCCCTTCATTCCCTCTCTAATAATCAACACAAAACCAGCTACCATTGAAGCCATCAATAGCTTGAGGTTGGTGCTAGTTTCTTGGGGCAAGCTTTGATCCAGCTAGGAAGGGGAGAGGCCGGTTGTGAGCTTGAAGATTGAGGGTTGTGTGAGCTAATCCATCCACCAAAAACTAAGCTGATTGTTGAGTAGAGGTAAGTTGGCAAAACCCCAAAACCCTTGCTCATTTCTTTCATTTATTTGGTTAAGAGAGCTTGAAGCTCCTTGTGTTAGATTTTGTTGATGATTGTTGAAAATGGGCTCTATGAAATCCCATTATGTATGAACTTGGGGCTGTTGATGATCTATTGTGTGTGTGTGAGGTGTTTAGGTGGTGTTTAATTGCTAGAAATGGAAGAGGGAAAAGAAGAGGAAAACCAAGAGGAAGGAAAGGCTTGCTGCCCTATTTTTTTGGTTGCTTTGATCGCAGCCTTTCCATGCGTTTTTTTAGTTGAAATTTGGTGTAAAAGTAGCTTACATATTGAGGTTGTTCCCTGCAAAATTTGGTGTTTTTATAGTACAATTTCGTTGCTCAAATAATGTCTCAAAGTTGTTCTTCGAAACTGGAATTTCCGGAAATCAGGGTTGGTTTTCCAGCCTACTTACAACTGTTGTAACTTGGTGTACGAAGGTCCAAATTAAGTTCTGTTTATTGCGTTTGAAACTAGAATACAATTTCTTTTTGAAGTGTAAATTTCAAGGGCTAGTTCAATTTCTGTGAATTTTGGTGAATTTCCAAAATGGACTGAAAATCAAAACTGATATGCTTTGGTTTCACTGTATCAGCAGCTTTATGCTGGAATTTGATTGGTTTTCGATTTAAATCTGGTACAAGTGTCTTCTCGAGAATTTTAGTTCATCGAGTCTATTTTCCAACGGTATAGGATTTGTAATTTTTGGACTTATAGAACTCAAGTTATGATTTTCCAAAGAACACTGCTCGAAACTGAAAATTCTTCCATGAAAGCTTAAAATCTAGAATTTGAGTGTTCAAAAATGCCACTTGTCTTATGGGGTTATTTTGCCCTGTTCTAACACTATTATTTTGTGATTATTCACTGCTAAGATGATGGTCTAGATGAGGGCTAGACTCTTTGCAAAAATGAGTATTTTGGTGCATGAAAACGTTTAACAAAAGCATGTGAAGATTGATGAACTAAAGTTGAAACTTTGCTGTTTTTCTTTTAAATTCATAACTGCATTTTTTTGCGGGCTTAAGGTCTAATTGTAATGCTTAAATGATGAGAGTTAGGTTGTTAATGTTTCCCACAAAAAGCCCTTCAAGAGTTGATGCAATTATGGTTACTAATTTGGAAGTAAAATCTGGAAAATTGAGGCATTATGCTGTCCGAATTTTATGGGACTATTTCATGATAATTTTGCTAAAAGATGTGACCATTTTTTATCATCATTAGGTTAAGGAAGACTAATACCAACTTACGGTCGAAATTTAGGTCAAATGGTACTAGCATATGACGATTATAAAAGAATAGAAGAAGAGGAATTCAACTTTCCTGGTTTGAGAAGTTTCGATGAGCGAACTTTGGGTGCATAGAAAACAGCCTTCCCGATCGAATTTTAAGCTTAATTTTGGTATGAATCTATTTGATATATGGAAGTATTAGTGTACCAAATTTGGTAATTTTTGACTAAGAATTAGCCACTCAAAAGAAGCTATGAATTATGCCCTGTCAAACTGGAAACCAGAAATTTCAGAAATTTGAACCCCCTCTGTTTGAACTGTTATAATTTCATGGTCGGGTGTCAGAATTGAGTTCCGTCAGTGGCTGTTGAAACTCCTTATGTAGCACTATATTGTGTATGAATTTTAGAGGCTAACTAATTTTCTGTAATTTATGACGAATTTTCAAAGTAGCCTGGATGGCCAGCCTGATGTGTCCTGTCTCAGTACTGTAGCTTTATGTTGAACGAAAATCTGGGTAGTTTTGCCCCGAATTTTAACTGGGTGCCTTCTACAAAATTTTAGAAATTTAAAAGAGATTTCCAACGGTACCAAATGTGTGAAATTCTGACTTGTATTAGTTACAATTTTTCAAAGATTTCAGCTCAAACTAGGAAATTATCGAACTTTCCACTTTTTGAAATAAATTTGGTCGGTGAACTAGGGAAACTTATTTTCGTTCTCTTTTAATTATTTTAGGGCGAAATGCTGATTTTGCATCTGATCAAAATTTGGATTCCGACCCCTATTTTGTCGGTGAGTTTTCAATGCCTGTTAAATGTTTTCATTTAAATGCTTTGTGAATGTATGTGTACCATGACATGTTGCTTGATTTGACTATGAAAATGGAAATTTGATGAACCACTCACTTAAAGGAGAGTATACTTTATTGCTCCCTTTTGTAGAGTTGGTAATTTAAACATTTTGCATGTGTCAAATTTGGAAATGGAAAAGTGTTACCCCGCCACTCTTGGCCGCGTGCCTTGAGTGGCCTACTGTTTACTGTTCACCGTGATAAACGCTTGGTACGCGGCCTGTAGGGGAGTTTGGTTGTTGGAGTTTGGTGTGAAGAGTCGTCTACTTGGATTGAAAGTCGGCGAGTGTCACTACTATAAATGCTCGAAATGTGGAATTTGGCTCCGAGAGCCCATTATCCTCAATGTGTGTGAATTTGATTTGTTTAGGTGTTTTATTTATTTACTTTTAATTTGACTGTTTTAAGTGCATGTGCATGAATTTTGGAAACTCACGAGCTTTTTAGCTCACCCCCGTTGCCGTTTGTTTTTCCTTAACAGGTGATGAGGATCCCGAGTCGTAGATAGAGCTAGTGTATCGATCTTTTGACTTTTGACTCGAGTATATGGACACATCTTGTATATTTATGTTGGGTGATGAATGTTTTGAACTTATGGAAGTGTATTAAACTTTGACTCGAGGGCTTTGAGTATTTCGAATGGATGAATGTAATTTTAAGTTTAATCGTCTTTTTACAGTTTTAATATTAATGTTATGGTGGTTGATAAAATTGCACGTTTAAGGTAGTCTTTATTTGAATGCTTGAGTCTTGGCAAGAGTTGGGCAGGCAGCCCGCTAACCCCTCTGGTTAGCCCTAGGGGGAGGTGGGGCTGTCACAGGTGGTATCAGAGCCTAGGCTTCAGATCCTTGTAGTGTATTCTGGACTAGATGTTTAGGATGCCGGACTGTGGGATATGATTGATTGTTAAGTGTGATACGACCTTGGTATTTGACGTTTAATAAGTGATATTGAAGTGTTCATGTTTCATTTGAGTGTTATAAATATGAAACGATAAGTGTGCTAGTTTTATTGGCAAAGTGTATAAACTCCCCTAAGTGATTGGTTTTCTTTAACTCTAAGGGTTGAACTTGGAATTGGGTTTAAGTTTTTTTCCTGGTTGTATTGTAGACTCTACTCTATAGGTGATTTCATCTCTTTAAGTCATCCTTGAGTTGAGAACTTAAAGCAGACTTGATTTCCCAGGTATTCTTGACGATGTAGCACTCCTTTTGGTTTGACTCCTTACCCTAGCTTGTATAGGAGTTTTTATCTCGAATTGAGTGAAGAAAACTTATATTCATTGGAAGTTTTAGGCTAAGAATTTGAAAAGCCGTTTAAGTTCTTGGATGGGATCTGGAGTTCGTAATTATTAGAATGATATGGCTTGATATCGTGGAATCTTCTAGTTTCGCCCTAACTAGACTTGTGGCTTCCTTCGTTTAGTCTTGCCTAGGATAGTAGGGCTTGAGGAAGACCTTTGGAGGACTTAAAATTGTTAACCGCTGTGTAGGCTAATCCCCTTTGATAAGGTTTATTATGGACATAGTAGGGATGGTAGAATGAGGCCCTTTTGTATTTTCTTGCATGTGTATGTATACCGGCGGCACTTAGTTGCCTATGTCGTGTACTTGACTTATCTGGCTTGTTTTGTAACCTCTTGACTTGTATTATGACTTTTGGTACATGTAATGAATCATGTTTTAAATTTAAATGTTTTTGCGACTTATATATGCATCAAGTCCTTTTGTGCTCGATTATTGCTTTTCTTATACAAATTGAACTTGTTTTGAGTAAGACTTGGCTAGGATGAGAATAGAGTCGTGTGTGTGGGTTTAGGCAACCGTACACTCCTAAGAGAGATGAGGAACCTTGGGAGAAGGTTTGATAGGTGGGTTCGCGTGATGCCATAGAATCCTAGTGATGGATAGGAGTTGGAATTGGAAAGTAAATGACCAATCTCTATATACCATAGGAGTTAATACTTGGAGATGAACGGTGGCAAAGATTTTTGGGTCGAAATTTATGTATAAACAAACTTGCACGACTATCTAACTTTCTTAAGAATATTTGTCTAGGAGGTACATTTTTCCCGAATATAGCTTTTAACCTAAAACTTTGAGGGAATGCTTTTAAGTATTTTCCATGTACATACTATTATACTAAATATGTGTTTTAATATTCATGCCTTGAGTTGCATGATTAACCTTCTTAAACTTATTTGAGGAATTTGAAATGGGTCTCGATGATTGAGGCAAAAAAAATATATATTCGAAGTTTCTTACTAAGAAAATTTAGTTTTGAGCCATGAAGGAAAGTTTGTATCCTGACATTTATTTTGAAGTTTTAAATTAGTGTTTTACCATATATACCTCCTATATACATTAAAGCCTTCGAATATATTTCGCAAATTATGATTTAACTTGATTTGAACAAAAACATGGATTGGTCCTTTAGGACAAAAGAACTAGGTCATTTCTAACATTGTTCATATTGAAAATCGAAAGCCAATAAATGATCTTGGGCAAATTGAGTTCGAGAATCTTTTTGTAAACTTAGTTCTCTATTGAAAATATATCTTTTTACTCGAGTTTTAAATTGCTTGATCGAATCATTTAATTAGAGTTTTAATTGACCCTAGAGCCACCTAATGTTGGAGTAAACCCTAGTTTCACGAATGATATAGGTATGGAATGTGATCGCTTACTCTACGATATGGACGTTAAGATTTTTTTCAAGGATTAGTGTTTAAGTGTTAGTATAATTCATGCAAATTGTGAATCTTGGGCAAACAAGAGAAGAATGATTGGCCGATACAGTGAACTTAGCAAATAAGGAGTATAAAGTAACCTAAGGAATGGATTGATTAGCTAGATGTGAGAAGTAAGCTAGCATTATCTACTCTTATATCGGGAATTCAAGTTAGAAAACCTATTCATACGGAAACATGAAGATATATAGCCTTTCTTTATAAGGTATACCCGAGAATAAATGAAGTTCAAACGTGCCATTGGGAAAAAGGTTTATTGAGGTAGCACGATAATGCTTTATTAGGAATAAGATACATGAAAGAAAGTGAACCGCGGAAGGCGCCTATGTTTTTGTTGAGAAAAGGTTGGAAGTATAAAGTTATGCGTGGACTTTCGAGACTCGAATGAAGTGACCATTAAGAGGAAATATTTCACCTAGAAGGATTGCTTGATCAAATTTTAAGGAATCTTGGTATTTCCTAAGTTGTATAATCTCTAAGAAAGGACTTAAGGTGGACCTAACTAAGAATGGAAGCATTATCTCTATAGAATGACCTTTGAGGGTCTTGCTAATCATAAGAGCATTGCACCGGGTTTGAAAGAACTTAGACCTTATAATTAGGGTTGAATTTTCAAATCAGGATATGCTAATGGAGATATTATGACATATTTGACAAGTTATTACTTAAGGTTCCGTAGAAATAATAGGATGAAGTATAGAAGAGATGTACGAGAATATGGGGATTCTTCAACAGGAAATAGAATGCCAAAAAGAAACGGCTGACCATTGGAAAGAAAGGTGTGGAAACCTCAGACATTAAGTGAAGAACTGCTCAAGGAACTAGATCCTACCACGGACTCACTGAAGGTCTTAGAGATACTAAGAAATAGCAGTTTCTTTTGGGTGTAGCGTGTCTTGTGAAGATCTTGGATAGTAAGTTGGATCTACTATAAGATTGGAGAGCTTGGAGCTTGAACGGTGAAATGAATTGCTACTCCTTGATGGCTGTTAACTATGATTCTAGGTGATTTACACGCATACCATGAGTCGGTGAATTTCGAGACTAAATTCTTTTAAGGAGGGGAGGTTGTGAGGACCCGAAAATTTATTTTATTCGACCTGTTTATTTAATTAATTATTTTTTTCCCTGAATAAATAATTTAGATCGTTTTAATTGCAAATACGCCATATGTTACTCCCTTTTATTTTAAAACCTTGTTTAAGCCTCAATTTAATTTATAAAATTGCAAAATTGCAAAATTGCGAAATTCCGACTTGTATTAGTTACAATTTTTCAAAGATTTCAGCTCAAACTAGGAAATTATCGAACTTTTCACTTTTTGAAATAAATTTGGTCGGTGAACTAGGGAAACTTATTTTCGTTCTCTTTTAATTATTTTAGGGCGAAATGCTGATTTTGCATCTGATCAAAATTTGGATTCCGACCCCTATTTTGTCGGTGAGTTTTCAATGCCTGTTAAATGTTTTCGTTTAAATGCTTTGTGAATGTATGTGTACCATGACATGTTGCTTGATTTGACTGTGAAAATAGAAATTTGATGAACCACTCACTTAAAGGAGAGTATACTTTATTGCTCCCTTTTGTAAAGTTGGTAATTTAAACATTTTACATGTGGCATCAAATTTGGAGATGGAGAAGTGTTACCCCGCCACTCTTGGCCGCGTGCCTTGAGTGGCCTACTGTTTACTGTTCACTGTATAAACATTTGGCGTGCGGGCCCGGTAGGGGGAGTTTGGTGGTTGGAGTTTGGCGTGAAGAGTCTACTTGGATTGAAAGTCGACGGAGTGTCGACTACTATAAATGCTCAGGAAATGTGGAATTTGGCTCCTGAGAGCCCGCGTATCCTCAATGTGTGTGAATTTGATTTGTTTAGGTGTTTTATTTATTTACTTTTAATTTTACCGTTTTAAGTGCATGTGCATGAATTTTGGAAACTCACGAGCTTTTTAGCTCGCCCCCGTTGCCGTTTGTTTTTCCTTAACAGGTGACGAGGATCCCAAGTCTTAGATAGAGCTAGTGTATCGATCTTTTGACTTTTGACTCGAGTATATGGACACATCTTGTATATTTATGTTGGGTGATGATTGTTTTGAACTTATGGAAGTGTATTAAACTTTGACTCGAGGGTTTTGAGTATTTCGAATGGATGAGTGTAATTTTAAGTTTAATCGTCTTTTTACAGTTTTAATATTAATGTTATGGTGGTTGATAAAATTGCACGTTTAAGGTAGTCTTTATTTGAATGCTTGAGTCCTGGCAAGAGCTGGACAGGCAGCCCGCTAACCCCTCTGGTTAGCCTTAGGGGGAGGTGGGGCTGTCACAGCCCCTTAGGTAGCGGACTTGAGGAATTTTGTTGTGGTTGTGGTTGTTGTTTTGAGATGAGTTTAGTTTATGGATTAGAAAGTAAAATGTTGGAGAAATCTTGTAGAAAAATCTTGTCTGCTGGTCGAAACTATAGCTGAAAATTTTGACTCTTGATCTTGAAATTTTATGATGTTTCTTGACTCGATTTTGCCCAAATAAATATGTATTATGTTCAACCTTGAGTATATGTTTGATTGGAGTCAAATCCTGAAATTCGAATCGTGAGGACCCATAACACCATTTCAATTTTATTTTCTTAATTTCAATGTCATTTTATTTCATTTCATTTTTTTTAATAAATTCATGTCATTTGCATCGACACGAAAAATTTTAAAATTTTTCGTGCGTGTTTAAATTCTTTCAATTCTTGTACTGCATGATTATTTATATTTCACGTTCGAATCTAGGGTTAACCAGTAGACATAAGTTGAGAGTGTTAAGTTGTGTGTTCGAGGTACACAAGTGGGAGAAATCGGAGTCGTCAGTGTCGCGTTGCAAGACTATTCCTAGTTGACTTCCCGACGTGACATAAAGTCATTTTTGCTTTATGTCAAAACCTTGTCATTTCATCAAGTCAAGACCATTTGCAAGACACTCTCTCTCTCCTCTCCCAAGCTCATTTGGCCGGTCTTCTGCTTCTCCTTTAGCTCTCAAGAAACCATTTTTACGTCTTGCAAAATTTGGTCAAGAAGCTTGCTTGATCTTCCACTCTTTCACTTGCAATTTGGAGTTCATCTAGTCTTGAGGAAGCTGAGCTTAGGAGGGGGAAAATTGGTGGGTTTTGAGGCTTCTAGCAACTTCATCTTGAGGATTTTGTTCTTGAAAGAAGAGATACTTTGCTTCCTCTAAATCTTGTTCTTTTGGTTACCCATCATGTGAGTTGAAGCATCACGTACTCATTAATCTCATTCTTGTTGTTTTGAGTTGTCTTGAGTGGGCTCTTGGACTCCCAATAGAGTTGGTTGTGGCTGTGGTTGATGTTGTTGTTGTGCTATGGTGATGGATTTTAGCTTATTTTTGGTGTTTACAAGTTAAGAAGAAAATCTGGTGAAGATGGGATGGGCTATTGCTGTCTGATTTTTTTCTTGGAGATTTTTCCCCTGTTTTACCCAGAATTTTCATGGCTTTTTGATGCTAAAATGGTTGACATATGTTGGGCTTTGTGTGTGTAAATTTTCTACCAAAAATCCCTCCATTTAGTTGTGTTAAAGTTGAGTGAAGTGAAGACAGCAAATCTGAAAATTTTTCTGTCCAAAATGCTGTCCATTTGTGCTACTGTTTTGGCACCATTTTTGTCAAAATTTTTGATGTAATTTGATCACAATTTACTGAAGAATCATTGTTGGGAACTTGGCTTTAAATGTGGGAAAAATGGAGGTAGTTTTCTGCTAGATTGAATTTCCAAAAGAAAAGCTTGAATGCTGGCAGGTTGTGGTGCCGAAATAGGGAACTGTTTGTGACCTTGAAAATCAGACTTTTCATGAGAATTTTTGGCTAAAATTTGGTACTAACCTGGTCTATATATTGATGATTAAGTGTAGAAAATTTGATAATTTTTTCATGAATTTTCGTTGGCCAAATGAAGCATGAAATTTCACCTTGCAATCTAGAAAACAGACTGTCAGGTCAGCCAATCGACCCTTACAAAATGAAGTATAATTTCTTGTACGGGAGTTGGAATCAAGTACCGTTTATGGCATTTGAAACTAGACTCCAAGGGCTTTCCAACGGTATAAAATTTGTATGTTAGTTCATTTTCTACAAGTCGCAGAAATTTCAGGAAGTTGACTGATTTTGCAAACTGATAACACTATGCTTTGACAACTACTGAATCTTGCGGCTTGATTTGACTTGTCTTGCAAAATGAATTTGAAAGCAAATTCTTCTAATGATTTTTAGTACGTCGAGTCTAGTTTCCAACACCTTAAACCATGTCCATTTTTGACATGTATAGCTTTAGTTATGGGCTGAGTGAGAAACTGTGGCATGAGCTGTTTTGGTAAAATTGAAGTGTGATGGATATAGGTTTGGAATCTAGTTAGAATAGATAATTTATGACAGCTATATTTTGCTCAGGTGATCAAGGCGACTTCAAGGGTGACCCGATTTCAGAAATCTAAACTTGCTCTTGCTTGCTTATTGGTGAGTGTTCTAATCCGTTTTAAATCAAATATTTTACTACTATTTGAAAATGACTTGTGAAATAATTTACTAGACTCATATTTCCAAAGAAATGATTTACCACTATTTCCAAATAAAATGCTTTTACAAGTGAAATAATTTGTGAAGGATTTGTGAGTGTTCCTTGTTGCTAGTTGTGCTTAAACGTTTCTATGATTTGATTGGGTGCTTAATTGATTGATTGGGCATGTTTAAATATATATACTAGTGCTTCTATGCAAAGTGAACTTTAACTGTTAATTTCGATCATTATAAGTGAGTGTTTGGATTGGTATTTTACTTATCTTGATTTGAAAATATTTATGACTAAATGTGTTCTATTAAACTATTACGTTTTGTTTTAAATAAAACTTGTTCCTCCTTTCTAACGAGGCTTGAGGTGAAGAGGCTAACGTCAGGGGTCCCTCACTCCCGAAGGCGAGTGTATACTTTATTGTACTCTCTTAAGGGGCTTGAAGGTTGAAATTGATTGTCAGTTGTCCCTTCGCTTCCAAAAACGTTTGATAGCTATTTATCATTGTTTGAATTACTTGTGCATGACTGTAGGCCATGTGTACTTTAACACATTGGCTGAACAAGACATTTTCCCCTTCGTTACTGGCCTATTCGAGCCAGAAGTGAACTCGGTTAGATAGGCTGGTAACCTACGGCACTGTACGGTGTACTCGAGTATTACCACTGTGATACGAACCCACCCAGAGGGCCTGAACTCGTATCCCATCGATGCCCAAGGATCTAGACGAAGAATCAAGTTAAGGTGCGGAAAAATCCTTAACTTCCAAACCAAGGAATCGCGAACCTATGAACTTAATCTCAACCCACGATTGTTGATTTAGTGAACCAAGAATTTAGGTAGATGACGCCACAATCAAGTGCGATTCTTGATTGATAAGTCCAAGAACACTCAAGCTAATCTCTCAAGTATTCAAGAAAAGATCTCTTAGAAAGAGAAATTGCAAAACACACGGTTTGCTGGAAAATTCTTTGTTAAAACTTGGCTAATAATTTCGAACCTAAAAAGGGCTATTTATAGCCTTACAATGAGACAAAAACTAAAACCCTACTTGAATTGGAAAAACGGCACAAACCTAACCCTAGTTGGACTCACCTAAAGTGACCAACTGAACTCTAATTAACTTAACCCTAGCTTCGGCTAACACATGGTCACATGACCAGTTTTATTCAAGTAAATAGCATAACTAACAAACTCTTAAATTGAAGAAGACATTTGGCCTTAACTAGACTTAAACTAGCCGAATCAAGCTGATGAAAGAGCTAAAAGCTGTCCAAGGAAGGATTCATCATTCAAGTGATCTTCAAAAGCTTGGCAATGAGGATCACAAGCTGTACACATTAATCCAAGTGATTGAAATTCAAGAAGATGCATTTGAAGGATTGAAACCCTAGCTTTGGCTTAAAAATCACATTTGGATTTAGGGTCTCAATTCGACCATCTAGAGTTATGTTTAAATTCCGTTTTGTGTACTTAGTATGTTGGGCCGAATTGCCTTGCTGATTTTGGCTTGGTTAATTCAAATCCAATTGCTATTAGTAAGTTAGTTTAATTTCTGGTTAGTAAATAAAGCTTTGACCGAATTGGTCTAAGCCTAGTCAATTAGGGTTTTGGTCAACTAGGTTTCCTAGTCCTTGAGGGATTGACCAAGCCGTTTATTTAATTGTTTCCTAGTAGTAGTAGGATTAGTTTTTCCAAGGCTATAAATACAGCCTATGATGGACGAATTTATTAAGAGTTTTATCAATCAAATTTTCAGCTTATTCTTGTGAGAATAGCACGTCTCTTTCTAAGAGATTCTTCTTTGAATACTTGAGAGATTTCGAGTGTTCAATCGACCTATCAATCAAGAACCGCACTTGATTGTGGCGTCATCTACCAACAACCTTGGTTCGCTAATTCATTGTTCTACGGGTTGAGATTAAATTCAAGGTTCGTAGTTCCGCGGATTAGAGGGGTCGAGAGTCTTCCGTAAGTCCAACTTGATATTCGTCTAGGTCCGTCATCAACTCACATCACAAGCCTTGATAATTAAAACACAAAATGACTTGAAGACTTGAAGCAGGCAGGCAGAAGACTTCAACTTACAAGGCGTGCCCACGCCTTACAGGACTGCGCCAAACAGGAAGAATCAGAAGACTCCTGCTGGTAAGACGTGCCCACGGCTAACTGGCGCAAGTCTTCTGGTCTAACATGCAAGACTCAAAATGCCTTGTTCTTCACTTTGTTCATTGGTCCCCAATGAATTTGGCAAAGAAATGGTTGAGCACACGGACCTTGACTCGACCTTGCCTGATGAACCTCTTGGACTCGCGTCACACTGGGTGTTATAAGGAGGAGTAGGGGGTTGACTAACGGATAAGACGGACTGCAACTGCTCCCGGAGGACGCTGTATCCTTTCAATACTTGAACTAAATGTTTATTGAATTATTATTTACTGCATGTTGTTTGTTAAATTAAGTGTTTATGGAACGATTGTTTAAGGACTTACTGTTTCTTGTATCCTCTTAAATGAAAAGATTCTTAAATACTTTCAATGTGAATGTGTAAGCATGTTCTCGACTTACACGTTATTCTTTTAAAGACTCAAATGTTTTACAAAATGATATTTAATTCAAATGTCCATGAATTTGATAAAACATGAATTTTCTTGTTTTCACTGGATATTCACTGAGCTTCTAGCTCACCCCAAAATATTTTATTTTCCCCCACAAGACTCGAGTTGATGGAAAGCATGTGTTGTGATCTTTCCTAGTGTGATTGGCTGGATTATTTCTTGTACCATTTGTAATCATGGATTATTGGACTTTTGGTATACTTGGACTAGATGGAAATGTAAATTAGTGGAGTATCTGATATAAAATTTGAGATTGATATTGTAATTGGTCTGAAAACTGTATCTATTGAAGTTCAAACTTTAATTTATTCGAGGATTGTAGTGAGTCCCGACGAGAGTTGGGCAGGCATCCCGCTGAGACCTTAGGGTTCGCCCTAGGAAGAGGTGGGGGCGTCACATGAATGATGAAAAGTTGAGTTTTTCACTACTTTTTGAATAAAGATACTAAGTGGGCAGATTTGAGTATTTGAAGAGTTTTAACTATTTTTCATGATTTTCGTACGTCGAGATTTGGTGAAAATTGTACTAGACACGTGTTAAAATCTTGATTCAAATTTTAGTGTTGAGCTTGAGCCCGAATGGGTGATTTTAGAGGTGAAGGATCTCACCTGATTTCGTTGTCTTGAAAAATGAGAAGTTACATGCACTTAGTACTTGCTTGAGAAAATTGGGTTTTAAACGACGCGTTGTGTTCAAAAGGAATTTTCATGTTATTTTTCAACTCGAGTGACTACTTTTCACTCGATAAAAACTTGAAGGAAATTTTGAGAATTTTTCATTGGACTAGAGAATAATTCAATTCTTGACTAGTTTCGTGAAGTGTCAATTTGAACCTTATTTATTTGTTTTACTTGATTATAGGACCTGGTGCTAACTTGAAAAGTGATCCTAATTTGGATTGTTGATCTTGCTTACGTGGTGAGTTTCCATGCATGTTTCTTGACTTGAATTGCAAATATGTCCTGAATCTCTTGACTTATTATGTGAACTTGAATCTCATGACTTGAGATGAATCATGTTTTGATTACTTAACGTGACGTGTCTTGAAAATCTTGGCTTACTGATCCTTCAAATAGAGTAGTGTGTACTTTGTCGCAGTCACTCCCATTTGAAAGGTGATATACATGATCTTGACGTGTCTTGACGCGACGTGACGTGCCTTGTACTTGTTATTCTCGAGAATTCCTGAATCCTCTTGGTAAGTTTATCAAATTGAGCCGTTGGGAATGCCCAGGTCAAGGAAATTTGATGAGCCTTGGGCTACGGACGGTTGTGTGTCTCAATTTATGCGTATGGACTTGTCCCTTTTGAAGAGCAATACACAAATATATATAAATTTCGTGTTAGGCGGGCGGGCCCGGTTGGGGGTTTTGGTGGAGTAAGGAGAAAGTGGTTTTCTACATGGACTTGATATATGAAAGTTGACGGAGTGTCAACTACGTGAACTGTGCTCCAGTTACGTGGACATGCTCAAGATTCGTGGATCTTGGCTCCTGAGAGCCCCTGTATCCTCTCATATGCTGTTACTTGCTTTCTTTAATTGTGATAGTGTATACACTTGACTCATGAATATTACTTGTCTTATGTGCTTGCATGTCTTTTGGAACTCAGTGGGCATTAGTTCATTCTTTTAAATTTGTTTTTCTTAATAGGAACTGAGAACCCGAGTAAAGGTGCTACTCATTAGGATTAGATCTTATTCTTTTGAACCTTGCCTGAGAAACTTGGTTTTTATATTTGGATTCATTATCTAAGCTTTTAGATGTATGTCAAGTACTTTGAATTAAATTTTGGGTTTGTAAGATGATTTTCTCATTGTACTTTGCATATCTTGGGAGTGTAAGGTTGAAGCAGTTAATTTGTGAGTTGTTGATTGATATAGATTGGTTATTGAAAGTTTATTTTGAAGAGTTAGTGATCATTTGAGTGAGTAAGTCCCGAGAGTTGCAAAGCAACCACGCGGACCTTAGGTATGCCCTGGGAGAGGTGGGCACAGTGGTATCGAGTTTAGGTTTCGATCTTGTAGTGTATCCCAGACTTAAAGTTTAGGGATGTCTGGACGCTGGGATTAGATTATGTGTTGAGCATAAGGTGACTTTATCACTTGATGATTGGTTGAGAATTAGAATTATTAAGTATTTGAGAGTTTAGTAAGTTAGAAAGAAATGTAAGAGATAGCTATTATTTATATTTAAGTGTTAATGATACTTAAGTTCGATTAAGTTCTAATCGAGTTCGTTCTTGTAGGATATAGATCGTGGTGGTGATGATGACGTGCTTAGACACCTTTAACCCGTGATTTGTTACCGACCGAGATTGGGGGGTGCTTATAGGACCTATAACCCCAGGACTAGAGTAAAGAAGGATTGTGAGTGTTGGAGGACGCACGCTTATCCTGATCATGTAGTCCTATCGATTTATCATGAGAGGAAAAGATTGACCAGGGTTAATAGGGAATTACAAGAGGAGGTGGATAGGCTTACGACTGTAGAGCAGACTCAGACTGATAGGATTCATGAGCTCGAGGAGGAGGTTCGCTTGACTACCAAGCGACTGGCTAGAGTTGTGAGGGTTGCTCGAGAGCGAGCCTATGGCATAGTGGCCGAGTGCGAGGTTATGATTTAGGAAGTCCTCTCGAGGCTAACCAAGTTGAGAAGGATGCAGTGGTTAGTGATGAGGATATGGGAAGGAATGCCGTTGTGGTCGAGGCAAATCCCCAGGATTTAGAGTCTTACCCTTCGGAGACTGTCACCTCTGAGACCTCCGCTTCTGAGGTGGATTAGGGTAGTAGGACTTGGAGTTGGGGCTTTGTGTACCCCTTTTTCTGAGAAAGACCATTAGAGTGGTTCTCATCCCTGTAAATGCATATTTGTTAACTGCTTTAAGTACTGCTCTTTTGTTCAGCATATTTGCAGACTTGAAGTGACTTTTGTGCCTCTTTTGATATGAACATGTCTTATGATGTACTCGACACACTTCTCTCATTTTGATTATATATAAAGTACTTTAGTTCTCTTTAGACTTTGGTTTACTAATAGTTTACCTTATTCTATTTTCTCATATTTATTTTAATCTTGAGACCTCCAAAAGAATCATGAACGAAATTAGTAACCCCTCCCTAGTTAGGATTTTGATTATTGATGGGTTGATTTAAAATTGAATCCTTTCCTCGAATGTGTAGGACGCTAGCATTACTGACTGGTGTAACTTTTGATATGTTATGGAGGTGTTACGTGTTTGGATTGGGGTTACCTAGTAATGTATCTAAGTTTACACGATCCTTACCTCTTAGGACATCTCTAGCCATAGACTTATGTGAGAAATGGAAACCGAAAAGTGACGTCGAAGTGTAGACCACTCTAAAATTGGAGAATAATGTATATAGATTAAGGACATGGTATAAAGATTTAGGGTAAATACTCTTTACTCTTTGAGTATCCTTATCATTGATGGTAGGACGTTGAATTTGAGAACAAAAAGTGATGAATTTAAGGGAGGAATCTTGTGTTTTGTTGTTAAGTTATTAGTTTGAGTTGCTTAAGATGACAAGTTAAATTAAGGTAATCTATATGCAAATTTTCATGGTTATACTTACTAAGAATCTTGGCTAGATGTTTCTTGATATGTTAATGAGAGAATCTTGTGGATTTGCTTGAGAAAGTTGGAAGATTTGTTGGTCAAATGATGAGAGATTGTTGGTGGAAATTTGCTTTATGTCCAAAACAGGGGAAGTAAATCGGCTTTGATTTTCACTTTTTCTTGATAATTTTGGGCAGGTTCTTGTTCAGTAAACCTGTCAACACATCAACCTTCACTTCTATGTCGAATTTGAACCAAAGCTATGCATTTTCTGCCTTGAATTCTTGTTGGAAATTTTGTAAACTGAGCTAAAATCAGGGAGTAATTTCAGTCAATTTCTTAGATTTTCTGGTATCAATTGACAATGACTTAGAGTTTGATTTTTATACCATTGAAAGCTCTATGAATCTAATTTCAAATGCCGCCAATGGCATTCAATTCTGACTTTCCTGCTTGGAGTTATAGTCATTTTCCCAAAACTGCTCAAGTGACCTGATTCTAACCCGACAGCTTCTTATACTTCTGTGATTGCTGTTTTAACCAAAGAAATGTATGAATTTAATTTCAAAGTCTTCATATGAAATGTGACCCTGTGTCCTAGCGTCGAAATGGCATAAAATGCATCCTAATCCGATAAATGAGCTCCAAATATGATCAAAACCAAAAGGTGGCAAAGTTGTGGTTGGTGAGTGATCCTAAAACTGTTTCAAATCTAAAGTTCCTACTGTTAATTGCATCACTTCATGGTGACATATGGGTGTGCTTGTGTGTACATGATTTGGCTCTATGAGTATGTGGTGGTATTGTGCCTGACACCAACAGCTCCACTTAAACTCCTGTTCACTGACTTGCTTGAGCCAACGGCTCTACAGTTAATGATTAATGTTCTACTGTTCAATGACTTGTTTGAGCGTTGGGTGTTCGAGTGCAATGGCTCCACTGGCTCACAAGAGAAAATAAAATCTATTCATTTGATACCTGATCACTATTTAATAAACTGATTTACTGAGTTACTTTTTAACTGATCACTGTTCAATAAACTGAACTACTGAGTTACTTATTTGCCAACTTATTTTCACTAGACACTTACTGAGTTTCTAACTCACCCCAAAATATTTTATTTTCCCTCCACAGAACTAGAGACGAAAGAAAGCATGTGTAGTAATCTTCCTTAGTGTGACTAGTAGGATTATCCCTTGTACTATTTGAAATCTTGAACTGTTGTATTTTTGGGTGTATTTGGACAGGTTGAAAATGTAATCATTATTTTGGAGATCTTGAAGTATAATTATTTGAGATCCGTAATTTGATTGAGGACTTTAATGTCATGCTTGAGGTCCTTGAAGTAATGCTTGTTTTGAATTGAAGACTGTAAGTTGATTGAGGAACTATAGTGAGTCCCAACGAGAGTTGGGCAGGCGGCCCACCGAACCCTCTGGTTTGACTTAGGGGGAGGTGTGTTTGTCACATTGGTATCAAAATTTAGATTTCAGATCTCTACAGTGTATCCTAGGTTTCAAGTTTAGGATGCTGGACTGTGGGACCTGATTATGCCTTAAGTGCAATGTGAGCTTGATGATTGACTGAGTGATATTGAAGTGTTTGTGTTTTACTGGAGTTATTCTTGGATTTGAACAAATTTTAGAATGTCGAGGACAACATTCTCTTAAGGGGGAGAGAGTGAGGACTCAAAATTTGTGAAAATTATTTTTTAATTTTTCACATTGGATTATCTACATTTATTAATTTTCCGATGAATGATTTGTGTACCTTATTCACATTTACTTATTTATTGATTTAAAGTTTGAAAAAAATGATTTTTCTTTAGTCTCGATGATTTCATTAGTAGGTTTTCTTTAAAATATTTGCCCGATTTTTGTTTCAACCAATTTAAGTGTTAATTTTTAAAATGTGACGTGAAGCTTAGTTTTAAGATGAAAAGTAGAGTATGTAGAGATAACTAATGATGTGTGGAATGAATTTTAAAGAGACTAGAAGGAGTTATTGTGCAAAAAGAGAAAATTGTGGATAAGATAAGATTATATTAGATTTCGGACCAATAAGAATGAGACATGTGGCGTAATGTTGGATAACTCTTATATAAAGCCAAAAACAAGACTTGGACTTCATTTTACTTCTTCTTCCTCTTCATTCCAACCGGCCAAGAGAGAGAAAAAAGAGAGAGAAAGCTCCATCAATCTTCATCTTCCTTCCTTGAAGCAAAATCCTAGAGAAAGCCATCAAAACTCACCATCTTGTTCTTCTTGTTCTTGTGGTAGCCGAAGAGAGAGAAGGAGAGAGAAGGAGAGAGAGCTGACAGAAAGGAAGAGGGAGAGTGCTGAGAGAGAAATAGAGAGAGAGAGAGAGAGAAAGTGTTTCCAGCCTTGGGTTCTTGAAGATCTTGAAGAAATCATCCCGTAAACGAAGAGATTTTCAATCATCCTTGAGGAGATTCAAAGGAGAAAGCTTAGAAGACAATTCTTGAGTAGAGTTACACTTGATTTTGCTAGATTTAACTAGATCTTGAGGTATGATGTTTAAATCTTTTAGTTTTAGCCTTGATAATGGTAGATCTTCTAGATCTACACTAGATCCATGGTTTACTTTTGCTAGAAATGATATTTTGGAACATTCGAGTTGGGCTCTTGAATTCCCAACTTAGGTAGCTGACTTGAGGTGCCTCCTAGGTAGCGGACTTGAGGAATCTTGTTGTGTGACGACCCACCTCTCCCTAGGGCGTACCCTAGAGTATCAGCGGCCGCCTGCCTAACTCTCGCCAGGACTCATTCACTCAATAATCATATAACTTATTAACTAAAACTCCGAACACAATATGAAAGGAATAATATCTTACAATGCCATAACTTCAAATTACAAACTCAAAGTACATTAAACCTCCATCAATACATTCAAGTTTCACATTACAAAAGCTTTCAATAGCCATAATTCAAACCTCTCAAAACATTCAACATAAGTAAACCCTAACTCTATGGGTTGGCTTCTCCACTTGGGTACTCATTCCCTGCTAAGGAAAACAAATAGGAAAGGGTGAGCTAAAAAGCCCGTGAGTTCCCAAAAATATGCATAGCACATAACACACATAAAATTTCACTTCACTCAAACGTAAACATAAACACTTAAAGAAAGCAATTAACATGACAAAGGTAGGATACAGCAGCCCTCAGGGGCTAAGGTCCTCGCAGCTTGATCACAATCTCAGTAGTTGACACTCCGTCAACTTTCACAGGCACAATCCATGTAGAACTCCACTTACTCCTTACTCCACCAAACCCCCACCGGGCCCGCACACCTCACATAATTTGTCACATAATTTGTTCACATAAGTGATCACATAGTTTATCACATAATTTGTGTTTTGCTCTCCATAATGGACAAACCCTTTCGTCAAGTCCAAAGCACATATCACATCACATCACATCACATGGTTTGTGTTTTCTCTTTTATAATGGACAGGTGCTTACACCAAGTCCAGAGCACACATCACATCATATCACATCACATGGTTTGTTGCTCTTTTTGGAGATAGGTTCACGAACCAAATCTCGAGCATATATCACTGGTCTATATCACTGGGCTTGTGACATTTAATTGACCCTATGGCTTGCCTCTTTTTTCTCGACCTAGGCCTAGCCCCTGGTTCGAGTCAAAGAGCTCACCGATAAGTCTCAAGAAATTCCTGACCTTGTACATACACATGCATATCACATATTCTCAATTCTCATTAAAGCATTCTTACAAATCTTCCACTCAAACATAGGTAAGTGCAATAAAGTACACACTACCACATTCGAGGGTTTGCTAAACCACATTTTCACATCAAATCACATAACTCAATACAAAGCTCATCTACTTCACATAGTCACGTAACAAGCATGGAAACTCACCGAAATAGTAGGGTTCAACTTCCACATAGGGATCAAATTCAGTTCCTTGCACACTCCCTAAAACAATTTAAAAACAATAATTGAGATTCACTCCTTCACTCATTAACTAAAACATTTCACTTTCACATCACAGATTCAATCAATATTTTTCCCAAAAATCCCTCAAGGAAAAGCATTCATTTCACATGACACAACGTTTCAAATGAATCTTTTGAACATCACTATCTCATTTCAAATATAACACGTCATCGATGTACTCACCAAGCACTATTTTCACATTTTCTTTAATAAAACTCTTGGGTGAGGTTTATCACCTCAAAATCACTTTTATCACAAAACTCAACACTCACTGATGCGAACCCGAATCTCCAATCTCCCGCTCTTGAAGACACGAATTGGCGACGCAGCGGAATGATCTATCTTGAACAGGTTATGGGTACAAAAGGGATGGAAATCCTACGACCCCTCTAACCCTCGAGATTGCGAACCTATGAATTGAATCTCAACCCACAATCTAGCGAATTAGCGAACCAAGGAATTTGGTAGAAAGGTGCCACAACTCAACGCGTTCTTGAATTGATAAGCCTAAATTTGAACAAAGGAACTCATTCACTTTGTATCAAGGGTCGTTCCCAAGGAACAAGAAAAGAGAAAACTCTCAATGTTATTACTCAAAGTCTTATGAAAAATATTGGAGAAGAAGGCTTATTTATAGCCTTTACAAAGACTCAAAATCCTAATGTAACTTGGAATCAAATTACTAAAAACCTAACCTAACTAGAATAGGCCAATCATGGATTTATCTTTTAGGAAACTACTAAATAACAATTATTGAATATATAAGCTACCAAAATTCGGACATCATGACAAAGTCTTGGTCCGATATTATTCCTACTAAAATGACTTAAGGAAAACACGAGAAATTTAGACAATTGTGCCCTTGTTCTAAAAGACTTCAAACGGTAGCTTCATTCTTCAATTTTGAAACAAAGTATAAATCTTTGATCCAAGCCTTGTTCAAAGGAAGGAATCTAACGACCGTCTTGGAGCTTTAATCCCCCTAGATAAGAATATAAGAAATGATCCCAAATCAAAGCGTCCATCATTCCATTTCTCATCATTCCCCCCTCTTGAAAGGCGATTTGTCCCAAATCGAATGATCGTTTGCGATGGAGAACTTCAGGCCATGTGTTGATGAATGCGAGCCAAGAAACATGTCTTTTAGTCAATCGGAATACAAGCCAGCATGCATGCTTCAACTCACACGAACTTTGGCAACAGCCCATCACAAGTATACCTAGATCAAAAACGAAAGACGAGGAATGAATGATGAGGAAACACAGATATTTATCCACTTTACCCAATTGATAACAAGTAGGAAAAGTTTGTACCCCATGCATCATTAGACGATGCTTAACACAATCTACGAACACATTAAACTTACTAAATAAATATGCATCATCACTACTAACACAATAACCACACGAATTAATTAGAACAGACAACTCATAAGGACTCAATGGTAGACACTCACAGTTAAAACAAATAGGACTCTCACAATGATTCAAATAATTATCAAAATAATTGACGAAACATAAGCAACTAGCATGATCAACAACATCAGAAGAATGACTCAAAGGACTACCATAACAATCTACACAATCCAAACAAACGGCACGGCTTTCAAATGCAAAAGAATGAACTAGAGGATAAGATTGAAGACTCCCTTTCAAACTCAAAGGTTGGTTGGTGAAAACGGTCTTCAATTCTTGGGAGTGAATGTAGAAATTTGTAATGCCTCGAAAGAACATGGTTCCTTTTAAAGACTTTGCAATGGCGCACAACAAAACCATCTTTACTTCACCTTGTTGTACCTGAAAAAGACCATTAACACTAAACAAAGTAAAGTTAAGATTGTTAGAAAATAATAAGCCCTTTCACGCCATTTATTTTTCCACTCACAATTAGCTCACGTGCACTTTTTCTTTTCTTCTTCACTCAACTCACTCTCCTTTTATTTACACTACACTCGATTGTACATCTTCATATTCCTCACATAAACCTTTCCAACTAGCTTTGACTAGCGGCTAGTGCAGTGGGATGCAAGCTTTTTTTTCATGCTCAAGATAATGACTTTACAAACGTATCCAATAGTTGCTCAAATCGTCCCATCAAAGGTTCGTTCTTGGACACTTGACGTGACTCTTTAATTTCTTGCTCATGCTTCTCACGGAAGCACGCTTAGCCAAAGAAAGTTTCCTTTGACGTCTCCTCTCGAGCTTCTCTTCAATGTCCATAGCAGCATGTGCAACTTCATACAACTCCATACGATTAGTCACTTCAAGATACCTAGCTATTTGATCATTTAATCCATCCAAAAAGTGATCAATAACAAAGGAATCCTCCACAATTTCAGCTTGTTGGATGATGGATCTCATCTCTTTGTAGTATTCCTTCACTGATTTAGTACCTTGACGAAAAGCATGGAATTTCTTCAACAACTCCTTTAGAGGATTGTGCCTCATGGTGATAAAATCTGCAAAGAAAGGTTAGGAAAAATACAAGATAATAACCTCACACACTTTAGTGTATCCACTCAACTCGTATGCACTCAAATTCCACTCTAATAATCTCACCAACTCTTTCAAGTCCTTGTTCACAATCCTTGAGACAATATGAATTCTCACGCTTGCTCAGAAGACTACTCAATCCAATCCGGTTGGCATGTGACTACATATGAGAATTTGAAGGCACCAATGAAGCTAGACTCGTGAGAGATTCTTGAGGACACTTGACTCAAGAAAGACAAGAAATAATGACCCACAAGATGGACAAATAAGACTAGAGAAAAGGCACAAATAGAAGCTGGAATTAATGAGGAAAACTAAGACAAAAATAGTTTAGGAAGCTAGACACAACTTTAGGAAACTAGACTACAATTTGGACTTTGACTCCTAATCAATTTGAGAAAGGAACAACCTGATCTTAACCAAAAATAAATAGAAAAAGGACTCACACAAATGCTGGAAAATAGGAATAAAATCACATGTCACAAGGTTACAAAGCAATCAGCAATTCAGGTTCCAAGAAGCTTACAAAACCAATTCGGATTTGGGCTGGTTTGGCCTCAAGGCAAAAGCTTCCAAACCTGTTTTGGATTGGTTTTAAGGCTGTTAAATCCCCTTTGGAGGTGATGGTGTTGCTGTTTAGGACTAGGAAAGAGGCTTTGCAAGATTTGGGATGGTTTTCTAATTGGTTTTGATCTTTTTTTTGATAACAGGAAACCCGTTTCAGATTTGGAAAGCAAAGCTGGAGTTTTTGGAAACAAAATTTCTGGTTTGGCTTTCAGCTTCCAAATTCCGATTTCACCTTCCCAAAGCATACACTTATGTTCCAACACCCACTAAAAAGTGTTTCAAGCTTTGAACAACAATTGTAACACAAAGTTTTGGATCAACAAGTAAGGTAGATTCAATTTCCAGCAAGGTTCAAGAAAAACAGGTTGGTTTTCTTCTTTCTTTCTTTTGTTTCTGTTTTTTTTTTCCACTCTAGCCGACTTGAATTGCTTTTAGAATTCAAGAATCCAATGTTGAAATTCCAGAATTCAAGGATTATCAATCAGTTTCAAGAACTTCAAGAAAACAGCCCCTAGGTTCAAGGATTGGTTTCAAGACTAGGGTTTTGTTTCAAGAACTCAAGAAAACATTCAAGGCCCAACAATTTTCAAAAAGGGGGATAGCCACGGAATTTTGGGTTAGAGAGCCACAAATTTCTAGCAATGGAACACACAAGAACAACCCACAATAACGACACAACCAACAAGAAACAAGACGAACAACAAGAACACGTACGCTAGACACAAGGAAGGAAACCTACAACTCTCTTTTTTTTTTTTATGATTCAAGATTCAAAACACAAGAAAACAAGACCAACAATCAAGAATCCAGGGATTAAATTTCGGATGAACACTAAACTCGGGTGAACAGTAATCGCTACAGTAACGATGAACAGTAATCGCTACAGTAATGATGAACAGTACCTGATGAACAGTAATGGTTTTTTTTTTTTTCACAAAGAGGAAAACAAGAAAGAAAAAAGGGATATTAACCTGGTTCAAGAGCCGAAGCTCTGATACCAACTGATGCGAACCCGAATCTCCAATCTCCCGCTCTTGAAGACACGAATTGGCGACACAGCGGAATGATCTATCTTGAACAGGTTATGGGTACAAAAGGGATGGAAATCCTACGACCCCTCTAACCCTCGAGATTGCGAACCTACGAATTGAATCTCAACCCACAATCTAGCGAATTAACGAACCAAGGAATTTGGTAGAAAGGCGCCACAACTCAATGCGTTCTTGAATTGATAAGCCTAAATTTAAACAAAGGAACTCATTCACTTTGTATCAAGGGTCGTTCCCAAGGAACAAGAAAAGAGAAAACTCTCAATGTTATTACTCAAAGTCTTATGAAAAATATTGGAGAAGAAGGCTTATTTATAGCCTTTACAAACACTCAAAATCCTACTTTAACTTGGACTCAAAAATACCTAAAAACCTAACCTAACTAGAATAGGCCAATCATGGATTTATCTTTTAGGAAACTACTAAATAACAATTATTGAATATATAAGCTACCAAAATTCGGACATCATGACAAAGCCTTGGTCCGATATTATTCCTACTAAAATGACTTAAGGAAAACACGAAAAATTTAGACAATTGTGCTCTTGTTCTAAAAGACTTCAAACGGTAGCTTCATTCTTCAATTTTGAAACAAAGTATAAATCTTTGATCCAAGCCTTGTTCAAAGGAAGGAATCTAACGACCGTCTTGGAGCTTTAATCCCCCTAGATAAGAATATAAGAAATGATCCCAAATCAAAGCGTCCATCATTCCATTTCTCATCACTCACTCTTTGACAGTACTTTAATATAACTTTAAAACACTTCAAATCATATCTTTATTTTCAAAATTCAGTAAATTTGGTCACAATACTGTAAAACTCTCAAATTCCTTCAAATGACATTTTTCACTCAAACGTTCACGAGAAATTTCACTTTTCAACATTTAAAACTCATACATTCATAAATGAACATAAAATGTATTTTCTTAGACAGACATTCATCATGAATAATCACAACATCTCGAAATCAAACATGGAAATTACCAAGCATGGGTTTGGCTGTCACATACATTTTTCTATCACAATTTCCAACAACAAAACTGATACGATCCTTCGCCCTATTTCAGACGAAACCCATAACACGACAAGTTCACAGGATCTAGACGATTTCACCACGGTTTAACAGTGGAATATCAACTTGATCAAGGACGACTCGAGACCAAGATTGACTGTAGAGACACCACAAGGCAGATATGATTATTTTTTTTTTTTGAATAAACAGCACAGATGACTCAAGGACAACACGATATCCTGGACTTCACTTTCAAAAGGAGTACGACCCAAGCAAGGAGAACACAAGCAGAATAGCAGGACAAATTTAGCAGACAAAAATAAAGCTCCGGCCACAAGAATTAGACTTGGGAAAACGATCAGATTTGATAAAAGAAACGGGAACAGATCAAGAAAACAGTTTTGACAAAAACCAAAAACAGCAACAAAGAACAAGACACGATCAGTTTTGATGAAACAAAAACGCACAAAGCAGGTTGACAACAGTGTGGTTAACAAACAAACAAAACAGATTTGACGACACACGACACAAACGGATTTATCAAGACACAACAAAAAAAACAGATTTGGCGAATTAAAAACAAGACTCAAGAATGAAACAAAGAAGGATATAACCTGGTATACGTCAACTAACTCTGATACCAACTGATACGAACCCGAATCTCCAAGCTCCCGCTCTTGAAGACACGAATTGGCGACGCAGCAGAATGATCTATCTTGAACAAGTTATGGATACAAAAGAATGGAAATCCTACTACCACTCTAACCCTCGAGATTGTGAACCTACGAATTGAATCTCAACCCACAATCTAGCGAATTAGCGAACCAAGGAATTTGGTAGAAAGGCGCCACAACTCAATGCGTTCTTGAATTGATAAGCCTAAATTTAAACAAAGGAACTCATTCACTTTGTATCAAGGGTCGTTCCCAAGGAACAAGAAAAGAGAAAACTCTCAATGTTATTACTCAAAGTCTTATGAAAAATATTGGAGAAGAAGGCTTATTTATAGCCTTTACAAACACTCAAAATCCTACTTTAACTTGGACTCAAAAATACCTAAAAACCTAACCTAACTAGAATAGGCCAATCATGGCTTTATCTTTTAGGAAACTACTAAATAACAATTATTGAATATATAAGCTACCAAAATTCGGACATCATGACAAAGCCTTGGTCCGATATTATTCCTACTAAAATGACTTAAGGAAAACACGAAAAATTTAGACAATTGTGCTCTTGTTCTAAAAGACTTCAAACGGTAGCTTCATTCTTCAATTTTGAAACAAAGTATAAATCTTTGATCCAAGCCTTGTTCAAAGGAAGGAATCTAACGACCGTCTTGGAGCTTTAATTCCCCTGGATAAGAATATAAGAAATGATCCCAAATCAAAGCGTCCATCATTCCATTTCTCATCAAAAACCCTACTTTCTAACCATATCATGACAAATTTCACAAATATCACTCAAATCCCAATCAGGTCCTCATGTCCGCTACCTAGAGGCCACCTCAAGTCCGCTACGTAGGTTGGGATTTCAAGAGTCCAACTTCATCTTTTCAGATGTAATCTTTTCTACCAATCTAAACCAAAGATCTATGATATTTAATGCTAATATTGCTACATCTAAGAGTTTTGAAGCTTATACCTCTGGATCTATCAAGATCCAACAAGATCAAGGAAGATCTTGTGAGTTCCTCTTCTCAAGAATGCTTCCAAGCCTAGCAAACCCCACAAGCTTCGATCTTGGCCCTTGATTCACTGGATTTGTTGATGTTTTCCCGCAAAATTTCCAAGATCAAGTTCAAAGTTCACCACAAGCTTTCTTTCTCTCCTATTTCTTTCTTCCAAATTTCGGATGGCACCCCTCTCTCTCTCTCCTTCAATCGGCTGCCAAGGAGGAAGAAACTCAAGCCAAAAACCTTCACTCAAGCTTCACAAGTTCAAGGTGCTAGTTGAAGAAGAAATTGGAAAATCAAACTACAAGATTTACCTCTCTTTTCCTCCTCCAAGAACCGGACCAACCCCTGTCTCTCTCTCCTCTCTTTCTCGGCTGCAAGGAATAGAGAAGCTGATGGTCTTCAATGGTAGCTTGAATCTCCAAGGTAGCAAGGAAGAAGAAAGGAAGAAACAAAGGATTTTCTCACACACTCTCTCTCTTCTCCTAGCTCTCGGCACTCTCTCTCTCTTCACTCCCAATTACAGCTGAAAATGAAGCTTCAAGGTGCTCAAAAGTCAATGCTTCAAGAGACAAAAAGGTGCTAAATCCATGTTTTAAGGAAAAAGTGCTTTTTGGGCACTTTATATCGCGTCGTGTGCGGCAGTCTAACTTATACTATTTTACTCCATTCTAATGCTGTCCAATCTTATTAATATTTCCAAAATATCACTACTTATGCTTAATTCCAATCCAAAGTCACTAATCACGCTTCGGTACAAAATTAAACACTTAATTCGGCCAAAAACGCACACCGGCAAATAATTCGTATAAAATTCTCTAAATTGGAAAATATTCACTTTAAACATATTTTCTCTCATAATTCAATAAATAATCACAATATAAACAGATTTAGGCATTTTTAAAATAAAACAAATTTTTTTTGAGGCCCTCACATGTTGTAGTTGTGATTATTGGAATGGGATGAAATCATCTTGTGGTTAAAGATAAAAATGTTGAAGGAAATCTTGATGATAAATCATGCTAGATGGTCGAATGAAAATTGGAATTTCCAGCTTTGCTTTTCAAATTTTCTTGATGTTTCTTGGTTTGATTTCACTCAAACAATTTTGTACTATGAGTGTATGTTGCTTTGGAGTTAAAATCTAAAAATTTTCGTGGTTGAAAGTTGAGTTTTTCACTAATTTTTGGAAGAATTCTTATTGCATACCAAGTGTTTGATAAATTGCCTCATTTTTGTGTCAAATTGAGCCGCAAATTTGTCTATGACAATGGCCAAACCAATTCTTGTGCAAAACATGAAAGCTGTATACATTTGAGCTAAGTTTTCACCTGCAAAATTTCAGATCAATCGGAGCACTGTATCTTGTGAAATGACCAAAATACCCCTAACTGCTCCATTACCCTGTTTCAGCTGACAGTCTTCATTTTCAGCTAATATCCCGAACTTTCTGGCACTTGTATGAGACGAATCAAAACTTGAATTTTATATCATTGAAAGCTTTATGAGTCTAGTTTTAAACACCCCTGACGGCACTCAATTTTGATTTTTCTACATTGAGTTATAGTCTTGCTTCCAAAGCTATCCAGAAACGCTGTTTTCAACCCGACAGTTTCATTTTACTTCTATAATTGTGATTTTTGACCCTAAAATTGCATGAATTTAATTTTTAAGTCTTCATATGAATTGTAGGTTTATATCTTCGCTTCAAAACGGTATAAGATTCATCTCAATCCGATGAGTGTAGCTCCAGTTATGATCAAAATATTGAGAGATGACAGAAACTTGATAGTTTGATAAAATGTTTGTATGATATTGATGGTTATGCACATCAAGTGTTTGATAAAATGTTTGGTATGAAACTTGTGATTCTAGAACTTGGCTTGAAATGGAAATATCTGTTATGGACAAGTGAAGTGGGCTGTGGCTGGTGAGTGATCCTAAAACTGTTTCAAATCTAAAGTTCCTACTGTTAATTGCATCACTTAATGACGACATATGTGTGTGCTTGTGTGTACATGATTTGGCTCTGTGAGTATGTGGTGGTCTTGTACTTGACACCAACGGCTCCACTTGAACTCCTGTTCACTGACTTGCTTGAGCCAACGGCTCTACTGTTAATGATTAATGTTCTGCTGTTCAATAACTTGTTTGAGAGTTGGGTGTTCGAGTGCAATGGCTCCACTGGCTCACAAGAGCAGATAAAATCTATTCATTTGATACCTGATCACTATTCAATAAACTGATTTACTGAGTTATTTATTTGACTGATCACTGTTCAATAAACTGAACTACTAAGTTACTTATTTGCCAACTTATTTTCATTGGACACTCATTGAGTTTCTAGCTCACCCCAAAATATTTTATTTTCCCTCCACAGAGCTCGAGATGAAAGAAAGCATGTGTAGTGATCTTCCTTAGTGTGACTAGTAGGATTATCCCTTGTACTATTTGAAATCTTGGACTGTTGTACTTTTGGGTGTATTTGGACAGGTTGAAAATATAATTATTATTTTGGAGATCTTGAAGTGTAATTATTTGAGATCTATAATTTGATTGAGGACTTTAATGTCATGCTTGAGGTCCTTGAAGTAATTCTTTTTTGAATTGAAAACTGTAAGTTGATTGAGGAACCGTAATGAGTCCCGACGAGAGTTGAGCAGGCGACCCGCCAAACCCTCTGGTTCGCCTTAGGAAGAGGTGAGGTCGTCACACATCTATTAGCTGTAGATCTTATCAAAATAGAAATTACATCTTCTCGTAGATTGTGAAGTGATAAGATAAGGGCACATCTTCTCGAAAGTCATGCACTTCAAAAGTTATGTTTCATGAAAGCAGTGTTGCTCAAAGGTCGTGATAACTTTATCACCTTATAAAATGTGATAATTCTATTCTTATCTTGGAGATAAGATAAAAGTGATAGACATTCACAATATTTAATTATTTCATAATACTCCTCCTTGGATGTCTATTACATAAAGAATATGTTTCGTTAAAACTTTATTAGGAAAAAATCCTGTGAGAAAAAACCCTAGTGAAGGAAAAGAAATACATTATTCTTGTGTATTAATTTCTCCCCTAATCGTGTATTATTTGAGATCCTTCACCTGATACATTCCAATATTTTTCACCAATTTCTCAAATGTTGCGGTTGACAATGCCTTAATAAATAAGTCTGTCAAATTATTATTTGATCGGATTTGTCGTACATCAATTTCACAATTCTTTTGTAAATCATGAGTAAAGAAGAATTTTGGTGAAATATGTTTCGTTTTATCTCCTTTAATATATCCTCCTCTCAATTGAGTTATACAAGCTGCATTATTTTTATACAATACAATTGGAGGATTTTTCTTTTTCAGATGATAACCCATAATTCTTTCAGATATAATGGATCATTGATTTTGGCCAAACACATTCTCGGCTGGTTTGATGAATTGCTCACATTTCAACATGATTTGAAGAAGTAGCGGTTATTGGCTGTTTTATAGATCTCCATGAAATGACTGTACTGCCACATGTAAATATATATCCAATTTGAGATCTCACTTTATGTGAGTCAAATAGATACCCAACATCAGCATAACTAAATAATTCATGTCGAGATTTATTCGAATAAAATGGGTCAAAATCAACTGTCCCCTGGAGATAGCGAAAAAATATGTTTAATACCATTCCAATGTGGTTTTGTAGGAGAGGAGTTGAATCTCGCTAATAGATTCACAACAAATGATATATCTGGTCTTGTACAATTAGTGAGATATATTAGTACACCAATAGCACTAAGATATGGTACTTCAGGACCAATTATTTCTTCATCTTCCTCTTGTGGTCTAAAAGGATCCTTGATAAGATTAGGTGACCAAACAACCATTGGAGTATTTAACGGATGTGCTTTATCCATATAGAACTGCGTTAATACCTTCAAGGTATAAGCAATTTAGTAAACAAAATTTCCATTTTCCAAATATTCAATTTGTAAACCAAGGTAAAATTTGGTCTTTTTCAGAATTTTTGATCTTAGATTTAACTGCTTTTTGGAGCTCTTCAGGAGTTTCAATCAAATTAGATCATCAACATATACAACAATGATTACAAAATTGGACCCATCTTTCTTTATGAAAACACATGGATATGTTGGGTCATTGGCATAATCTTCCTTAAGTAAACACTCACTAAGGCTTATACGTCCAAATTGTTTGAACTCATACAAAAACTTGTACAATTTGATGGAATAAGTTTCTCTAAAATTTGATTTACATGCTTCAGACATGTTAAATCTTTTAGGGACTTTCATATAGATATCATTATTCAATATTCCATTCAGCTAAGCAGTGACGCGCCCATTAGACGCATATCAATTTTTTCATGCACTACTAAACTTATAAGATATCTAAATATAATTCCATCCATTTATATCCCACTAGATTTACACCTTTAGGTGTTCAAACTGTAGGTCCAAAAATTTTTCTCTTAGCTAGTGAATTCAATTCAAATTGGATCGCATCTTTCCATTTTGACCAACCATTTTCTTCACTAATATTCATCAACCGATATATTTTCATGATTCTCATTTTCTTTCATAATATCAAGTACTAAACAATATGTAACTTCTTTTTGTTTGGGCTCTAATTTCTATGATTTATTCTCTTCAGGAGTAAACTATTCAGGAGTTGACTCTTCAGGAGCGACCTCTTCAGGAGATTAATTTTTTTCATGACATTTATTTTATCTCTGGAGATATTTGAATGAAGATGTCTAATTTTGGTAAATCAGCCTTAAATTCATTTGTAGCACTTGTATGTGTCCTTTAGGGACATCAATTTTAACTATCATATCTCTTTCAGGAATATTCAATCCAATAACTCTTCTAGAGTCAATAAATATATTTGACAATTGACTTGCAATTTGTTGCAAATAAACAATCTATTGAACTTCCAGTCCACAATATTTGGTATGAGAACTCAAAAAATCCAATAATATTTTTCAAATGATTTCGTTTTGATTAATCATTTCCTCCCCCTAATGTCGGGAAGTGTACAATATCATTTTATAAATAAATCATCTATCAATATTTCATGATTTCTAATTGTAAAGGGGGATTCATTTTTGACATAGATTTTTGTTGGACCCACAGATAGCACAAGGGGATATGTTTGAATAATTGTCCGATCTTACTTTTGATAAATCATAAATATGTTGAAATCAGTAAACTTCTGGTTCATTGTAAGTGATGATTTTTGATTTAATCAAATGAGAATAAATACATCTATAACAGTAACCATTTCACCTTCGAATGGTTTTGCGATATAATCAACCTTTATTTCACTTGATGATATATGTTATTATCTCATTTTGTGTCTCGATATGATATCCATTTCAATGGATTTTTTTAAATTCAATATATTTCTTCAAGATTTTGGGAGAAGATAATACATTATTTATATCAAACTTTACTCCTTCAAGGAAAAATACAGTGGTGGTTCTTCTAGAGTTTTTAATTATTTTCCCACTATCACTAATTGTGTTTATCTCTCCTTTTTTAAATAGGAATGTAGTGTGTATAATAGCACTATCGATGAGACACATATTATCATCACCATAACTTTTAATCCCAAATATTTGACATTTATTTCTTCTTCAGGAAGATGTAATAAAGAAATACATCCATTTCTTCTTTAGGAAGAAATATTAAAGAGGCATTTCTTCTTCAAGAAGAAATAATAAAGAAATATTCTTCTTCAGGAAGAATTAATAAAGAAACTTACAAATAAATGTGAACATTAATAAAGTCCATAAATAACATAACTTATAAAGAAAGTGATATAAAATATGTAAAAATAATAAATAACCAAATTCTAAATAAATATTAGGTATTTGGCATCAATTTCTTCTTCAGGAAGAAATATAGGTATTAAACGCACCATTAATTTGCACCTTCAAAGTGTTTATTTATGATACTTAATAAAGGTCAATAAAATATTTAGCCATACAATATATGCATGACTAATGACCGTTAAAGCTATACAAATGGTATTTATTTTAGGATCCTTCTTTTTGCATTCTTTCTTATCATTATCTCACTTCAGGTGGCACATATCTACTTTGACTACATCTACAATCACGACTATAATCATAATTTAAGTCGCGTTCACTATAGAAAATAAACTAAATCCATTAAATCGGATTTTAAACAAAGATATGGAATAAGTTCAGAATATTTCTCAAATTCCTTCTCTTAATATTGCTACTTCAGGAGTCGAGCAGTGAAACATGGAGAATATATTTTTAACATATCTATAGCAGTGATATTTTTTCCACACAATTTGGATTGAGAAATAACTCTAAACATTGTAGACTATATTTTCTAATTCATTCAAAAATTTGCAGTCTCAGATAATTTTTATCATATCGAGTTTTATAAGAGCAACCATTTTTAGGCGGTCAAATCTTTTTCTTTTAAAGAACATGTGGATCCTTATGCATCATTATTTTTATTAATGGTGCTTCCAAAATCCATTTACATCAAGATGTATTTCACCATTTAATATTCAAAGTAATTCTTTGATAATAAAGATAAATAAATAGAATTGAATAGAATAAATGTTATCTCAAAAATTACCCCAAAAGTATATGCTTATGTTGAGTGATTGCTTCATGGCAATCAGTTGTACTCAAAGGTTAGTTATAAGAAAAGTAAAATGAATTAAAAGTGAGAAATGTTACCTCAAAAGTTTGTTAAAAATTGTCCAAGAAAGTATCCAACGATTGATCCAATACAAGTAGAGATTTGGTAGGGTCTCATGCTTTTCTTTTCTCTAGAAGTAGAGTCTTATGCATCACAGTTGCACAATAGTATTAGCCATTTTACCTTTACGTAAAGGTAGAGACTCGTGATTCATGTTTGCTCAATGATAGAAACTCACGTTGATAACGTGTTGTAAAACAAATATAAATATGGTGGTGGATTTGTGTCATAGGATTTGTTGTGTTTCTATAGTGGGCGCTATACTAATAAAATCAAGAAAGCTAATGAACTCAAGAAAAGAAAAAAGAAGAAACGAAACTATTCTCTTATTCATTCAAATGAACTTCAATTCTATTTTTCATCACTAATACAAGAGGGGATCGCCCCTATTTATAGGGGAATACATAAAGAGTTCAAAATTCATCTATTAACTATAGGTCTTATCAAAATAGAGATGACATCTTCTCATAGATTGTAAAGTGATAAAATAAGGATAACATCTTCTAAAAGGTCGTGCACTTCAAAAGTAGTGTTTCTTGAACATCATGCTGCTCAAAGGTCGTGATAACTTTATCACCTTATAGAATGTGATAGTTCTGTTCTCATCTGGAGAATAAAATAAAAGTGATAAACATCCATAATATTTAATTATTTTATAACAGTTTAGTATGTATTAGTATTAATAGTATGATATATTGACAGTATTAATACAAATTGAGCAGTACTATGCTCTGTATTCTAAATATTTTTTCTTGCATTTGATAGTACAAATACTATAACTTATTCATATTTTAATTTTTTTAAGAAATATTTTCCTTTTTTTAGCTTCTTTTTTTTAAAAAAATGGGTGGGCATGGTTACCCCTCTTATTCCAAACTTTTGAGAATTACATGACAAGGCAGCCCCACGCGCCCCTCCACAAATATAGAGGGGCGGAAGCCCTACCTTTGATAGAGAACCTAAAATTACACACCTGCATTTGATCTAACCTAATCAAGCTACGCACGTGTTTTGGACATTCAGAGAAGGATCGGTACACCTGAAGCATAGCCGCCGAAACCCCTATGTCTGCCAGAGCATCCGCCACACTGTTTGCCTATCTCAAACAATGCCGAAACTGACTGACCCTCTTCATCCCCAAGATCTTTCGAACTATTGTCCTGATTTGCACAGGCACCCCCACCTCTCCCTCAAGAGACCGGAACTGTGACTTGGGAATTGACTCAACCACTACCTCCGTGTAACCTAACCCTTGACAAATACTTAGCCCTGCAAGCAACGCCTTTGCTTCGGCTTGTAAAACCTCTACCTTCCCAAAAGACTGAGCAAATGCTACGAATACACCTGCCCACCTTATCCCGTAAAATGCCACATCCCCGCCACCTTCCTGCTTAACCGCACCGTCCGTGTTGAGTTTTATCCTTCCCGAAGGGGGAAACTCCCATGACACCCTTCGGATGACCATCTTCGGCTGCCAGCCCATCAATTCCACCAACATCGCATTCCAGTCCTAACCCCACTTCGCAGCTAGATGGAACCTACACCGATACTCCTCCCACAGATCTTGCAAAATGGACCAGATCACCTTCTGATGAGACACTCTTTCTCCTTCATACCTCGCCTTATTTCTTACCTTCCATAGATTCCATAAGACAAACGCCGGCAGGGTCTTAACTAACTACCTGATCCCCGGCCCTTGGTGATTTTGCATCCACCACAATTGCCACCTCATTCGGATTCCTTTTCCTACACCACTGAAACCCATCGAACACTCAAAAAAACCCCAAATTTCCTCCGCAAAACCTCCATTTGAAAAAACACGATCCACGGACTCCTCCATCGATTGTTCACAACACTCACATTTTGATGGTCCGTTAAAATGCAAAGATGCTAAAATATCATCCAATGGCAGCTTCAAGTTAAACAATCACCATAAAAATATCGAAACCTTGATAGGGATTGCTGCATCCCATACTAACTCAAGTAACCTAGATCGCACTCTGGACTGCCGAACCAACTGGAAAGCCGACCTAGCGGAGAACACCCCAGAGGACGTGACATCCCAAAGCATCACGTCTGGGGTTCCATCCAATACCAAGTCCACCTCCCACAATTTTTACACTACTTCCTCCGGTAAGTCACCCACTATACCCGAAATATCTAACTGCCCGTTCCAAACGAAATCTACCGCCTTAGCATTCGACGCCAAGCTCGGGAATCTCCAAGCCAACGGGCCCAAACCAGCCCAATTATCCCACCAAAAATTGACATTCCCCGATGACACATCCCACCGTATATGCTCCTCCATTTGTGGCCGAATCCGCATCATCCTACGAAATGAAAGTGAAGCCGAGATATGACAAGTCACCTGGTTAGGGTGAAGCCCTCCACAATATCGAGCTCGCATGAACTGAGCCCACAAGGACAATCCGCACCAAAAAATCCACCAAAGCTGACAAGACAATGCTTCTACCACTGCGTGTAACGACCGAAACCCTACCCCCCTTCCTCTACCGGGTAACAAAGTTTTTGCTAAGCCACCCTGTGAGGGCCTCAAAAATCTGAATTTTATTTTAAAATATATAATAATATTTATATTGTGATTATTCACTAAAATATTAGTGAAAATGTGTTTTGAGTGATTATTTTCTAATTTAGAGAATTTTTAGAGAATTATTTGCCGGTGTGTGATTTCGGCCAAATTAAGCGTTAAATTTTGTCCCGAAGCATGAATAGTGACTTTAAGTTGAAGACGAGCATATGAAGTGACATTACTGATATATATATTTAAGGTTGGATAGTTTTGGATTGAGATAAAATAGTGTAAGTTAGAATATCGCGCTTGACGCGACTAAAGTAGTCATAAGACCACTTTTCCATAATTTAAGGGGAGCCACACCTTTTACCCCCTTAAAATCTTGTTTCTTGCTGTTTTTTGTTCCATTTTCAGCCATACTTGAAACCCAAAAGGAGAGAGAGAGCTGAGATTAGAGAGAGAGGAGAGAGAGAGAGCTTGAGGAAATTTTCTCTTCATCTTCTTCATCTTCTTCATTTTCCATTCCTTGAGCTTTGAAGACTCCATTGAAAGCTTGGATCTCGTTTCTTCCTCTTCTTGGAGCTGCTGTGAGAGAGGGAGAGAGAGAGAGAGGTCCAAAAATTGGAAGAGAGAAAAGGAAGAGAGTTTAGCCTTTGATCTTCAACTTCTTCTTCCTCAAATTTCTTGAAGCTTCACGACTTCAGTGAGGGCTTTGATCTTGATCTATCTTCATTTCTTGGCAGCCGTGAGTGAGAGGGAAAGAGAGAAAGGCGGTCCGAAGTTGGGAGAGAGAAAAGAAGAGGAAAGAAAGCTTGTTGGGTAGTCACCTTCTTGTTCTTGAGCTTGGAGACGGAAATCATCATCAAAGTATAAAGATCTTGGGCTGTGATTGGAGATCCGAGGATTTGCTAAGCTTGGGGAAAATCATCTTGAGAAGAGCTCACAAGATCTTACCTGATCTTGTTAGATCTAGACAGATCTAAAGGTATAAGACTCAAATCTCTTAGATCTACCTTGATTAGTGTTAAATCTTGTAGATCTATAGTTTATTTTGTTAAGAATGCTTATAACAGAAATATTTGAGTTGGGTTCTTGAATTCCCAACCTAAGTAGTGCACTTGAGGTGGATTTTAGGTAGCGGACTTGAGGACCTAATTGTGGATGTAAATGATATTTGTGAAATAGGTTCACTTTATGGTTAAAAAGTAGATGTTGTTGTTGAAATTTTTGAAGGAAAAATATGTGAGATGGCCGAACCTATGCTTGGCATTTTTTATGTTTGATTTTGAAAATTTATGATATTTCTTGAAAAGATTACGCTTAAGTATATATGTAATATGTTCATTTGCGAGTATGTGTAAGTAAAATAAAAACATGGATTTTTAAATGATGCGAAATGAAGCTTTTCATGAACTTTTGGATAAAAGTGTTGATTTGATAGATTCGAGGGTTTTGAAATATTTTGACTAATTTTTATGAAATTTTGTGCAATAAGACCTAGTGAAAATTGTTTTAAACAAGAACCTTGATCTAAGAGTTTAGTGTCGAAGTTTAAATTTGAACGGTGATTTTGAGGTGAAAGACCTCACAATTCCGTATTCAAAAGAATTTGGAAGTGGTAAGAGAGAGTATATCGATGGAGCATTATATGCTAAATGATGCAGTGATCTTAAAAGAATTCATTTGTGTCATTTTATCATTTGAAATGAATACTTTTTCTTAAGGGAATTTTGGGAAAAACCTTGATTAAGTCAAGGAATAAACTTTGATTTGATTATCAATTAGAGCAGTTAAACTTATCCATTTTCCTTATTCGCTTGCGGAGCTGTGGAAGGATTTGAAACCAACCAAATTTGGAACCAATCTTGATACTTTGGTGAGTTTCCATGCCATGCAGCTATGTGAATTTGATTCTAATGTACATAAGGATTTGATGTGAAAATACAATTTCTTTTATCCATCAAATGGAGTGGTACTTTATCGCACTTACTCCCATTTGAATGGAAAATTTGTAAGATTGCTATGATGTGATTTAAGAGTATTGATGTGAATTGTGTGCGCATGAAAATTTTGGGAATTCCCAAGACCTATCGGCAAGTCGCTCGACATCAGAGAGGCTAGGCCTAGCCTAGGAGAATGGTACCAGCCATAGGGTTATTATGTGATGTGATGTGCTCGACTTGACGAAAGGGCTTGTCCATTATGGAGAGCAAAACACAAACTATGTGAACATCTATGTAACTATGTGATATATGGGCGGCCCGCAAGGGGTTGGCGGAGAAAGGGAGAAATAGAGTTCTACATGGACTATGAAAGTTGACTGGAGTCAACTCACGAAGATCAAGCAATAAGCTTCAGGACTCGCCCTGAGAGCCTCAGATCCTACCTTTGTGATGTTAAATGCTTTCCTTGTTTGTTATTTTCAAATACGTATTTAAACTAAATTATCATATGTGTTATTTGTTTTGCATGCCCTTGGGAACTCTCACTGAAGCTTTTACCTCACCCTTTCCAATTTGTTTTAAAGTGGGATTGAGAACCCGTTAAGGCACCAACCGCTAGACTTTGGGTCCACTTTTGTATTTGGTAAAACTTGAGTTATGAACCGGGTTTTGTATTATGAGAGTTTGATGTATGACTTTTTTATGAAATTTGGGATTGTAAGTTTATTTCAACTAATTTGTGAGACATCATTTAGTTTGATGGAGACCGGTATTTTAGGTTGACGATATTAGTGGTTGTATGGAGTGAATCCTAGCGCCAGTCGGCACCATCGAACCCTTTTGGGATCACCTTAAGAGGGAGGTGGGGCCACATTCACCAATGCCGCTTGTCACGCCCTTCCAAATCTACCCAGAAGAAACGTGCCATCATCCTTTCAATATCAGCAATAACCCCTTTCGGAGGCTCGAGAACTGCTATCAAATGTATAGGAATGGATGATAGTACATGCTTGATGAGGATTAGCCGTGCTCCATGAGACAACCACTTCCCCTTCCATGAAGCAATCCGCGCCCCTATTTTACCAATCAATGTCTCAAACAGAGACCTTACCTTCCTCCCTACAAACAGAGGGCACCCCAAATAAGCCACCGGAAAAGCACCGAAAATCCCCAAGACCGGCCAATTATTCGCCTCTACTCAAGACCCTTCTTTTCCTAGCAAGAAGCAACTTTTCTTAGAATTGACCAACTGTCCTGATGCTTGCTGGTACCATTCCAACGTGCTCATAACACATTTCAATGATGCTTTCCCCATATTTGCAAAAATGATCACATCATCCGCATATGCCAAATGCGTGAGCGGGATCCTCGAGGCCCAGTCAAATAGGGAATGAAACCTGGGTTATCCAGCAGAGCATTAAGACTTCTAGAAAGAACATCCGCTGCGATAATAAATAAAGCAGGAGAAAGTGGTCTCCTTGGGCGGATGACTTAAAACCCAACACGGCTTGCCGTTGATTTGAGAAATGGCATCCCAAAATCAACCTCCATACCATATCGATCCAACACTCACCAAACCCAAATCTTCGGATCACCTGGATCAAAAAAGGCCAAGAGACTCTATCGTAAGTTTTCCTTTGCTATTTCAACGCCATTGTTGAATCTTCTGCCGATTGAGCCAATCAACTCCCTCGAAGCAATTGATATTATCAGACATGAGCCGTCCCTTTACAAATCCACTTTGTTGGGGTACTATCAGCTTTGGCAGAGAAGTCTTTCCAAATGGACAGCTAGAACCTTAGAAACAACCTTATTAATAAAGTTGCACAGACTAATAGGCCGATATTCAGAAAATGACCTTGGGTTCGACGTTTTGGGAATTAAGGCGATTAAAGTGGATGTAAACCCAGGGTAGCTCGCTACAAAAATCCTGCACCGCACGACAAACATCCTCCCCTACAAGCTCCCAACATCTTGTAAAAAACAAACCCGAGAAACCATCTGGGCCCAAGCAGCTCTCCCCATCCAAAGATATGAACTACACCGAACCTCTCTTGTGTCGACCTCTCTAACTCCGACATTATCTCTACCACCAACGGAGAATCACGCATAAGACTTCAATCACCCCCAGCTGAATGTATCAAAATATCTTGGAAAAATTGCATTCCCATGCCTTCCACCTGTTGCATATCATCCATCCAATTCCCCTCCGCGTCTAAAATCCCATGGATGGTTGAACGCATGTGTTGCATACCGGTGGAGTGAAAACCCTCAGAATAGCATCACCCTCTCTAAGAAACTTGACTCTCGCCTTCTCCACACGCCGCCACCCATTACGGCCGGACCGCTCTCCTTTGCCAATTCCAGCTCCCTCTCCACTTGATCAGTTGGAGTCTCTTCTAATACTATCTCATGAACTCCACTCTCTTCGCCGCTTAAACTCGACAGAAAATTGCCAACTATATCCCGGCTCCATTTGGACAATGCACCCTTGACCAGCTTCAATTTTTCCACCAACACTCAAATAGGCCTCCAGCTACCGGAACCGACCATGCTCTCCAGACTTCTTCCAAAAAACCATGATGTGCACACCAAGCATTCAAGAACCGAAAGCTTCTCAGACCTCCCCCACCCTCCGGCATGCATGAAAGTAGAAGAGGTGAATGGTCAGATCCAAGGCAACTAAGATGCGTGACCTTCACCCTAACCCTCAATGCAGCCCATTCCGCATTTACTAAAACACGGTCCAGATGTTTCCAGATACGCTCCCGGCCCCTCCTATTGTTGCACCATGTGAACTTGGATCCAAGAAAACCCACATCCACTAAGTCCAAAGTATCCATAAATTCTAAAAAATCCATAGCCTCGGCCAATTGAAATGGCCTCCCCCCTTTCTTCTCATCCTGCTTCACCACTACATTCAAATCCCCCATCAATACAAGAGGATCCGACCTCTCCTGTAAAGCCCCTAGCTGCCATCCTTCCGACGCTCCCCGAAGTCACAACAGCATGAACGATCACCAAACGAATTTTTGCTTAAGCATTCCATGCGAATTTGACAACCGTGTACCAACTGACAGTAACAAGTTCAACTACATCAAATTGATCCAAAAAAAAAACCATACCCGTCCAACTTTATTTGACAATGCATTTTCAAATCTCAACTTATTCTTGTATTTAATCAGTTGTTCCGCCCCCACCCATAGTTCACACACCCCCAACAAAGAAATATGATGCAATCTAATAAGCCTTCAACACGAACCAACTAAAAGCATATGCCCTTCACGCTCTGAATAGAGCATTCAACATCTATTCTCCTGAGATGAAGCTCTCTGACGGACCCCCCGGCCGGCTGATCACCGACGCAGTAGCTACTATCCACCCTTCAGGGTCTTTCAACCCATCCAGCTTGCGTTTAATGGCTTCGAAAGGATCAATGCCTGTCACCGCTCCCTTCCGGGAAGATAATCCAAATTGCTTAGCTAATCGAACCTGTTCACCCCCCCCACTTCCTCCTCTACTGAATCTTCATCCACCACACGATCTGCCATGGTAACAATCTCCTGAGCCCTCCAAGTGCCTTCCACCAGCCTTCTATACCATCGCCTTCGCTTAACCTCTTTCCAACTCCAAGCCCACCGCCTAAACTGGGCCTGCCCCCCCATTTCTGTTGCAACACCACTTGCTCCAAACCCTGATGCTCCATCTCCGCAACATCTTGCTGCATCGCGACGTTCATCTGATCTTTGCTGCAGCTTTAGTCCTCGCTTCTCCCATAGATTCCCATCCCATCCACTTAGCCTATATTGTCACCTCGCTCGTCAGATCTCCGCCTATATCCCCTACTCCCTCTATGCCTATCAGCCTCTTGCCCGATGCTATATGCTTACTGTCCTTCCCATCCACCAATGTGCCCTCCTCCTTCTCCTTCGCCACCCATTGCACTTCAAGCCACCTGGTCTCCAATAGCCTGGGCTTGGTGCGAGACAAATTACCCATGCCTGCAAGCTCTTCTCCGCCTTCCTGCCCCTCCTTAACACCATTCTCCCCAACCGACTGCTGCCCCAACTGAGGATTCTTCATTGCACTCATCCACCGTGTGACTTATGAAAACAATGAGCACGTGATTTAAAAGCTGATTCAAAGCCGCCGTAACAACCCTTCCCCATGTCTACCCAAACCCTATGAGGAAGCGTTTTCAGCAAATCAACTGCCACGCATACCCTAACCACATTAGGTCTAGCCAAAGACAGCATTTGCAGAATCCACAAATAGCGGGTTCCCCAAGTAAGAAACAATGTGAAATAAACATTGTTTATTAAACAAATGCACTGGTAATTTAGGTAAACGAAACCAAACAGGAACCAAAGAAGATTCCCGATCAACATGAAAGTTTGGCGGACATTTGAAGACCCCATCAGCTCCATGTATATAAATGCTACCACACTCGATGGAAATCCGCTTCATTCCCAAGTCAGATCAACACATGGTGAAAATCCAGCAAACCCACGTACCGCTTCCCTTCAAATCCAATGTCACAAGAATTGCTCTAATGTCTTGCATTTGGGACCTCTAGAGAACTTTCCAATCAACGATAACGTAATGAAGTCAAATATATATCTTCCATCGGAATACCACCGCGGGTTCACCCCGATGTGTTGCCTTCGAGGCTTGTATCTCCACAGTTGGAAGCGGTGTTGCCGATGAGAACAAAGATGAGAATGACTTTTGAAACATGGGAGACCGCCTCATGTGCCTTTTGCCCATCGAGGATGAAGGGCAGCCATTGCCACGCACCCTCAACTTTGTGAAACCCTAAGCCCAAGAGAAAGAGAGAAATAGATAACATTATATCGCGGATGTATCTGCCCTAAAGAATCTCACTTTTTTAGCTAATTACTAGAGCCTATTAACAAGTATTTTAATATAATTGCGTACTAAATCTTATAATATACCCTATTATTTTCTACTTTTTAGTACTACTTTTAGTAGTTGATGCTAATAATAAATCTTATAATATAAATTATTATTTTCTATTTTTGTAGTACTACTTTTAGTATTTGACCTGCATAATCTATGTGTAGGTCCCAAAAGCAAACCTAAGATAAGTGAATTAGGTTGATGGAAAATTAAAACTTGATGAGTGACAAACACACACAATTAGAGATGATCAAGTTTCCTTGGTGATACAAGCTTTTCAAGACAAGACATGAGGATCACACCAAGTAAATAATCATAAGTAAAATCACAAAATCAGTAAGAGATGAATCCAAATGGACTAAGTTGCACCCAACTTGAAGTCCAATACCTCAATTTCAATTGATACTTCAATTTGAAGAAGTTACACCGCAAAACACATGGAAGGATCACCACTTGCTTGTATTAATCTCTTCTTGATCAAGCCAAGAGGTTTTACAACAGCCTTGCTAACCCTCACAATGCTACACACTTGAGCCTTACTTTCACAATGAAAAGCAATGCTTGCACACACACTACACTACAATAAAGAAGGAAGACACAAATTCTCTAGAATTGCTCTAAAGACTTGTAAGTAATGGTTGCAAAAGTTTTTCATTTCTAGTCTTTATGGTATTTATAGGGTGCAAATTTAACCAAACTGCCCAACGGTCCTGAATTTAATGGAAAATATAGCCGGTGGCCGACGTCCGACACTCAACTCGTCCGACGCCACCGCCCTACGCTTGTTGAAGTTCTCAGAAGATCAAGCCGGACGTCAAATCAAGAACCCACCGTCTCACGTAGAAGCTCATGTGTCCATCTTCTCAACCGGTTTGACGTCCAAACTTGGATGACCATCCAAAGCATTGTCCGAAACTTTGTGGTAAATCGTTCCGAAAGTATCGTCCCATGATTCTCGACCGAATTTTGAGATTAAACCTGTTTTGCTACACTCGTACTTAAAAGGGATTAGTAAAATCAGGTTTGTTAATCATCAAAATACAACAATCTCCCTTTTTGATGATGACAAACCACTTGATGATTTGAATAGAATAAAGAAAACATAATTTTGAAATGAAATACCCCCACTTGTATACCCAATTTTCCAAATATTCATGAAGCACTAGACTCCTTACATCGAAAGCACCAGTTTTGGCCAAAATAAGGTAACCAATCAAAAACTTTTAATCAATCAAAAAACAAGGTAAACATTTTCACAACCATTCAAAAACTTTCAATCAATCAACTATTCCATTTTCATTTTCCAACCAATTTAATCATTCAACAACACACCAATACAACAACCATCAACAAACATATTGCCATCATTCAATCATCATTTTTCTCCTTCTTTTGTCATCAATCAAAAAGAAGGTTAAAACAGCAACCAAGGCACAAATTCAAGACGAAGCAAAAGAAGCATTAACAAATAAGATAAGATAAGATAGCATGAATGAAGCATCCGAGAGTTTCAGTTCAACAAAAACAACTGAGGCCCAATATAAGAAATGATACCGCCATGCCTAAGAGATGAGATGAGTCAGAAATGCCTAAGAGATGCCTAGAAAACTAAAAATGTGGGACGAGATGCACACGACGCCGCGGACCAGACATAGCCTCTGAATTTTCATAATTTCCTCCCAATCGTTCATCTCGAAGGGAGGAAATTGAGACGCCCTGGTCTTGAGTAGTGATCACCGAGAGGTACCCTCGCGATTTCCATCAATCCTTCAGCAATTTGTTGATCTTGTGCTGTGTGTCCTCATTACTTGGATTAGTCGGATCAGTAGAACTTGTTTGGCAAAGGGTGTGTGCTTGTTCATGTTTAGCTTGAGTGCCCCTGCTCTTCCATTTCTGCTCACAGCCTCTTGACCTTGAGAGGAAGGAGCTCCTCCTTGAGCTTTTGAAATGCCTCCCTTTATTCGATTCATAACCATTCTAAGTCCTTCCTCAAAAAGAATGTGCCTTTGATTTCTAAAAGAGAGGAGAATGGGATCCCAGGAAGGGAAGAAGAAAGTCGGGAGGTCATTGGAGTGGGAATAAGCAAGACAGGGCGAACCTAGGAGTGACTGGGGTTTGAGGAGAAGAAAGAGGATCATGAACGGTCAACCAGACCCAAAGCGTCTTTTAGACCCATTCATCATCGACAAAATGGATATTTTTCTTTTCAAAATAAGTTTTTGTGAAAAGCAATTTGGATTTTC
>CM023097.1:22482313-22655552 GCA_013103745.1 Gardenia jasminoides
TTTTCTCATTGAGTCTTGTGTGAGTAGTTTAGGAAGCTCTCTAATTCCTTCTTTTCAGTAGTTTCTTAATTATTTTCGTAGTTATTCATTTATTTAAAAAAAAAAAAAAAAAAAACGGGGAAGTTACAATCTTGGTAACTTAATGAGAAGCTCTATTGAACAACTTGAAGAAATTCTGATTTCTTCAAGAGAGGCAATCAAGGAATTGAGAAGGATTTTAGACCACTAGAGAGTTCAACACTTGAGTGATACAAGAGAGTGAAGGGGAAACACGGAGGGAGCGTAAGGTTTTATACTAATTTTTTTTGTTGAGTTTTGTGGTTAATTGTCAACATGTCTCAAAGCCAAGAGGCAAGTGATTCTTTGATTTAAAATCCATGCTTGAAACATTGTAAGGGAAATCAACCAGCTATTGTATGGTTCAATATTGGAAGATAAAATGGAGAAGCGAAAGAATCCAAAAGCACCTCCAAGAAACAACCCCAATTGGAGGAATTATTGGTTCAAACTATGGGAAGATTTTGTTGAGATTGGACACCAGCAAAAAGACACTAGACAAAACCCAATCAAGGGAATGATGACACCATCAAAGGATAAAATGTCTTCTACTCTTCAAGTTCGATTACCCTCCAACGTGCAATTATGTTGCAGCACCCCAAAGGTGAGGTTTAAGTGTTGAGCAATGGAAACAATAGAAATTTGATCAATGAAAGGAATTATTGCCCGACCAATGTAAATAAGATAGCAAGACGCTTCGTCCTCAAGAATTTTCAAGTTTTTCAAGAACGGTTGCTGCCCAAGAAACTTGACAAGAATTCCAGATTTTGGCACACAGCCTTTCAAGACAAATTCAAGGCAGTTTTGGTTACAAATCCTAGAGAAAATTTCGCCAAACAATCCAAGAAAATAACACAATAGGATGGCAGATTCAATGAAGATCCTTTTTCCAGATTTCAAGAACCCGTGAATGGCTTTTGTTCTTTTTTTTTTCAGCCGAGGGATTCTGCTTTTAAACCTGAAGATGAGATGTTCCGAAATCAAGGTGGTTCAAGCTGCTCAAGAAATTCAAGAAACAGTCCAAAACTTGCTAAAGCTTGTTCCAGGTTTAGTGTTTTTCAAGAAACCTGTTGGCCTAAAAAAACAGGTTCAAGTTTCAAGAATTATCCACGGTTTGCAATTGATCAAGACTCAAAATAAAACACAATTGGATGGGACAAAAAAGACACAATTTGGACAGCAAGACATACATAAGCAATGCCGACAACAAGAACAATAAGACACGGCAAGAGAATCTTTTCTCTTTTTTTCCCTCTTTTTTTTTTTTTTTTTTGACTCTAATCCACTTGAAGATGCAAGAACAGGGAAGACAAGACTTCAATTAGAATACAAACTCAAGGAATAGCACGGACAGCAACTGGGAAACAAACAAAAGAATAGAATTAAGACAAGACACGACGGAAACAATGAGGACAGATTTGCAAAACAAAACAAAAAAAAACTAAAAAAGACTCAACAGAATTTTTTTTTAACAAGAAAACTCAATGACACTAGATGATATACTTGAATTGCCAACTAGCTCTACAAACCAACCGATATGAATCATGTAGGACCTAATTAAATTCAAGTTGGATGGCGGAACAATTGACCCTCTAAACCCCGGTTACGAACCTTGACTTAACCTGACCCACCAACCAACGATCTAGCTAACCAACGTTGTAGGTAGAAGAACGCCCACAATCAAGGTGATTACTTGATTGAAGTTCAAGTTGAATAACCCAAGACAATCTGGTATTCAAGAAAGGCTCTCTTCAGAGAGAGAAAGTGAGAAAACCAACTTTTGATATAAACTTGCTTGAATCAAATTTGATGGTTTGTAGGCTTATTTATAGCCTTACAAAAGACTCAAAATCCGAATGTAACTTGGACTCTAATTACTAAAATCCTAACCTAACTAGAATAGCCAACATGGTTCTATCTTTAGGAAACTCTAAACAAATAATATTAATAATTAAGAAGAATTGGCCAGCTTGTGGACTGAATTCTAAGACAATTCTAACCAATAAAAAAACTAATAAACTAATCTAATAAACAAGGAAAGATGGACAGCAATGTCCTTATTCTCAAACTTGATCAAATGAGAAAATTAACACAATTTGAATGTCAAACGCCTTGTTCTTCACTTTGTTCATTGGTCCCCAACGAATTTGACATGGAAATTGTTGAACACATGAGACTCGACATGGTATTGATATATGGTGATCTTGATCTCACGTCAAGGAGGCTGTTCCAACTCCTCATTATCTGACGAAGAGAGCAAAGATGGAATCACATCGAGTAGGTGTTCCTCCATGCAACATTCCACACCTCCTCCCAACAAATTCTGAAAAAACTCCACTGCCAGCTCTTCCACCCGACTCTCCTCTCCAACCCATTCCCCATTCCCATCAAACACTCCATGAATGAATGCCTCGATTGTCGCCACCTGCACCGAAAGTGAAAAATTTGAATTGGCATCCTATCCTGAGGAAACTTTAGACTGAGCCTTCAGCTTCCACAGCCGCTCAGAATACCCAGCTCAAGGACGCTTTGTACGCAGTAGATTGAAGTCACTGGTCTCGGCGATTCTTCTGACAGCTAATTCATCACTATCACCGCAAGATCTAACCCCATCCAGCACATTTCCAAAACCTCATGATTCCATTTAGATAAATGACTCTGACCAGCTTTGAGCCACAAAAAATCTCGGCAGTTGGACGGCCAGCTGGCACAGCCTCAAGCCTTCCTTACTTCATCAAGTAGTTGTCAGGCGCTAAACATCCAAAAAAATCTGAAGCTCTTAGGACCCAGCCCCGCTTAGCCGCGGTAAGAAATTAGCTGGGGAATGATCAGATGCAAACCTTGCCGTGTGCTCCAACCCAGGTTCGGCCAAGTTTGAGCTGACCATTGTTCACCAAAACCCTCGCTTTAACCTCTTCCAGATTCGAGCTGCCCTCCCCTATTATTGCACCATGTAAATCTTGAACTGAAAAGCTGCAGATCAACCAGCTCCATTGCATCCATAAAGTCCAAAATTCAATAGCCTCCGATACACCATAAACGGCTCTCCTTTCTTTTTTTCATCTTGGTTTATTACAAATATTAAATCACCCATCACGAGACCTGCAAACCCAAACCCTTCACCCCCCACCCAACTAACGCCTTTACAACTCCCCCCCGCCTTCATCCCCATCACAACCTGCATTAATAACCAACAGCAAAAATCTGCAATCAAATGAAGCATGGTACATTTCCAGCTAGTAACCTAGAATTTGATCAAAGCACGATATTTGCTAATGCTAAACAATCTCGATATAACACCCAAACTTCAGCACTATTCGGACAACGACTATCAAATTTCAGCTTATGCTTAACAAATTGTAATTTGCCATGCTCAGCCAAAGGCTCACAAAGTCCTAACAACATTATATGATGAGTTTTAACTAAACTTTTACTGAAGCCAACGAAGGTAATTGCAAAATCTCAAATGTTCCAAAAAATTAAATTAAACATTAAATACCACAGGAAGAATCTAGTGATACCGAGCCTGCTTTTGACCAAGGGCACCCACCGTTTGCCAACCATCTTGAGACCATCCAATCCTCCTCATTGAGCGCTGATTGGATCTCTTTATCGCCTCAAGCCTTCCGCAGAGAAAGACTAAGGTACCCACCATCCTGGATTGCATCTCCTCCACCACACCCATCTCCTCATCGCTGGAACAGTTTCGGCAAATCACCCTCTCGCACTGTTCTATCAGACCTTCCGCCGTGATTCGATCGCCTCAACCATTTCATGCATTCCCCTTAGTTGCCTATGTATATCTCTGTAATGTCCAAAGATCATCAAGATTTTGTGAAGTTCTTACTGCTTATTCATCAAGTAATTGTTTTGTCGCACTAACTGCAATCATGCCGATGGCCGTTGCTTCGATTCTTATAATGCGGAGAAGGCATCAGGAACCTCTCTGTTGCTGCGGTAAGTCACGAATCGATCGCTGAGTAAATCCTGACTCCGCTTGTCCTGTCAGAATCTGTCACCACTGGCTTCCATCGACAACCCACCTAAAACCCCCTGCACTCTCCTTCCTCCACCTCTCACCTGCACCCTCTCCGTCCACACACCTTCTTACAGGTTCTTCCTCCTTGTTTTTTTCACCCATCTCTTGTATAAACACCCCACCGGCAGTCTTGATCAGCGATGTACTTGAACTTTGTTCTCCCAAGATGCCTATTCTTTTCCTTAATTGTCGCTTCATCATCCTCCCCGGCTTCAATGAACTCAAGGATTCTTCACCGACATTCTTCTACATGGGCCTTGATGAAAGCAATATGGGCAGTACTTAGGCAAGTTCTCCCACCGTAGACGCCGGCTCACCCCATCACCCATGTCCACCCAAACCCTAAAGTAAGGCCCGCAATAGATCCACCTCCATGCATACCCTCGCTACATTTGGCTCGGTCAATGAAAAGCGCTTGCAGCATCAACAAGCAGCCAGCGCCCCAAGCACGTAAATACATATGGAACAAACATTGTTTGTTGAAAAGGTGCACCGGAAGCTTTGGCAGACTAAACCAAACGGGTACCAATGACGATTCTCGATCAACATGGAATCTGGTGGACCACTTAAAGACGCGCATCGGCGCTCCATAAACGTACCAGATACTTCTTGCCCAAACACGATGAAAGTCGGCTTCATTGCCAAATCGAATCAGAACATGCCTGTAATCCAATAGACCAACCGTGGTTGCCTCCTTCAAATCCAAGGATGTGAGAAATTTTCTGATCTCTTGCATCTTGGGTCGCCCCTTGGAAAACTTGCCCACCAATGCAAAGCGGAAGGAGGATGACACAGCCACCATATCCGTGGCCTTGAAGACCACAGCAGGCTCACCACGATGAGTGGCCTTCATGGCAAGAATTTCGAACTGGTTTATTCGCCCAGAGAGATGCGAGAAAAGGATTTCTTTTGAAAGACTGGAGTGTTTTCATTGTGCCCTTCACCATCCGGATGGTGAAGGGCAGCCACCGCTGCCATGCAAAGAAACCTGACACTAAACCCTAATCAGGAGAGAGAGAGAGAGAGAGAAGGAAGGAACCCTTCAATCCTGAAGCCTACTTATTCATCCTTATCCTCTTGCTTATGTCTTTCATATAAGCTCAAAGGACGATATCGATCCATCTCCTCCTTAAGTGTAAGGAACTCATGCTGTGGAGGCTCGAAATTAGAGCATTTGGAACTAGAATTCATGGAAGTAGAATGATTTGAACCCCTCCTCTTGAAAGATTTATCTACTAACTTATCAAGTCGTCTTTTAAGAGGTTCAAATGTAGCCTCCAATTCCTTATTGAACTTTGCCCCCATAGCTTTCATCGTTAGTGTAAACTGGGCTATGGTCATCTCATCTCCATTAGCCATGTTTAAACCTGCAAAATATTAGCAAAATAAAAAGAAATTCCTCGCAACACACAAGCTCACATGTATACACTCGCACTCATGTATCACTCAAATTTCAGTCTAATAAACTCATCAATTTCCCAAGTGCCTTGATTTTTTTCAAGACTTGACTTTAAAGACTCCTAAGAGACCTAGAATAAGGCTGGAATTAAATGACTCTAGCTGGAATGATAGGACAGAAATGCAACAAGATTAGGAAACTAATTCCTATCCGATAAGGAATAGATTTGCGGGTGGAATTTGGAAACTACCAAATGTTGTTAGAGTTGTTGTTCAAGAGTTTCCGGAACTGGTTTGGTTTATCCTTGCCCAATTTGGATTAGGAAAGTTACTTTAAGTGATTCACAATCAATTTGGGAAGGTTGCTTAGTCCCAATTTGGCAACAAAACCAAATCAGGTTTTGGGATTTCCTAATCTGCCAATCAGTTTTTTTGGAAACAAAAACCAGAATCAAATTGTAGCAATTTAGTAATGGCCTGGAATTAGGTTTCTTATAACACAAAGCTGCAAGTTGATGTCAAGTTTCAGATCAAATAAGAGAAAATTTGGAGGAGTCCGAATGTAGAAAAATTTAAGGCAGCTTTCGACCTTTAAGTTACCAAATTTTTTGTTCAAGAAACTTGAGGGAAATTTTCCAGATTTACTCACGGTTTTCAAGAGGATTTCAGGACAATATGCAACACAAATTTGTTGAAAAATTTCAGCCAAAACAACTCAAGAAAATCGACACTCTTCAAGACAAATTCCAGGTTTTGTTTCTCAAGAACATGTGATGACAACTTCCTTCTTTCTGCTTTTTTTTTTTTTGTTTTAATACAAATTCAGCAACAAAACATATGAACACAAGAGGCAAAACAAGACACAAAACTAGATAAAATAACACAAAGATTCACAGAACAACGTGGACAAGAACGACACAAGGAAACCCTAATACTTGAACAAAACCCTAACAATAGAACAAGAACCCTAACGGCTGCTTTTTTTTTTTTTTTTTGATTCAAGGCTCAAGACACAAGAAAGCAAGACTCAATTTTTTTTTTCAGATGAACAATAAATGGATGAACAGTAATTTTGCTACAGTAGTGATGAACAGTATGTCTACAGTACTGCTACAATACCGATGAACAGTGCTCCGAAATTTTTTTTTTTTGATAGATTTGACACAAAACAAGATTGGATAGATTTGCAACAAATTAAAACAAGACTCAAGAAACAAATGAACAAAGAAGGATATAACCTGGTATACGTCAACTAGTTCTGATTACCAACTGATACGATTCTTGCCCTATTTCAGACGAAACTCGTAACACAACAAGTTTACAGGATCTAGACGATTTCACCACGGTTTGGGCAGCGAAATATCAACTTGATCAAGGGCAACACGAGACTAAGATTGACAGTAGAGACACCACAATCAACGTGATCTTGATTGATAAAGTCTTTTTTGAACACTTAGAATTCCATCTAAGACACTCAAAGATTGTTCTCGCAAGAACCAAGAGAAAACTCTCACAATTTCTGAAATCAAAACGTCTCCCTTTAAATGATGGAAAAGTAGGGTATTTATAGCCTTTACAAAACAAATCCTAATACTATTTGGACATAACCTAGTACGACACTTCAATTAGGAAACTAACAAAATAATTAAACCTAAACTAAGGAAAAGGATCGAGGATCAGCTGGTCTACTTGGTCAACATGACCTTATGGTCGAATTTATTTAATGAAACAACTAAGGAAACCTAGTAACATAAGCAATCACTTACTAACTAACAAATGAAAATAAATTCTTTAGGCGTGACCGTTAAGCGTGGGCGCGCCTAACTAGTGTCAACGCTTCTGCCAAGCCGCTCCTTAGGCGTGACCACTTGGCGCGGGCACGTCTAACTACTAAATTCGCTTCTGGTCTGGTATGGGCCAACTTTACTAGTGAATTTAATGAGAAATACCTTCCGCCCCTAATCCAGGAAAGAAGAGAGGAGGAATTCATCAGGTTGCGCCAAGGACCTATGAGCGTAGCCGAGTATGAGGCACAATTTACTCGTCTTTCTAGATTTGTTCCAGAGTTAGTAACGACGGAGCCTAGAAGAGTGAGACGCTTCATTCAAGGTTTGAATCTAGAGATACAAGAGGCATTAGCTACGGCCCAATTGACCACATTCACGGATGCACTAAAAAAGACCCAGAGAGTGGAAAGTGCCAAAGCCCAGATAAAGGCTTTTCAAACTAGGAAACGGGCAGCACCGAGTGATAATTTTGGAAGAGAAAGGACTAATTCTGGACCTCAATGGACAGGAAGAGAAGCTAGCAAATCAGGGAATGATTCTGGAAAAAACTAACTAGGGAGAGATCAGAGGAGGGGAGCATCCCAATTTAGACAAAGTCGGAATCCTCGACTAGTGTGTGGATATTGTGACAAACCCAACCACGAGGAGAGGGATTGTTGGGTAAAAGTTGGAAAATGTTTAGTCTGTGGCAGCGCAGAGCACAATATTGGCAATTGCCCAAATAAACGGGATCGTGCAATGGCAACCCAACCTACTAATCAGACCAATTCCAGGCCAACCACAAATCAAGGAAATAGATCCCGAGTGTCTGGTCAAATTTATGCAATCGACCAATAGGAAGTACCAAGACCCTCAAAGGTGATTGAAGGTACCACCCTTTTCCTTCCTAAATTGGCTGAAGTTTTATCGATCCTGATGTCATTCATTCTTTCATATTGCCATTGATTTTGTGTATGGTTCGACAGTTCAATCGGAGTATTTGCCTTACGATACAAATCCCTACCAAAAATCATACCTTGATAACCAACCTGATACATAGGAATTGTGAGAAGGAGGTAAGGGGAAGAAACTATTAGTTAATCTAACTACCCTATTGATAAAAGGTTGTGACATCATCATTGGGATGGACAGTCTAGCTTGGTATAATGCCTAAGTAAATTATAGAACCACAGCTGTTGGGTTTCATATCCCAGCAAAGTTGAATCCTTTACCTGTAGAAAGGAAAATAGAGTTTAAGACTGAACTCATATTGGGAGAAACACCAATTTAAAAAAAAAATCCCCTATCAAAATGGTTCCCGCTGAACTTAATGAATTAAAAACACAGATACAGGATCTACTGGATTGGGGATTTTGTTATAATTAAGTGAACCGTCTTAAGGAACTTCGATCCTATTTGTTAAGAAGAAAGATGGAAACTTGAGGCTTTACATAGATTATCGAGGATTGAACAATCTTACTATCAAGAACAAGTACCCATTGCCCTGTATCGAGGAATTATTTGATCAATTACAGGGGGCGATAGCATTTTCCAAGATTGACCTTAGACATGGATATTATTAAGTAAGGATGAGAGAAGAAGATATTCCTAGAACTACTTTTACTACCAGATAGGAGCATCATGAGTTCCTAGTTTTGCCATTTGGGCTACCCAATGCCCCAACTGCATCTATGGATTTAATGCATAGAGTTTTAAACCCTGCCTGGATAAATTTATGGTGATATTCATAAATGACATAGTGATTTATTCCAAATCCTCGAAGGAGCATGCCCAACATTTGAGGATAGTGCTCTAGACCTTGAAGAACCATAAGTTACATGCCAGATTCAGTAAGAGTGAACTTTGGTTAGAGAAAGTATTTTTTTTGGGTCATGTAATCACTTCAAAAAGGCATCACAGTGGACCCCGCCAAGTGAGATCAATGGTAGACTGGAGTTACCAACCAACCTGTCCCGAATCCATAATATCTTTCATGTCTCATACCATAGAGACCCATCACATATCGTGTCACCAGTAGATGTGGAATTGGATGAATCCCTGACCTACGAAGAATAGCCATTAAGGATTCTAGACCGAAAGGTGAAAGTTCTAAGGAACAAACAAATTCCTCTAGTAAAATTGTTGTGGAGACATCATGACCTAGAGAAAGCTACTTGGGAGTTGGAAGAGGAAATGAGAAGTAAATACCCTGAATTGCAATTGTAAATTATAAATAAATTTTGAGAATGAAATTTTCTTAAGGAGGGGAGAGTGTGAGCGCCCGTGTAGCCCACACCTCATCGGTCGATGTACATGTGCGTGTCATATGTGAATAAACGACCATCTGGTCTTGCTTTGATTGCATTCGCTTTATACTTGAAAATATGGTTTTGTGGCAAAAATTTTTGATGCTTGTTACACCTATTTATGGTGTTAAAACGATTATCAAACATCTTTCAAAAGTGCAAGAAAACAAGTGGGGAGCAAGTTGCAAGAATACCTAAACTTCAAGGACCCAAAAGTAATTAAATTTTTGCAAGTAAGCCCTTTTCTAAAATAGCAAAATTCTTGTCTTATTTCCTCCTTTGTTGGATGAAATTTCAGCCACAAGAAAGAGCAAAATAAGTCCAAGATATTTCATCCAAAAAGTACGACACAGCAGCTTGAGCCTTGTCATGCTTGTCCCTTGAGCCTCGTCGTGCTTAACATGTAAGCCTTGTCATGCTTGCTTCCTATTCTATATATACAGCAACTTCAACCTTTTCTTGCCTTTTGTTGGACGAAATTCATGGCTGGAAATCACCCATAAACCACTCTCAAAACCTAGCACAAAACAGCCTTAGAACAAGAAGCAACAAAGCTTGAAGATTGGTGGATTCTTGCTTGTTCTTGCTTGGAGTTCCACGTGGTTCTTCCTCAATCCTTGCAGCGTTTTCTCAGCCTTTGTTTGAGGTAGTTTAAAGCTGAAACCTTACTTGGGTTATGGCTCCAAATTTCGTTTAACCTGCTAGGAGAATTCATGTTTATATGCTGAAATTTGTCTCCATGAAGATAACATGCTTGAAGGAATTTCCAGCTCTCATGCCATGTTTTGTTTGCCTTGTCTTGGCTGATTCTTGCTATAATCATGTTCATAAACTTGCTATATATGCTGAGCTGTATGTTGGGAATATTGGTTGTGAGTGTCAAGCAAAAATAAGAACCATAAAGCAAGCAAAACTCACGTTTATGCCAAGAACTTGCATTTTCGGGTACTGTCCGTCCACTAGAACCAGTCTTGGTGTTTCGGCCATAACTCACTGTAGGAACATCAGAATTGAGTTCTGTCAATGGCGTTAGAAACTAGATTCAGAGAGCTTTCTAGTGGTAGGTTATACACCCCCTAATTCTGATTGTACAGTCTGCAGCATCCCTGAGAAATTGACTATTTTTCTAAAACTGTTAAACCTGAGATTGTCCATTGCTGCGTGTTTGAGCTTGAATTTGAACCTGTTGTGGCCTGAATCTGAACCTGGTCCCTTCTGAGAAGTTGTAATGCTTTGAATGCCATTTCTAACGGTATAAAATGGGCCAAAATTGCACTAGTGATTTAGGAGATATGGCCTGTTAAAAAAAGTGTGATCGAAGGGCGGGCTGTTGTGAGATCCGTTAGCGGGTTAGCACCACTGGCACGCCCCCGTTGCTGCCCGTGCGCGCGACCGTTAACAGACTGACTGCCGTGGGGTACGATCCGTCAACGGATATGCCCAACCCGCACGCATCCGTCAACGGAAGTGCCAGGCTGACACGTGACCGTTAGCGGGAACGACAACACGTTGTGCGATCCGCTAGGCCGACTGCCAAGCCCCGGTGCGATTCGTTAGCAGACCGTCAAGCCGTCGTGCCGACCCGTTAGCAAATTATTTAACCTTAACTTGCCGAACCCTTGACGATTGCTTAACCATAGCACCTTGACCTAGCCGACAAGCCTCGACCCTAGCCGACCCTCGTCCCCTAACTGGTTAGCAGATGTGCCGAGCCTGCGCGTGTCCGTTAGCGATTGCCTAGACCCCGGCCGACACGCCCAACCCGTTAACGAACACAGACCCTAGTGTCGACCCCGTCGGCCCCGACTTCCTAGGTCTGTAGACAGACTCCATAACCAGAGAGGTTTTCCGTTAGCCATCTTTAGATGTGACCTGATCGGTAACCAGAATGGGAACCTACCAAACGAACCCGACGTGCCAACGACCCTGACCCTTGGCCTTGGAAAGATGACGGAACCGGCCGTTTCCGCACCCAACCTACGGAATGGTCACACGACTGGTGTCGGTAAGGTTCGGCACCGACACCTGACTAGACAATCGTTAGGCCTAATCGTGACCGTGCCCGACCACCCACTAGCCAGCCCCGTGACTCACCGATGCTATCACTAGCCAACCGTTAAACTCAAACGCACACCTTAGCCATGGCCGTTGCCTAAACCCACAGCACCGATTGTACCCCGGCACCTAATCCCGTCTAATCATCCGAAACCCCGACCACGTACACCCGTCCACCGACTACCCGTGCCCAACCATCGACCTACATCCGTTAGCCCTAGTCACCAACTATCGTGAACCACCTATGCCCCGAGACAACTTACGGCCATTGACCTTGCCCGTTAATCATCCAACGGACCCGTAGCAACCTAAAACGGCCAAAGCCATAGGCACCCCGGACCTCGGCCGTGCCCGGTCGCAAGGTGCCGACTATTTCCATTTTCGCACGATCCATGGCCCAACCGCACCCAAGATGTCCGATGTACACTAGCCTATCCCCGACGCGCACCAATAATAGCCAACCGGTCCTCGACACACATGTACCGGACCTTTGCACGCCGACGCTCGACGCTTGGCACCAAGCGGTGCCAACTTAACGACCATTGCCGACTCCCCCCGAATCGTACAAAACTAAGATAACAAGTGCCGATGCCCACGACTTGCCCCCGTAGGCACCAACCCATAACCAACCTATGTCGGACGGAGTCGACTGGTGCCGATACGCACCAACAGCTACCCACCGGTGCCGACCCATGCTAGACCACCTCAATCGGTGCCGATGTGCACCGCCGGACGCTAACTGTACCGACTTATATCCGACCGGCCCCAACCTGTACCAAGTTGTGCCGACTCGCACCGATAGGTGCTGACGTGCCCCGACAAGACCCGACCAGTGCGGACCGTTACCGGTCACGCCCAAAACCTACCAAACCGTGCCGACTGTTACCAGTTAAGTACAAAACGTACCGACTCGTACCCGAACTTGCCGATTACACCTGAACTAGTCAACCTATACCTGTTACTACCAATCATGCACGAAACATACCAACTAGGGTTGAAACCTAACGACACTATTACCCACAACCTTATACTGTTCCGACATTGACCCGAACCCCGAATTGAGTTCCGACCTATAACCCGAACCTAACTCACATTGTTAACTTATTAATTAAATAGGAAGTTACCTAAAATAGTAACAAATACCTGAATGCCCACAGGACCCAGTTAGGGAGTAGAGGACTTGTCTGGACCAGCAAGCCAGATCTAAACCACCTCAGGTGAGGGACCCGACTTGTTTCACTAATTACTTGCTGTTGAATTTCCAACGTGCTACTTAGTTACTTGTATACATACAAATTATCGATTACGTGAAAAAGGACGAGTGTGTACTTTATCGCACTCTGCCTAAAATTGAAAAGTACTTATGCATGCCTGCTTGTGCCATTGTGTACTTTACCACAATTGGCAACCTCCTGTTCCGGGATCCCAACCCCATTGTTGACGTGGCTTGATCCTGAGCCGACATCGAGTTAGGTCGGGTAAGTTAACGAATTTTGGGTACTTGTTAAGATTTACTCATGAGTATTACAGCCTACTGCTTGTTGGTGTTCGGGCCCAAAAGTTGGGAGTAAGGGAACTGGCGATAAGAGACTACTAAAGCTGCATTAGCAATTGTACCGGACTGTATCCTTTTACTGAAAGTGCTACTGTTTACTTGTCCACAACTAGTGGGATACATGACCCCGTTACATCGGGATTACATGATACTGATACATGACCCGTTATAACGGGACTATATGAACGACTGTTTACCTGCCCATCTGAGAATATTGCATGTTAAACGTTACATGCCATTCTGGGAATCACTACATGGTTATCTACTGTTTACCAGGACACTCACTAAGCATTAGGCTTACCCCTTTAATTATTTCCCCTCCCAGGTTGAAGCTTGACGGTGATTGAGTTTAGTGGACAAACCTCTACCATCGGACTTTTGATACTAGGTACTTTTGTTGTCAATTGTTGTATAGTTCTAGGATTTGAATTTAGTTTTGGGCGTGTAAAATAAATATGTATAAGTTTGAATTTTTCTAAGCATGAATTACCAGTATTTTGTGGTATTTTCTCGTGTGACTTGTTAACTGATTGACTGAGTCCCGACGAGATCTGGGCAGGCAGTCCGCTGACTCCTCTGGTTCACCTTTGGGGAAAATGGGACCGTCACAATGAAAGCAACATCAGTCCGCGGTTCACATAAACCCAAACAGGAAATATTATGCAAACGAACTAACTTTTTCAAACGAGCCAAAGAAATGTTATTATTAACACCACGCACATTCTAGAATAGAGATTTGATCATTGAGAACCTGGAAAAGTAGAACTCCCTGACGACGTACCTGTCTTCTTCGCCAACCGCCGCTACACAGTCTCCCAGCCATCAAAATTCTTCAAGCCATCAAGCCGACGTTTAATTGATTCAATGGGTCCAACCTTGAATCCCCACCAGTGCTTTTCCTAGGAGAGAGCCCAAGGTCAGCCACCATTCTCGATTGCCACCGATCAACAATCTCCCCTTCATCCTCCGAAGCATCCTCCACCACCACCTGATCAGCTATTTTCACTATCAAATCCTCAGCAGCAGCCTTAATCGCGTCCTCAACCAAAACCTCCATCGCAGGTCTCTCATCGCCTTGACCTTCCGAAGTGGCCCCATCAACCCAGCCCTAACAACCAAATCTGAATCATCCCAATCCCCCTTCATGAACTCCGAACCTGCTACTAGCAGCAAGGTTGTATCAGGTTGAGCACCAACCAGTGGATTCTCCTCAACAACCTCCTCTACCTCCTTCGCTTGTGAATGGAGCTCATAGCCAGGAGCTCGCGATTCCATAGCTCCTGACCTGATACCCAGACCTTCTACCAAATGATCGTCTGCATCCTCCAGCCGGCCACCATTCCCTGCACCCCCCTCTATCGGACCATCCAACTGGCCCGCTAATCGCTTATCCGTAGCACCCCCATGCGACATCAGATTACCTTCTGACTCCTCTACCCGCTTAATTCGATACACCTTGCCCCTCCTTTCCAGCCCACCATCCTGCACCGCTCCCTCTTGCCGATGCGATTTCAAAGCCGGATTTTGCACATGGCACTCCTCGACTTGATGCCCTTGATGATAATAGAAGGAGCAATATTTGGGCATATTTTCTGCAATAAAGCTTTGCCAGAAGCCATCACCGTCACCCTTATCAACCCATACCCACTCTGGGATCGGTTTCGTCAAATCCACCTCCACGCATACAAGGGCAACGTTGGGTCGTGAGAATGAAAGCATCCACAAACAATGGTGTCTCCAAGCAACCAACTATATGAAATAGACAATGCTTATGAAATAGGTGTATTGGCAGCTTTGGAAGACGAAACCACGCCAGTACCATTGGTGATTCCCGATCGACATGAAATTTGGTCGACCATTTGAATACCCTCATGGGGCAGCCACAGACGTATCAAATGTCACGCGAACATATCACGAAGAAAGTCTGTCTCATTATTGAACCGTAATAGCACATGGCGGTAATCCAACAAGCCTGCCGAAACTCCCTTCTTCAAATCCAATGTCGTCAAGAATTTTTGCACTTCACTCAATTGCGGCCGCCCTTTGGAAAATTTTCCAACAAGTGAATATCTAAATGCAGCCGAGACCGCAGCCATATCCGATGCTTTAAAAATGACAGCAAGTTCCCCCTGATACGTTGTTTGAGCAAGCGTGAACATTCGCCTCAATCTTTTCATTTGAGAATAACGCCACAAAAGATTTTTTCGCGAAGCCTGGATGACTGGAACCAAGTTGCCCCCCATTGCACCAGGTTGGAGGGCAGCCTCGACTACCATGGTAGAAAGATGAGCCCTAGCAAGAAAAATCTCTAGAGAGCCAAACCTTAGAGGAGAGAGAAGAGAGTCAAATCATTAATCACATTATAAAGTACTTGATTAATATGGATGGCTATTCAATTTTGCTCTAAAATTAACTTTTTATATCTACGATTATTAAATTTTATTCTATGTGCCACAATATTCCTATGTATATGTGTGCATTTACTCAGGAAAAATAGCTTTCTCTCTGACTTTCATTGATCTCATAGTGCAATACAATGGAAACATTAAAATCATTCACTTTTTAAAAAAGACTTGTGATAATAATTAATTGAATTAAAGCATTTCATTAGAAATGAAAGAAATCAGAGTATTTAGATGATTGGTTAATATTCTTAAATTATGCATAATATGTGGGGAATAAATAACACTTAATAAATTATAAATTTTGCACATATATGTAAGTAATAAATAAAATAATACTAAATAAAGTTCATATATATTTACAAAATAAATTCATATTATTTGTAGATGAAATTAACACTCATTCTCAGAAGACACAAATAATATTTCTGAACGTAAATTATCCTAGGATAAGTACTAACAACTTTCTCCTCATGGGATCTAAACTAAAAAATAATAAGTCAGACCTAACTCAATACTATTGTGGAATTATCTGTGCCATATTATCCTATATTATTGCAATTACTTTTGTGTATTGTTCATTTTTTCTAGTTTTATTCCTAACATATTTATGCTATAATATTTTCAATAGCTATGGATCAACATCTGTTCACCTCATGGACTATGACAAGTGCCATGATTGCAGAAAGGAAAAAAAACTTTATAAATATTACCTAATAAGAACTACGCCAAGCGTGACGCAACCCACACACGAAGAACACTTAGGATCTAGGATATTGGTAACCAAAGTTGGAAATACACAGCAGAAGACCTCCACCCGTTAAGCACTTGGACAACGAACGTTGGTATGAGGTAGAAGACGCCACAATTCAACGTGATCTTGAATTGATAAGTGAAACAGAAGAAAATCTCTAAGGTATTCAAGTCGCTTCAAAGAAGCAAGAGAAGTGATAACACTCAAAAGCAATTTGCTGAATAATTCTTGATGTTGAATAATGAAAAAGCGTTGGCTATTTATAGCCTACAAGACTCAAAAACCTAGGCCAAATTGGAAGTATAAATTTGGCCAGCTCTAGAAGATTTAGGAAACCTAAAACAAACAATTAGGAAATCAGCATTTTAGGCAACTACTAATAACCTAACTACTAAACAATTAGGAAACAACTTAAATAGGCATTCGGTCAAGATGTATCACATTTGGAAACTACTTAGCTGATGCTTTATTGACCTAAATTAAATGCTTTAACTGACTAACACAAATTAAACATACTAATTGGACATTAATTTGACATGAATCCAGTCTTCTTAACCCACGACCAAGGTTGGACTTCACAAGTTAAGGTTGGACGTGATTAGGCTTGATTGATCTTTGACTTCAAGAATCTGGATTCATATCATTCCCCCTCTCTTAAAAGAGACTTGTCCTCAAATCTGTGCTTTGCTTATGTTGAAGTTCATCGGGGAATATGTGTATAAAAGCGAGCTATGAAACATGTCACCAACTCAACTTCATCACGAACATGAACCAACGCGCATGCCCCATTCTCCAAAGATCACTTGTAGGACCTTTATCATTCCCTCCCCCATGAAAACGATTCGACCTCGACTCGATGCCTGGATCAAGGACAAAACACGAGGCATTAGTAGGAATGAAAGAAGTATAAACACTAAATTCACCTAATGTATAACACGAAGGAAAGACATGATTTCCATGCTTTATGGGGATAATGTTCACAAACTCTAATGACACATTAGACTCACTACACAAACATGCATCATAATGACCAACACAATGGGCACACGACTCAAGGAAAATAAAAGACACCTAAGGACTCAAAACGCAATACTGAAAATCACCTATTTCAATGCTAGGACTAATAACACAATGCAAACAATTGACACAAATATGAAAATTAGATTGGAAAGGAGTAATTTCAGTTTTAAAATCAATTGAAAGTAAACTCCCTTTCAAAGTAAGTGGCTAGTTTGCTAAGGCAGTGCATTTCACCATAGAGTGATGGTAGAAATTAGAAACTTCTTGAAAGATCAACAATCCATCAAATGACTTAGCAATAGTGCAAGTCAAAACCATCTTCATTTCACCTTGTGTAATCTGCAAAAAACAAGAAACACTAAACAAAGCAAAGTTAAGTTCGTTAGAAGAAACATAAGACTTTGAACCCTACTAACTCAAGTTTGGACTGCTCACTCTCTTTTGCAAGTTCAACACTAGGCTCACAAACTGAAATGTCACTCTTAACACTCACGGCTTGAATGCTCATTTTATCATTCTCGAATTTTACCTCAACTAACTCTTTTTTCATGCTATGGGACTCTGCTCACTTTTCATAATATCTAAATTAGTACAAAATCTCTCATAATCAAGTGATACAAGTATAGTATGACGACCATTAAATGTGAAGGAATACTTGTTAGTATGACCATTATATTTAACATCACGCCTAAGCATCCATGCTTTACCTAACAGCACATGCGTAATTTGGATTGGAGCTACATCACACAACACCTTATCAACGTACTTGCCAATACGAACAGGAACGAGTGTGTGTTTAGTAATCCAAATATCACCATTAGCACTCGACAATTTATGTGGACGAAGGTGATCAATGGTTGGAAGTTGAAGTTTCTGAATCATGATAACACTTACGAGGTTAACTTCACAATGCACATCAATGGCCAAGCTGCACACTTTATCTTTGGTATGGTTTCGAGAATAAAACCAACCATGCAGGCTATGAATTGATGATGTTCAATTCTTCATCTACACTACGTAACACCACATCTTCAACTCCTTTAGGATTCGGCAGAGGCTGGTCGAAAATAGCTCTCCTTTGCCTCTTACCCTCCATGATGTAACCTGCAAAAAGTTAGTGAAACAAAAAATATTTTCCTCACCACTCAAGCTCATGTGTTTACACTCAACCCTCGTGTTTTCACTCAATAAGCACTCTATTAATCTCAACAATCACTTCTCAAGTCAACTTTGTTCAACAACTTGAAGAAATTAGAGCTTCTTCTAGTGTTAACCAACTTACCAACTTAGACCACAATGATTAGGCAAGAATGAAACAAATGCTTATGAAGGAAGTACGGACCAGTTTAGTGCTCAACAATCACAAAAAAAAAAAAAGATGAATTAAAGAAGATTAAGATGCTGGAAATTGATTTAAAAGCAAACAAACCCTAGAAAAAGTTTCAAACTATTGCTAAAAAAAGAATCCTAATCTCGATTCCCTTGAATGAATTTTTGCTTGAATTTTCTGGTTGGATCTTTGGGAATTTTGGGCAGTGTTTGTTGGCTAGATTTAGCAGTTTCCCAGGTGTATTTGGGCAGCAAACAAATGGTAGCAACTTGTTTCCAAAAAGGGTTCAATTCGGTTAAATGGAAGCAAGTCAAGGGCGGTTCTTGTTTCCCAAAACAGATTTGGAAACTTGTTTCCAAAAACAGTTTTTGGAAACCTTGTTTCAACCGACATAGGAAGCTTTCTTTTTGATGATTCTTGGCTTAGCCCTTTCCCTCTTCTTTTCTTTTCCTTTGTTTTTAACCAAATAGTAACAAGAATTCGGCAGTCAAGAAATTAGGAAAGTTGATTTTTGGAAAGTGATTGCGAGGTTCAAGGATTGATTCAAGATCCAATCTTTTCAGCCAAGAACTTCAAAATTCACACAAAAACTTCAAGATTTCAAGGTCATAATCAAGCAAGTTCAAGATTCAATCAATTTATATCCAAGAATTTCAACATATTCAAGAGATCACAAGACAAAACCCTATTTTCAGCACACTAAGAGGTTCGGATAGAATTGATGGAAAAAAATTTTTTTTTTTTGACTCAACAATGAAACTAGATGCAAGACACCCTAAGGAATTTTCAAACAGCAACTAAACAAGATGACAACAAGAAACAACTCAACAACACAGCAAACGTAGACAAGAAAGACGAAAAGAAGGTAAAGACCCAAACTTTTTTTTTTATTCAATACTCAAGACACAAGAACACAAGACCAACAATCAAGAAAACTACAGATTAAAATTTGGATGAATAGTGAATTTGGGATGAACAGTAATGCTATAGTAATGATAAACAGTAGGATGAACAGTAATATTTTTTTTTGTAGATTAAAAATGAAAATTCAAAAACACAAAAACAAAGAGGATTGACTCTAAAAAAGATATATTTTGTTACTTTCAACTAACTCTGAAGCCAACTGATACGAACTACGCCAAGCGTGGTGCAACCCGCACACGAAGAACACTTATGATCTAGGATATTGGTAACTAAAGTTGGAAACACACAGCGAAAAACCTTCACCCATTGAGCACTTGGACAACAAACGTTGGTATGAGGTAGAAGACATCACAATTCAATGTGATCTTGAATTGATAAGTCAAAGAGAACACCTAAAGAAAATCTCTAAGGTATTCAAGTCGCTTCAAAGAAGCAAGAGAAGTGATAACACTCAAAAGCAATTTGCTGAATAATTCTTGATGTTGAATAATGAAAAAGTGTTGGCTATTTATAGCCTACAAGACTAAAAAACCTAGGTCAAATTGGAAGTATAAATTCGGCCAGCCCTAGAAGATTTAGGAAACCTAAAACAAACAATTAGGAAATCAGCATTTTAGGTAACTACTAATAACCTAACTACTAAACAATTAGGAAACAACTTAAATAGGCATTTGGTCAAGGTGTATCACATTTGGAAACTACTTAACTGATGTTTTATTGACCTAAATTAAATGCTTTAACTGACTAATACAAATTAAACATACTAATTGGACATGAATTTGACATGAATCCAGGCTTCTTAACCCACGACCAAGGTTGGACTTCACAAGTTAAGGTTGGACGTGATTAGGTTTGATTGATCTTTGACTTCAAGAATCTGGATTCATATCATTACCTAACTAGTTAGTCACCCGTGCATTTGCATAAGTACATTTTATGTTCTAAAAAAAGTAATATTTTTTGAACAAAAATTGTTATAAAAGAACTAATAATACTATTGTATAAAATTTAATATACTAGTTGTAAGAAAATTATTGAAATTAAAGAAATTAGAAAAAGTTAAGTTATAAGAAATTAATAATTAATTTGATCTTCCTTACTTTTAGGGGTTCGAATCATGTACATAACAGTTGGGCGTAGAAAGTTTATGGGGAGGAATAGAAGGGTGTAAAATAAACTTAGCAATTAGTTTCAATTGAATCCTATTCCATAATTCAATTATGTTTATTCTAATTAATGGTGGTAAGTCAACATATGAGTGAAGGGGATATATTAGGAAATATGTGCAATTGAATATTTGATTCTTTCATGACTAAAAGGAATTTTAGAAAGCAAGTGTAATTGAATATTTAATTCTTTCATGACCAAAAAGAATTTTAGAAAGCAAACTAATAGATGATGAACTTATTATTTTCTCAAATAATTAAAAACTACTAAAAGAAAAATAATTTGGGAGAATTTTTTAAAACTCCATGTTTTTATGATACTATTTTGGCCTAAACAGAATTTAAATAGAGAGAGCATAAAAATTAATAGAAAAATTTAGGAAAGACTAACTATTTATACGATTTAAAGGGAGTTGGTATATGTGTGTATGAATCTTCTGAAGGTGAAGGTCATTCTTTGTCCAAATTTAGTAATAGCAATAAATGATCAAATCAATAATAGTAATAGGAAACTTGATTGAAGATGATTAGAAATGGAAATATATGAGTTGATTGGCCAAAAAGTAAAGAAAGTATAATTAATACAAATTTATAAAAGGTAGGTCATTTATAGATTTATTACAATTGACTATAAATGCAAAAATATTTAAAAGGCTATAATCATTTGTTAAAAAGAATAGCAAGCTCCTAAAAAAATAAATAAACACAAATTTTTTTTATAATATAATTTGCCACATGGTAAGAAGAAGGATAACCAACTTGGCAGAAAGTTAAAATAGCTAAGTCAATAATTTTTAAAAACTAGAATTGAACATTGTTATATATATATAGTATGTATGTATATATATATGTATGTATGCACACACACACATACATACATATATTTATTTATTTATGTGTATTATGCATACACATACATATATATTTATTTATTTATTTATGTATATTATGCATACATACAAACATATATATATACACGTACACACATTAGGGGTGGGCACGGATCGAATACCTGCCCCATGAGATATTTGGCTGACTCAACCCATATTTTATGGGTCAATTATTTTTTGACCCTTACCGTCCCGTATACTAATGGATACCTGATTATTAGGTACCTGCTAAAAACAAATCGGGTTGGTAGGTACCCACCCCGCCCCTCTCATCATTTAATTTTTTTGAAAGATAATTTGTACTTGTTTTTTTTTTTTACATATTCATTTAACATTCAATATAAAATTTTAAACAAAAGAAAAAGTCTCATGCTGAGAAATAAACATGTAAAGAGAACACAATAAAAAGAAAATTAAATGAATTCAAAAGTAAATGAAAATTGTCATAAGCAATGCTCCTTCTTTATACATATTCTATATTAATTAAACTTTTTTCTAAAAGAAATAGTATCATGATTTCTACAAATGAATCTTGTAAACAAATAATAGGCGCTCATAATTGGTGTATAATTTGTTCAATAAAATTACCTAGTTAGCTCTAAAAATAATTTTTTATATATATGTCAAATTATAAAAATAAAAATAAATATACACGGTAGGTTGTGTACCCACAGGTTTTTAATCGTGTGACCCTAACTCGCTCCATATGTAAGCGGGTACCTGACTCTCTTTTAACTCAGACAAATAATACGGATCGGGTACCCTATTTTTCAAAACGAATCAAATCAGAACTCACAGGTTTTCGAATTAGCGGGTATTTTTGCCCACTCTTAACACGCCACACACACACACACACACATATATATATATATGCATATATTCGTACATACACACACACACATATATACATACATACATACATGCATACATACATACATACATATATACACACATACATACATGTATATATGTATACAGATATATTCATACATATATATACACATATATATATTTGTATATATATTCGTACATACATATACACACACACACATATACATGTACATACATACATACATACGTATGTAGATATGTATGTATGTATGTATGTACACACACGCACATATACATGTACATACATACATACATATGTAGATATGTATGTATGTATGCATGTATGTATATGTATGTGTATATCCTGTGTGTGTGTCTATATATATGTATGTATATTTGTGTGTGTGTGTATATATATATACATATATACACATGTATACAAATCAAACTGTCTACTATATTACACCTCCAGTATCACAGCAATCGTAGCATGATGGACATCAAGGGGATGCAGGACAACATGACTATCTGGTATTTTTTTCCAAAATATTCCTTTTATTTTGGTTCGATCAATGTAATAACTATGTTATTTTACGTTATTACATACTCAAACCAATTCTCCATCTTGCATAATTTCCTCTCCATGGATAGATATTGTATCACGGATAGGATGAAGTACATTTCAGTACCTCGATCCGAATGATCCTTCGCGTAGTTTGCATCTCAATTTGCATTTGAGACATTCTAGTATCTAAATAAGGGCTTGCACATGGAAATTGGCCCTATTGACCATCAAGGCACCGGTCCATTTACATCTTACAATATCTTATACGAAGAGCCTACCATAGAATCCCAAGGCAAGTGCTTGGACATGACTGAGGAAGCAGTCGTCATAGATGCGGCACATTTTCATATGATGACGGTGACGTACCAATGCGTTAGGATACTCAGACATCTAGATATATGGGCCAGGATCACACTACTGTCTACTCTCCACCCGTCCTGATATTTTTTTCATGCCTTCATGTGATGTTGTATTTGGGTATAGTGCCTATGACTCTATTTTAGGGGTGGCAATTTCCGACACGACCTTGAAAACACGACACGAACTAACACAAAAATAATTGGTTTGGGTCAAGGCTTGGTGGGTTAGGGTCAGAATCGGGTCAAACCCGATTGACCCGAAAACAAACAGGTCAGGTCGGGTCATTAACGGGTTGACCCGTTTGACCCGATTAACCTGTTAAAGGTAAAAAAAATTTTGGGTCATTTGAGTCATTTGTGTTATTTATTCTTCTTATTTAACTTCATTTAGAAAAAAAAAGTTTTGGGTCATTTCGGGTGACCCACCAACCCGTCAACCCGCATCAGGTCGTGTTTAGGTTGGGTAGTTTCGGGTTGGAGGGTTGGCGGGTGGGATTCGGGTCAGTAAGTTTTGTGTTATACCAGCCTCTCTCAACCCGACCCGATTGCCACCCCTACTCTATTTCCACATTAACCCCCTTACCTGATTTGGCTATGTGAATGCTTCTGACCATCCCGTGGACACTGCACAGGTTCGGTGATGACCTTAACCCTATTTGAATTCACTGGTTCAATGGGTCAATCACCTATACTATAGATGCCTGGCTACTCCCTTTGTGACAGGCCCACCTCCCCTTAAGGCGAACCAAACGGATCAGCAGACCGCCTGCCCAACTCTCACCGGGACTCACTACATTCCACAATATCTTCACAAAAACAAATACTCAAAATCCATTCTCGATAACATAACCTTGAAGGTACTTCATAACAACATTTACATATCTCCCAAAAGTAATTACATAAACTCGTGGATCGAAAGGTCGAGCATTTGAAATTCAACTTAAGTACAATCGCCTCTCCCGAAAGTAAAGAGGATTACAGCTAGCTATACCAGACAAACAAACCTAAAATTCCCCAAAATGATCTAATGTTATCCTTGAGCCCTTTTTGCCTCGAATCCTGTTAAGGAAAACAAATACGTGGTATGACCTTACGCCCAGTAAGTATTCCAAGAAACCAAGCAAAACATGAGCAATACCAAACTTAATCATGTTAACACGTAATCAAGAAGCACAGCTCCAAGTATAACCATAACCAAATTTAGGAATCAAGAGAATAAAGTTAGGTACATAGTGAGCGATAAACGATAACATTGTTTCAAATAAACAAGTATTCATTCAAATAAATCAAATAATGAATAATAAATGAGATCTCAAAGGATACAGGACTCATGGGGAGCCATTTTCCACTTTATAACTTCCAATAAACAATCCCCTACATTTTTCCACCTTATAACCTCCGAACTCCCACCTTATGACCTCCAAAACGATAAACAATCCCCGAAATTTACTTTCACCTTATAACCTCCAAAACGATAAACAATCCCCAAAATTTAACATTAAACATTATACTCAAGGCCTTCCGGCAAAGAGTTTTGAGCTTTGCACTTAACATTGGTAAGTCATTACCCAGGGCTGTCCAGCTGATCCGATCTCGCGATGGCGGGTCTAGGATAAGCTTTTGGCCTACCGGACCTCACAATGGCGGATCAAAGATAGGGTTCCAGCGAAGAGTGAGCTCAATTTAGTCGATGCAATAAAGTACACATCGGCCTACATTTATGTACATTTAACATTCAACATTCAACTATGCATTATGAACAAGCAATTTAGTGAAAATTATTTGAATTAACGAATCAAGGGAATCACAATAATATGACACTCATTAGTATGCCAATCAAAGAGGCTTTAAAACAAATAATAGCATTTACCCAAGTATCATGCATCGTCAAGGAAACATGCATTGGAACACTTACCAAGTTAGCAAAATAACCTCAGGCGTTTGCTCCCAAATCTCCTTTATTTCCTCCTTCCAAGCCTAATGGCAAATGAAATGAAAACATTTAGGATTGACTGCCCCAAACAAGAGAGACCAAATGCATACACTAGTTGTTTCTTTGTTTGATAACAATCACAATTTGGATGCACAAAATCATAAGAGGTCTAATCCAAGGCATGAGTGTAAAACAAATGAACAATCTTATAGAAATAGTAAAATCATGAGTTAAGTAGGTTGGAACACAGCAAAGGTGAATACGAGTCAAAAAGAATAAAAGAAGCCATTATAGAAAGGAAATGAAAATCGATAGGTTTGCCACCCTTCAACATTTTAATCATAACTGTGGCTGTGGTTATCATATTGGGGCAAATTTTATGGCGTTTCGAAGCTAAGACATAGACCTACAACTTTGATGAAGACATCAAACATCAAATCACACTTAATCAGGGTCTAAATGGTCAAAATCAGAGACACCAGAAAACTGTCAGGTGAGGAGCAGGTTGGTCGAGCAGTCTGGGAAAAACGGCCATAACTCGATGTAGAAAAATCAAAATCGAGCTCAGTCAACGGCGTTTAAAACTAGGTTCATACATCTTTCTAAAGGTATAAAATTCAGGCTCTAATTCATTTTCTACAATCAACAGTAATCTCGGAAAGTTCACTGATTTCCATTTCTGATTTCCTGTGAAAATTTCCAGCTTTGACACAATCTCTTCAATTAATCCTTTAAAGTCATTTCCATCTCTTAGTAAGGTGTTTAACATGCTAAAACATCAAAGAAATTCATCAATAAAACATCACAAAGTCTTAGACATTTCATCAAACACATAGAGAATATATGGTATAACCTAACCTAAGCTTTTACAAGAACAAGAATCTCTTCCATTGTTTTCCATCTCCAAGCATTAAAAACACTCTCACACACCCTAAAATTCATCTAGCATCATGAGTTCATAAATTTAACATCATCAAAGAGAAGTCAAGGGGTGGTTTTACCCTATGCCAAGCAAGAGAAATCCACCCAAAAAGCTCCAATTTTCCAACCAAGCTTGATGATCAAGCAACAATCTAAGCTAGGGTTTCACTTGAACATGTTTTTCCTCACCTAAAATTGCTAGAATCAAGCTTAGGGTTTAGTGTTTTCTTGCTTATGGAGTTCGGCCAAGAGGAGAGAGAAGGGAGGGAGTTTTTGGTTCAAATTTTTGAAAATGAGAGGTTAAATAGAAAGGCTTAAGTCAAGACTTGTTGGATGGTTGACAAGTGGAAATGTCTTGGCCATGAATTGAGTTAAAATTCTATGCAATTAGCTTCTAATCCCTCAATTAGAATGTATCCTACTTAATGCCACATAAATTTTATGCAATTTGCTACATGAAACATGTAAAATGAAATTCCAAATTAATGTCATGCTATGTATGCAAAATAAAGTACTTAAAGGAAAATAATGCACTTAATGCTTTCATGGTGCAATCAAGCCATTTTTTTTTCATTTTCATTTTTTTCTCTGGGTTCTCACACTCTCTCCCCCTTAAAAGAATTTCGCCCTTGAAATTCTCACCTTCCATCACATCAGATGACCCTGAAGGCTGTTGTCTGAAAATAGCATAGGTCCTAGCCGATACGCGGGGTCTGTTCCCTCCTTCAGTTGCTTGTTTAGGGGCAATTCGTTTATCTGCTTGTTTAGGAAGATTGCCTCTCTGTTGGTTCCTCGGGCAATTAGTAAGTTGATGCTCAGCACTTCCACATATCAAGCACTTTCGTCCCTTTTTCCAACAATTTTCTTCTGTGTGATTAGTTTTCCCATAATATCCACAGGTCAAATGAGGTGTGACTTCCTGACTTCCCCACGGAATTTCTTTTGATGCTCCCGTTTGAACTTGCTTCCCTCTAGTTATATCTCCCTCCGGTTTCCCCATCGTAGGTGGTGATAGCAATGGAAGTCTCGTTCCTCCAGCTCCTTTCCCAACTTTAGGAGACTGTTTGTCCTCTCTAGGTACCTCCAAGTTATGACTACTAGATGCATCTCTTTTCCGTACTTGAAAGGCTCTCAGTTGGGATTTTGTACTTTCCACTCTTTGAGCTCTCTCAAGGGCATCACTAAATGTAGGAATTTGAACTGCCGCTAAGGATTCTTGAAGTTCTAGATTTAAGCCCTGGATGAACCGCCTTTTTCTTTTTTGTTCAGTGGCAACCAATTCTGGAGCAAATTTTGACAACTTGGTAAATTGAGCTTCATACTCAGCAACGCTTATTGTTCCTTGACGAAGTCTTATAAATTCATCCTCTCTCCTTTCTTGAACAAGAGGAGGAATATATTTCTCATTAAATTCTTGAGTAAAGTTCAGCCATGTCCAGGGTACTTGTTCCCTCTCCCACTTTGCCCTTACAACATTCCACCATGATCGAGCTGCTCCCTCAAACTGAAATACGGCAAATGTCACTTGCCTTTCCTCTGTATACCTTAAAGCGGCAAAAATGTTGATTATGTTTTCTAACCAAGTTTAAGCTATGTCGGGGTCTGGACCCCTAGAAAATTTAGGTGGAAAAAACTTTTGAAATCTCTCTAAAGCCTTATCCTTCCCCATCTCTTGGATTCCAGGTTGGTTCACTTGCACAGCCCCCTGACCCTGTTGAGGTACTAGACGTTCTAACAGGTCCATCATTCGATTTAAAGCCAGTGCCACTTGGTCGTTTGCCTCAACCCTTGGCTCAGTGTTTTGGTTAGCCACAGACCCACTCTCTTCCACTTGATTTTGGGGTTGTCTGCGTGGACGTCCCCGTCGTGGTCTTCTGGCTTCCATTTTTTTTTTTAACTAATCTATATGGGCATGCATTAATTCAATATGAACTAGGAAAATACACACACAAAAATGCATGTGGGCATACATACCAATTACAAGCACACATAATCAACAATAGGAAACAACAAATGAGACTAAATCATTTCACAAGTAACGTTGTCAAAATCAACCTCAGTTACCATTTTCACTCAATCATAGTTAGTTAATCACATACAAGAGAAAATCATGTTTCGTACATATTCAAGTCAAGATTAGTGAGCCGAATATACTCCCAATCCCATTATCCCTTTTCAAGAGGCAATATCACTTGTCACTAGGTTCAGTCAAGGCACATCTAGACAATTCTATTTCTCCATAGCAAACTCCGACACTGAAAGTTAGGGAAAAGTCATGTTTAATCAATTACTCCAAGAGTCACTTCCAATTCCGACCTAATACATTCAAATTTCAAATATCTCCATCTCAAAGATGTTTTAATAAGTCTCCAATCAAGATTAAGTCCTTAGAGATCAACTATCATCATTGTCCAAGTAACTCACCTTTTCCTCTTTCAATCCATTCCTCACACTTTTCTCACCACTCTAATGAGACGATTATTAACCTCTCATAACTGTTAGTGCATCACACCTATCCATTCCTACTCTTTTAATATGCTAGTCTCGAGTTCCCATCTCCAGAACATATTTATATTCAAGCACTAGAACAAGAATAAAGTCAATCCACACCAAGGTCGGCCACCCTAAAGTGTAAATTAACTCAATCCTCATTCCTGCCTGACATACCAAATAAATCCCCGAACTATCACAAGCATTCAACACTACAAGCATTTGCTTAACATTCCACCAGTTCCACAGTCCAGTATCCTAAACTTTAAGTCTAGGATACACTACAGAGATCTAAAGCCTAAGCTCTGATACCAACTGTGACAGCCCTACCTCCCCCTAATGTGAACCAAAGGGATCGGCAGACCACCTGCCCAACTCTCGGACTCACTACATTCCACAATATCTTCGTAGAAACAAATACTCAAAATCCATTCTCAATAACATAACCTTGAAGGTATTTCATAACAACATTTACATATCTCCCAAAAGTAATTACATAAACTCGTGGATCAAAAGGTCGAGCATTTGAAATTCAACTTAAGTACAATCGCCTCTCCCGAAAGTAAAGAGGATTACAGCTAGCTATACCAGACAAACAAACCTAAAATTCCCCAAAATGATCTAATGTTATCCTTGAGCCCTTTTTGCCTCGAATCCTGCTAAGGAAAACAAATACATGGTATGACCTTACGCCCAGTAAGTATTCCAAGAAACCAAGCAAAACATGAGCAATACCAAAATTAATCATGTTAACACGTAATCAAGAAGCACAACTCCAAATATAACCATAACCAAATTTAGGAATCAAGAGAATAAAGTTAGGTACATAGTGAGCGATAAACGATAACATTGTTTCAAATAAACAATTATACATTCAAGTAAATCAAATAATGACTAATAAATGAGATCTCAAAGGATACAGGACTCATGGGGAGCCACTTTCCACCTTATAACTTCCAATAAACAATCCCCTACATTTTTCCACCTTATAACCTCCGAACTCCCACCTTATGACCTCCAAAATGATAAACAATCCCCGAAATTTACTTTCACCTTATAACCTCCAAAACGATAAACAATCCCCGAAATTTAACATTAAACATTATACTCAAGGCCTTCCGGCAAAGAGTTTTGAGCTTTGCACTTAACATTGGTAAGTCATTACCCAGGGCTGTCCAGCTGATCCGATCTCGCGATGGCGGGTCTAGGATAAGCTTTTGGCCTACCGGACCTCACGATGGCGGATCAAAGATAGGGTTCCAGCAAAGAGTGAGCTCAATTCAGTCGATGCGATAAAGTACACATCGGCCTACATTTATGTACATTTAATATTCAACATTCAACTATGCATTATGAACAAGCAATTTATTGAAAATTATTTGAATTAACGAATCAAGGGAATCACAATAACATGACACTCATTAGTATGCCAATCAAAGAGGCTTTAAAACAAATAATAGCATTTACTCAAGTATCATGCATCGTCAAGGAAACATGCATTGGAACACTTACCAAGTTAGCAAAATAACCTCAGGCGTTTGCTCCCAAATCTCCTTTATTTCCTCCTTCCAAGCCTAATGGCAAATGAAATGAAAACATTTAGGATTGACTATCCCAAACAAGAGAGACCAAATGCATACACTAGTTGTTTCTTTGTTTGATAACAATCACAATTTGGATGCACAAAATCATAAGAGGTCTAATCCAAGGCATGAGTGTAAAACGAATGAACAATCTTATAGAAATAGTAAAATCATGAGTTAAGTAGGTTGGAACACAGCAAAGGTGAATACGAGTCAAAAAGAATAAAAGAAGCCATTATAGAAAGGAAATGAAAATCGATAGGTTTGCCACCCTTCAACGTTTTAATCATAACTGTGGCTGTGGTTATCAGATTGGGGCAAATTTTATGGCGTTTGAAGCTAAGACACAGACCTACAACTTTGATAAGATGTCAAACATCAAATCACACTTAATCAGGGTCGAAATGGCCAAAATCAGAGACACCAGAAAACTGTCGGGTGAGGAGCAGGTTGGTCGAGCAGTCTGGGAAGAACGGCCATAACTCGATGTAGAAAAATCAAAATCGAGCTCCATCAGCGGCGTTTAAAACTAGGTTCATAGACCTTTCTAAAGGTATAAAATTGAGGCTCTAATTCATTTTCTACAATCAACAGTAATCTCGGAAAGTTCACTGATTTCCATTTCTGATTTCCTGTGAAAATTTCCAGCTTTGACACAATCTCTTCAATTAATCCTTTAAAGTCATTTCCATCTCTTAGTAAGGTGTTTAACATGCTAAAACATCAAAGAAATTCATCAATAAAACATCACAAAGTCTTAGACATTTCGTCAAACACATAGAGAATATATGGTATAACCTAACCTAAGCTTTTACAAGAACAAGAATCTCTTCCATAGTTTTCCATCTCCAAGCATTAAAAACACTCTCACACACCCTAAAATTCATCTAGCATCATGAGTTCATAAATTTAACATCATCAAAGAGAAGTCAAGGGGTAGTTTTACCCTATGCCAAGCAAGAGAAATCCACCCAAAAAGCTCCAATTTTCCAACCAAGCTTGATGATCAAGCAACAATCTAAGCTAGGGTTTCACTTGAACATGTTTTTCCTCACCTAAAATTGCTAGAATCAAGCTTAGGGTTTAGTGTTTTCTTGCTTATGGAGTTCGGCCAAGAGGAGAGAGAAGGGAGGGAGTTTTTGGTTCAAATTTTTGAAAATGAGAGGTTAAATAGAAAGGCTTAAGTCAAGACTTGTTGGATGGTTGACAAGTGGAAATGTCTTGGCCATCAATTGGGTTAAAATTCTATGCAATTAGCTTCTAATCCCTCAATTAGAATGTATCCTATTTAATGCCAAATAAATTTTATGCAATTTGCTACATGAAACATGTAAAATGAAATTCCAAATTAATGTCATGTTATGTACGCAAAATAAAGTACTTAAAGGAAAATAATGCACTTAATGCTTTCATGGTGCAATCAAGCCATTTTTTTTTCCATTTTCATATTTTTCTCTGGGTTCTCACACCCTTGTTGGAATGTATGCCCTAAAACAATTATTTTATTTAAATACATTCCTAATTAAGTTTTGTATTTTATGAACTTCCATTTTTATCTATTAAATATTAGATTCAACTGATAAAATACTCAAAATATTTATTGATGTGATGGTAGTCATAAGAGTTGATGATATAAGATCTATCAATCACATTTATAATAATATTCTCAAATTTTCCTAGTCATAGTATTAATAAAATAGGACATCATTAATACGGAAAAGTTAGCACACAGTTAGCCTCTATTTAGTGTAAGTAGTGGTTGTTCTCATCAACCATGGTATAGGGATACCTAGACTAATGTGTAGATGAATTGTAAGGTACAAATTCATTGGAGTGATCCACACAGAGATCCCATTAGGATATCTATCTAAGTGCCAATGGTTGAATCTCTTATGAAAAATTGTGTAAATGATCATAGATTTAAGATCACCATAGTATCTTGAGTGTGAATCATTGCCTTTTGATTCCATTACTTGTTACTTACCAAGAGTGACTTAAAAAATAGAAATTAGAGATAGTGTGAAGCATGGAAAGATAGTGAATGATCAAGAAAGGATTCACCACTCCGATAGTAGGCGTTGATATCCAGAAAAGCCTCTAGTGGGAAGTTAACCTTAATAGTTGACTACATTAGATTAATTGAAGAATGTCTTCAAGTTAACTTAATTTATGGTTAATTCCGAGAACTAGCAAATTAATTAGTCATCAGGGAATTGACACTTGTTCCTTATTCCCTGACTAATAGGATATCGATGGTGAAAGGATAATAATTACATGGTAATTTTCCATGGAAAGGTTAGGTCAAAATTCCCTTGACTAATTTCGAATATCTGGGTGGTTGTAATGTATTGCTAGACACCGCTCACAATCTATAATTATGAATAAATTAATTATTGTAATTAATGATAAAATAAAGTTGTTTATTTTATCCAATTCTTCTTGACAATTATAATTCATAATTATTATCAGTATATTTGAAACCTATTGGATCACACATTTAGAGACTGAATTCTCTGGATTAAAATTGTGTGTGTCCAAGTAGAGATTTGGAAATAAAATTCTTGGGGTTTAATTACAAGGAATAATAAATTCTGGGGCTATTTTAGCAAATAGGATAAAATAGTTATCCTATATTTGTCAGATAACCAAAAGGATATCTGATATTACGGTGTATTGATCAATCAAAACCACCTAACCCTATCTCTATCTCTCTCTCTCCTATTAATACACACAGACTATACGATACGTCTGTGACAAGAACTGACGAAAGTGAGGCTAGGGTTTTTGGAGAAAAACCTATGTAGAGAGAAAAATAAGAAAGAGAGACATGGCTAGCACCTTTCCTCACTCTCATATACACACACATAGATCGTAGAGACGATCCAGGAGAAGATCCAGACTTCTCTCTCGCGTGAATTACAGTAGAGGCAGGACATCTGGACTACTCGAGGGGCTGACTATCCTCTACAACGCTACAAGGAGTTGCTTCCAGGATTAAGGTAATCCCACAACTTCTCTTCTCTACAAGTCATACATAACCTAGGGTGAATCCTAGTGGGTTATTGGGGTTAAAAGTTTTATTTTTCCGCTGCGTCTGCTGCCCCATAACTGGAAGTCCAACCTAGGGTGATTTCTGGTGGGTCATTGGGGCACGCCGCTATTCATTGATTTGGCAACGGCAAATCTGACACGCCCCAGTGTTGTGCGGGTTTGTGTGGAAGTTGATTTGCTGGAAGAAATTCCTTCACGGGTGTGGATTGGGTTGGGGGAGCAAGGAGGCTTTTGGCAGCCGTTGGTCCCAAAAAACCTGCCCGCATATTGCAATTTCTATTTCAAGTAGGCCATGCAGAGGATTGTTGTTGTGTCAAGAATCCAGAGTTGCGCCCTGCTTAGAACCGGGTTCGGGAGAGGCGTCAACGCACCTCTCAACCTGCGGAGAAAACAAAGGAAGGTTCAACCAATGACCATGCTCGTTTGCTGGAGGAAACGAAGGAAGGTCCGAGGGGGGAGGAAAGCTCGGGTACGAAGGGTTTGCAATTGGGTGGCTTGGCGTCGGGGTTGCCCTCGAATCGGGGGGAACATGCTGAGAAAAATGGTGAACCGGAGGGGCAAGTCTCACGCCATAGCGCAGATTCTCCATCTGCAGATGCATCGGCTACTATCTTGGTGCCGTTGGTGGAAGAGACGATAACGAAGGTGGCGGATAGGGTGATTGAAGAGCTAGCAGAGAAGGTGGTGCAAGAGCCGATCTGCAGTGATGATGATGACTGTGAGGGTGATGTCAGGGATACGGAGCAGCAGCAGAAGGGGTGGGTGAAAGTACTGAATCTATCCCCGCGCAAGTTTGGGACTTTGACGGATGAATTGGATCGATTGCGCAGTCGCCTAGATGGTCTTCGGCCAAGGTGGACCTGGTAGGGGAGACTACAGATTATAGAGGTAACTCCTCTTCGTTTGCTTTGCTATCCAATTTATATGATTAGATTGTTATTTTGGAATGCTCAAGGTATTGCGAATAAGCAAACTATAGCACAATTGAAGGAATTGCATAAATTACATTAATTATCTCTCATTGCTATTTGTGAGCCATTAGTTGATCTTTCTCGTTTGGAGGGGGTTCGGCAGAAGTTAAAATTCCAAAATGCCATTGCAAATAATGCTAGTTCTTTGTGGGTATTTTACTCAGATGATTTTACTGCTCAGATTGAGCAACAAGATGACCAATTCTTTGCTTTACATGTATCGCATGTGATGTTGAGGGAGTCTTTTCTTGCAATTTTCATTCATGCATCGTGTGATACGAGTCGTAGGCAGTCTCTTTGGTTGGCACTGGCCCAATTGTTTATGAGTGACATTCCGGTTATCATGGTGGGGGATTTTAATGTTATTGCTACTGCGTCGGAGAAGAAGGGGTAGTGACCTTTTTCTGACAGGGAAGCGGAGGACTTTGTAAATTTTATTCAAACGGCAAACTTGATTGATATGGGGTTCTCAGGGCTTGCCTTTACTTGGTGTAACAATCGGTTTGGGCAAGCTTGTGTCTGGAAAAGATTGGACCGCCTTTTCACTAATGATCAGTGGGACCGGTTACGTGTTTCTAAGGTAGTTGAGCACCTGGGGAGAGTGTAGTTGAATCACTCCCCGCTCTTAATTTCTTACAAAGCAGCCGAAGGTGGTGGGCCGAGGTGTTTCTGATTTCTAAATGCCTGGTGCTCCCACCACCAATTCTTGGAGGTGGTTCGGGAGGCGTGGTCTCGTCAGCACAATGCAAGGCCGTGGAGAAAGCTGCTATTGAAGCTGAAATCAACAAAGGAAGCTTTGCAGAAGTGGAATCCCAGTGTTTTTGGAAATATTCCTGATAGGGTGTGTCAGGCAGAGGAGGAGCTACTTCGACTGGAAAGGACGGTAGAGGATGATGCGTTGGAACAAAATGTTGCAGAGTTGCATGCTGGCCAAGCTAGATTAAAGTTGGCCCTTCAGCGGGAGGAGGAGTTTTGGAGGCAAAAAGCTCGGATAAAATGGTTTGACAAGAGGGATTCGAACTCCCGATTTTTCCATGTTTGTGTGAAGAGGAGGAGGGCGCGAATGTATATCCACCGCGTTAAGAACTCTTTGGGTGTCTGGTTTGACGACATCGATGATATTAAACAAGAAGCCACGGATCATTTCAAGTCCGTGTTTGCCTCTGAGCAGGTGACACCTTTCTTCAATGCTTTACTTCGGCTCATCCCTCGAGTGCTAAAGGAGGAGGATAATTCACATTTACAGAAGGTCCCGAAAGTCGAGGAGGTACGTCGAGTTGTGTTTTAAATGGATGGCAAGGCTACCCCAGGCCTGATGGTTTCACGGGTCGCTTATTCACGGCAGCATGGGAGTTGGTAGGGAGGGACGTAGTGGAGGCTGTACAAGATTTCTTTGGTGGGGCAGACCTGCCAAGGGGAATTACATCGACCTTGGTGGCGCTTATTCCCAAAACACTATCGCCATCGTCCTTTGCATGTTCCGGCCTACTAGCCTCTACAATTTCTTGAACAAAGTTGTTTCCAAAGTGCTGGCGAACCGACTAGACAGGATTCTCTCCAAAATTATATCTCCTCAGCAAAGTGCGTTTGTGAAGGGTCGTGCAATTGCTGACAACGTACTTTTGGCTCAGGAATTGGTCCGCAGCACGCGAAGTAAGGTACGGGGGTTGAACTTGATGATGAAATTAGACATGGTGAAGGTGTATGATAGGGTCTCCTGGAATTTTCTCATCCAAGTGTTGCGCGCTTTTGGATTTGGGGAGTGGTTTATTGACATGGTATGGCATTTGATCTCGACGTGCTTTTTCTCCATTCTGGTTAATGGTCAACTGGTGGGATACTTTAAATCGACGAAGGGCCTAAGGCAAGGGGACCTGCTCTCCCCAGCGTTGTTCATTGTTGCGGCAAAGGTGTTGTCTCGAGGTCTGAATCAACTTCTGCACGAGCCGGGTTTGATGCCATTTCACGCTCCTAGGAGCTCAATAGGCATTACTCACCTTGCTTTTGCAGATGATATTGTTATTTTTTCCAGGGGGGATGCGCCATCCATCAAGTGCATGATGAAGGTGTTGAAGGAGTATCAGGAGGTCTCTGGGTAGTTAGTCAACTTGGAGAAGAGTTGTTTTGCTACGGCATGCAATACTCCGCACCATTTTCGAGACAAAGCTGAGAGGTTGATGGGCTTCATGTGCAAAGCTCTTCCCATTAAATACCTCGGCCATCCCTTGGTAACTGGCCGTATGAAAAGGGAGCATTTCCAAGACTTGATAGAGGCGGTGCAGAACCGAATTAACTCGTGGAATTCTACTTGGTTGTCTTTTGGGGGTAGGCTGGTGTTACTTAAGTCGATTCTGCTCTCCATTCCGATTCACGCGCTCATCGAAAGGGGTGATTGCACACTTGAACCGTTTGTTTGCACGGGCTGTTCGGAATACAAGCCTCACTTTCACTGAGTAGCGTGGGGGAAGGTATGTCGACCTGTTGAGGATGGTGGCCTGGGGGTTCGATCGCTAGACATGGTTGGTAGGGCTTTTGATTGTAAGCTGTGGTGGCGTTTTCGCCAGGCAGGTCTCTGTGGGCAAGCTTTATGAAATTTCGGTATTGCAAAGGGGTACACCCTCAGGTTGAGTGCCGGCAATCTGACTTGCTAGTTTGGAAGCGAATGTTACAAGCACGCCTGCTAGTAGAGCTCAATTCACGATAGGAGGTGGGAAGCGGGGATATGTCTTTCTGGTGGGATAACTGGTCAGGGGCAGGTCCATTTGCTTGGATGGCACCTATTGTGGGATCGGAGGGCCGGGTGGTGGAGTTTTAGGAGCACGGTGGCTGGAATTTATCGAGGTTGGCACAGAGGCTGCCCGCGGAAGTAGTACGTCATATTCTGGCCATGGACGTGAGCATTGAGGAGGGCTGTGGGGATATTATGTATTGGGGTAAGTCCCAGTCCGGGGTTTTCCAAGTTGGGTCCGTGGTTAAGCTGCTGACCAGGCCGGGTTCGTCATGGTTTTTCAAGAGGCTATGGGCTAAGGGTATCCCGATTAAAATGTCGGTGCTTCTGTGGCCGGTTATTCTGGCAAAAGTGCCGATGGCAGAAGCCTTATACCGCTTTCAGGTTCATGGCTCGTCGTGGTGTTTTTGCTACACGGCAAGCCAGGAGGAAATGTTGCAACACGTGTTTGCTTTTGGCTGTTTTGCGAGGAGCGTGTGGGATGCTTTTGAACGTCCTCTAGGTTTCTCTTCCAAAGGCAAGGACTTTTGGGCCATTTGTGTAGCTTGGTGGATACAATCGGCCTCATCTCCCGTGCTAACATGGGTTACACAAATACTCCCTTCCCTGATTGTTTGGTACATTTAGAAAGTGCAAAACCAGTTTGTTTTTGACGGGGTGCGGCCTCACATTGGCTCCACATGCAAGATGATATGCACGAACTTGGGGGACTTGGTTCATCTACGATTTCCCGGGTGGTTCCCTCGGGTTGAGGGTTGGACGTCTCTTCTGGAATCGATCCGGGCTTTTCCAGTCTGTTGGAGGAAGCCATCCCTCTCTGTTTTAAAACTGAATACGGATGGCTCTTGTATGGATTCCAGATCAGGTGGTGGTGGGGGGTGGTAAGGAATGAGTTCGGTCGACTGGTTTTTGCATTTTCTGAACACTATAGAGAAATATCTGTTTTGTGGGCAGAGGCTTGAGCTCTATTAACAGGGTTGGAGATGTGCCATGAGAGAGGGTTGCAACCACTGCAGGTTGAACTGGATTCAAAGGTGCTTGTTCAGATCGTCAAGGGTGTAGTGCCTCCTCCAATGGACATATACTCGTTAATACATCGCATATGACATTTGACGAGCAGGTGTCTATCGGTGGAACACTGCTTCAGGCAGGCAAACGCAGTGGCGGATGCCCTTGCTTATGTGGGTAGCGGGGGGATGGCCAGGGTTTATAACTCTTTTGACCAACTGCCTATGGAGGAAAGAGGTGCTTGTAACATGGATCACTTCCAAATTCCGTCTTTTAGATATGGTAGGGTACGTAGGTAATTTTTGTATCCAGCATCTCTTTCCAAAAGGAAGGTTGGTTGGTGCTTGCCTTCCTCGTGTAATTGATAATTTTGTGAATAAAAGGGGTACCCAAACCCGTACGCCAGAGATGATTGGCGGTTAATTGAAAAAAAAAAAAAAAAAGAAAGTTCAAAGGGCAAAGTTTTATTAACCCTTTTTGTTAATCAACATTACAACTTTAGTCAACCAATCATCAAACTTTTCAGATTTTAGTAATACATCTTTGGTGAGTCAATGTTTCCAAATTTATGACAATCCTCTGGGCCCTGTTTGGTTCCAGGAAATCAATAAGAAAAGGAAAGTTGAAAATAGAAAATGAATTCTTCTGAAAACCTTAAAACTTTCTCCTATTTGATTAATAAAGGAAAGTACTAAAGAAATTGAAAGGAATTCCAAAGAAAGTAATTCTTGTGTTTGGATTACGAATTTTTGGAAAGAAATAAAAATAGAAAACAAAACTTTAAAAAACAATTTAAACTAAATTAAAATTAATGAAAAATTTTAATATTCAACTTTTATGACATTTAATTTTATTCTACTAAAAACAAGTCAATTATTGCTTTAACAATCACAACAATTGATAATCTCTTTGTATGATTACTTTTAACCATTGACAAGGATGTATAAAATACCTAATTAATCCAATTTGTAGATGCCAATAAGGTTTTGACCCATTCATTAATCCAGTTTTTTTGTAGTCATATCTTAATTTTCATCCAACATTCATTAATTTCTTCATATGATTATTTCTAACTTGACATAGAACAAGACAAACATTTTCATTTGCATAATAATTGAGTCAAAACTTGAAATTTTTAGACAGAGATAAACTTGAGGTAAGAATAAACAAAACTAAGAAACTAGTTATGCAATTAAGTCACAATTTGCTTAAGTTTTAGATAGAGATGAACCAGAGGAAATGGATTTTAGGTAAAAATACACACTCAATTCCCTAACAAATTCCTTTGGTTTCCTTTCCATACTACTTACCCTCACACCAAATAAGGAAAACACTTTCCTTTTCCTCAATACTTTTCTAGAACCAAACAGGGCCTTAGTCTTGAGTCCTCTTACTGGTCTTTTTGGCCCAACTTCTACCACCATGTTTTAGTTTTTATATTAACTAATAATGCTTATTTAATGGTAAACAAGTTCCTATAGATAATCAAGTAAGAGATATGCTTGATGAATATAAATAAGCTGCCACAAGTAGAGTACCAATCGTGTCATTTTCTGTACATCAGATGCCCACCATTTTTGTATTAATTAATTTTGTCATCTCATCTGATTTAAAAGAGGTAGCTTTCATCAGCAGTATAACAAATTTTAAAGCTACACTCGTGAAACCTGTGCTCATGTCTCGTTATTTGTGCTATTCTTTTGTACCTTTCTCTCGTTCATGTGGTTTTTTCTTGAAAATTAGAGCCTTGCTTTTGAATCCAAATCACCTAGTATCCTCGTATTCTTGTGGAGAGGTAGAACATGTTTCTAGGTTGGTTTCAGAAGTAACTCAAATTAATTTGCACGAAGCATGGAGACTTGGACACAGTTGTGTTCTTTCAATAAATTACCCTAATACTCCTTCTAGTTTTTACAAAAATCAGAGACCTCTCTTCTTGATTTCGAAATAACAGAAACCTCCATCAGAACATAAAAAACTTCCGCTAGTCTTAATTAAGAGTTGAAAATTAACAATTTTGCATAAATTCACTTCAGTATCTCTAAAATGGCTTTACAATGACATGATTAATTATTTTAAACAAGAAAAGAGGTTGGAACTAGTTTTTCTTTTCTTCATTATGGCTGGAAAGGAATTTATTGCGCCTGATTCTATCTATAGCTATAAAAATTGGCCTTCTATCAAATTTATTTTCTATGTTTAGATTAAATGCTTTTCTTTTTTGACAAAAAAGTAAATTTACAATACATGTTTTGGGTTTAACTTTGTCATTGACTAGGTTTATGTGTTGAATATATTATATGTCTAATTTATAAGAATTTAATAAATGTAATTGGGATACCTCATTTTTTAAGCCTTATTATTGCAAGGAAAAATACATTTTCATCTCATTTATTTTGATTGATGGCAGTAAAAACCTAAAATAAAGTCACAAATATTGAAGGCTTCACACTTTTCTTCAACAAAACTGTCTCTTAATACTTTTTCTTATCCTTTTTGGTGAGGACTAAAACTTTTTTCCATCAATTTTCTTTTGTTTAATATGAAGAGCATGATCAAGTAAGGACAAGGGCAAAACTACAAAATCGTAGTTATTATAAATGCTGATTTGATAGAATTTATTGAAAAGGAAGACCCATGTTATTCTAAAATCAAGAGGTAATGTCTTCAACTTTGGCAAATTTCTAGGAATAATGTGAAAAAAATATAAAAATGGGGTGATTTCAAGGCAATTTCCTCCAAATATTGATGTTCTGAAAAAAACTCCGCCATTTGGTGCTATTTTTTTTTGTTTCCCCATCCATAGGTGCTGCACATTGAATGTGCAACACCAGGGAGGAATTATATTTTTTTTCCAAGTATTTCCGGAGGCCCCTTTGTGTAATCAGTCACAGAAAATTTTCATGTCTCTGCTGCTGCACATGTGTGACACCAGTCAAATTTTTAAAAAATTGCACAAAGGGGCCTCCAGAAATTGGCTATGAATTAGTAAATAATTTTAGTACTAAATATGGTTATGATTTAGGGATTTGGGCGATAATGTTTTAGTGTTTTTTGGGTTTAGGTCTTGAAAGAGTAGTAGTGAAAAATAAATTATTGTCAGAAAGGAAAAAAGATTGTTCAATAGTAATAAATTAAATTGAAATGAAAAAAATTTTATTGCAATGATAGAATTAAAAAATCTAATGTGTTTGAATCTCATATAAAATTTTTTTACTTATATTAGTTAAAAAGTATTGTGTATTCTAAAAATATAAAAGATGTATTATATATACATCAAGTTTGAGAATTATTAAACGGTAAATATCGAGGTTATGGAGGGAACTATAATTTATGGTTAAAAAAAGTAAACACAAGGCTTTTAGTTTTTAGTTATATTTTGAAAAAAGTTGTGTTAATTATGAAAGTAGAAAAGTTGCAATATATGTACATCAATGAGACAACTTAATTAGCGATTGGTTATGAATATTGGGGTTAAGGTGGAAGTTATAGTTTATGGTAAAAAAAAAAAACAAACGCGATGATTTGGCGGGTTTTAGGGTTAAGGGTTTAGAGTTTTAAGGGTTTTTAGAGTTTAGGGTTGAGGGTTCTAAGGGTTTTTAGAGTTTTAGAATTAAGAGTTGTAAGGGTTTTTAGAGTTTAGGATTTAGGGTTGCACGGCATAGTATATAAAAATAAATCTGGTTGAAGTGTAAAAAAATTTCATAGTAATAAATCAAATTTAAGCGGAGAAAGTTTTATTGATTTGATAAAAATTGCGAACCCAATGTGTTGAAATGCAGTATAAAAACGAGTGCTTGTGAGTATTGGGTTTATGATGGGAGTTATAATTAATGGTTAAAAAAAGTTGCACGTACCTACTCGACCATAATCTATAGAAGTCCAATTCATCCATAAAATGCTATACCATAATCTCCAGATACCTATGTTGACCACTACTATTTTTTGTTGGATCTAATTTTTTAAAAATAAAATGCCAATAAAAATTGCAATTTTCAATCTTTTGAATTAGCCAAAAATTCAATTTTAAATCATGAAAATTACTTTGATTTTTTGAATTTATTTTTTGACATTTGATACTACATGAAATCTAAATCACCTATTGATTTTTTTTAACAAACAATATACAACATGTAACAAATAAAAAGTCAAGTAAATTAACAATACAAAATTGTAGTTTTACCCAGAGCATAGTAAATTGCCAATAAAGGGCACATTATTTTATCACACTAAACTACCATATTGCTTATTTTAAATTACAATATATATACATGTATATTAGTCCTATACTGCATTATATATAGGGTGGAGGACAGTGCAGGAGATGTAGCCCCATTTAAACCAATAATAAATTATACATAAGCCAATGTAATAAGTTAATTAAACCACTGTTCAACATCACATCATGTGGTAGCAAAATATTTTGATAAATATATAATAAGAAAATGCAATAAGTTAAAAATAGACCATTAAGAAAATAGGAAGACTGGGGGTAATTTGGGGAGAAAAATATGCGCGTGAATTTGTCAAAATTAAAAGTACAAATATAATTCACTTAAGGGGGCAATATATATATATATTTTTGAAGTTTAAGGTGGTTAAAGTGTTGCCACCCTATGGGTTCAGGTGGGCAAAATGTTATTAATCCCAACAAAAAGATCATGGTGAATGCTAAAATAGAATAGTTGTAACTACAATAATTGCTTGACCTGTTGAAATACTGCCAATACTTTACTAGTTACCTAATCGAATAAATCGAGCTTTATGGTGTACCACATTGTGTGTGTTGGCACTTTAATCTTTACAACTTTTTTATCTTTTATCTAAACTTAGTGTACTTTTTCATATTCTGTGCTGGTTGTCTTTCCCAAAATCTTTTACCTCTGGCCTCAATATACACCTTAAAATAGTAGTTACTCACTTGATGTTTACTCTCGATTCTCTCCGTGTTGCAAAAGAGCACGTACAAAACACGTCTAACCACGTTACCAACTGAGGGTATATAATTCACATGTTTTCTGGTAGCATTATGACCCTTGTTCATATAAATCACCAGTATAAACGTGGTATACATAATACAATCGTACATTGATATTATGGAAAAGCATTCAAATTTCATCCATTGCTTGTGTATATACTGGTACTAGTTAAATCTTGGTTCACGCAAGGTAAAAACTGATATTTTATATTATTAAAATTTCATGAATGGTGTAATAGTGTTAGCATAAGATAACAGTGTTAACACACTTTTTACATCGACCCATCATACTATCATGATTGTCCATCTAATTTGGGTCGAGTATGTGGTCCAAATTTTGGTCATCTCCGTTGAAAAAAATGAAAAAAAATTATAATTTGAAATAAATAGTTCAGATCGAACCCGCTTGACATGACCAATTTTAAGGGCTATACACCTGGGAACAAACCCTTGATTCCCTAGCCCCCACTTCTTAAGCCCCACCCATAACAATAAAATTACAAAATTGTTCATGCCCAGAAGAACAAGATCAATATTTATTAACACGTGTTTACCCAAAAAAAAAATTATTTATCAGCACTCATCTTTTTCTCTTGCAAAACGGTAGCCACTGATTGCACATATCATCATAGATCTAATACGCCGCCCAAGAAATTACAGAAATTAATTTAATGCCAGACTGCAAGTTGCACGTTATTGATCTATAATTGACTCTAACGCAAAGGCTTTCGTTTAGGTGCATTGCAGTACATATCTTTATTTATACAAAGGGGTGTCTATCCTTGCTCTGTTTGGGAGTAAAGTTTTTTAGATATTTGTATAAAACTCTACTATAGTTTACTGTAGAAGTTGTAGAAAAAACTTTTAGAAGGAAGTCTTTTGCATGTTTTAGGGATGGTATATTAAAAATTTTAGAAATTTTTAGAGGATTCCTATAGTTAAAGTAGGAAACAAATAAGTTTTATATAAGTTTACTAAAAATTTTGAGATAAAACTTTGAAAATTTTTAAAGGGTTCCTATAGTTAAAATAGGAAACAAACAAGTTTTACACAAACTTGCTAAAAAGTGGAGCAGTGCCTGGTGATGAGTTTCTTTCACATGGAAGAAATTCGTTATCTATTGCCTTGTTTGGCAACTAAGGGCCCGTTTGGTAATGAGTTTTTTGGGTGTTTGTCAAAAACTACTGTAACTTACTGTAAAAGTTGTAAAAAAAATTTTTAGATGTGTAAAAATTTTTTGATAGATTTTGTTTTTTCCTTTTTCTTTTTCCTTTCCCTTTTCTTTTTCCTTTCCCTTTTCTTTCTTTCTTCTTCCTCCCCAACCCATGACTTTTTCTTTTTTTTTTTCCCTTTTCTTTCTTCCCTCCCTCCCTCTCCTCTCTCTCCCCTCCCCTCCCCCCTCCTTCTCCCTCTTCCCCCCTCCCCCTCCCTCCGATCCTGATTGCGACCAGGTTCAGGGGAGAGAGAGAGGAGGGAAGGAAGAAAGAAGAATAAGAAGAAGAAGGGGAAAAAAAAAAAAAGAAAGAGGGTCACCGGCTCCAGTGCTGGCACAAGAAGTAATGGCCAGTGTCGGCGGTGAGTGTTTTTTGTATTTATTTTTTGTGTAAGAAAAATGAAAGGGATGGAAGAAAAAAGTTTTTTGTGTAGTTTTTTGGGTGTGTAGGTTAAAAATTTTGAAAGTTTTTTGAGGGTTCCTGTAATTAAAGTAGGAAAAAAACAAGTTTTATACAAATTGGGCAAAAAACACGCTAACCAAACAGGCCCTAAGTTTTTTGGGAGTTTGTATAAAGCTTTACTGTAACTTACTGCAGAAGTTGTAGAAAAAATTTTTGAAAGTGAAGTTTTTTATGTGTTTTGGGAGTGTTATATTAAAAATTTGGGAGTTTTTTGAGGATTCTTGCAGATAATGTAGGAAACAAACAAGTTTTATACAAACTTGCTAAAATTTGCATTAAAACTTTGGAAATTTTTTAAGGTTCCTGTAGTAAAAGTAGGTAAAAAACTAGTAGCATACAAATCTAACAAAAAACTCAACTGCCAAACAAGGCCTATATTTAAAGAACTCAAAATGCATCCTTAGTAATCCTATGTGTCGGCGATACAAGCCTTATACTACATGCATTCTAAGACCTCGCCTTATGTTTCGGTTTTTTGAAAAAATCATTGTACCTTTTCTTTTTTTTTTTTTCCCTTTCTTTCCTTTCTTGAGACAAACAAATATTTTGGATGGAGTTAAATCCCAACTTCTCGCACCCTCTTCTTGTATCCCATCCCTCCCGCTTAAAAAATAAAAAAATAAAAAAACATATAGTTATTTTTGGAGTTATTTTTCAAAAACACTACTGTAGCATTTGAGATGTTAAAAATAATTACTATAACTGTCTTTAAGGTGTTTTTGAGAGTATTTTTGGGATAATTTTTAGGGGTATTTTTAAAATTAAAAATTTATTTGGGGTAATTTTTTGAGGCATTTTTAAAATTAAAAATTTATTTGAGGTAATTTTTGAGGTATTTTTAAAATTAAAAATTTATTTGAGATAATTTTTGGGGTATTTTTAAAATTAAAAATTTATTTGAGATTTTTTTAAATTAAAAATTTATTTGAGATATTTTTGAAATAATTTATTTGGACTATTTTTTAAAAAATTAACCGCCGCCACCACCACCTCCTCCTCCCCCCTCCAACTTCCCTATCTCCGTCTCCCTCCCCCTCTCTTCCTCCCCTCCCCTCGCCTAGATTCGGTTCCAACCGACGACTAGATCCGGGGAGGAAGAGAGAGGGGGTGGGAGAGAGAGAGAGGGAAGGTGGAGGAGCGGGGAGGGAGAGAGGGGAGAGGAGGTGGTGGTGGTGGGTGGTGGGTGGTGAGTTGTGGTGGGGTTGGGTGGTGGTGGGGTTGGGGTGGAAGAAGAAGGGGTTTTTTTTTTTTTTTTGTATGTATAAGTTGTTTTGAAATATTTGTTTGGATTGAGTGTTTTTGGAATTGTTTTTATTGGTGTATTACTAGTATTTGGGATGTGAAATACAGTTTTTGAAAAACAGGTGCAAAAACACCAAATCCAAAAGGAACCATAATAGTCATTACTTAAATAGATGTTTGATGTTTTTCAAATTGCCTCTATCCGAACAGTTCTCATTGGTGGAATAAAACAAATTAATCCTTTCTTTATATACAAGATTAATTAACTCTTTAGCCTCATTTGTTGCCCGAGAATACTAGAATGAAAAGTCTTTTTCACCCAAAATACATTCCTACCTGGAATAGTAGGGGAAAAATTTTATTATTTCAGAGTATGGTAGACAAATCAGAATGGAATATTTACTCCATTTTCAATGTTCGGTATAATCAATGTTTATATATCAGAATGGAATATACTAGATACAAATTTGACTCAATTATCTTGGATTAGTTTATAGGACATAGGACATAATATATCTTATAACCTTTTTTATTTGTTCTGTAATAATGTTTGTCTATTTACATGAAATTTTGATACTTTTATTTCAAAAATAAATGAGGATTGATATCAAAATTCTTCACTTGTAATACTTGATTCATTCTAATATATAGATTTTTGAGTTGAAATTTTGTATTTATTAGCAATATAATTAGCAACATAAAATATAAATTACATGAATACTAACAATTATAATTGATTTTCAATCTATTTTCAATTTTGATAATATTCAAAAATCTTGCATAATTGTTCAAAAATCAAATAATAAAATATTTTAAAACATTTATTTCCTAGTATAGAAGAAAAAAATATTTTAAATACAAGGAAAATTAATTATAATGAAAAATTACATTGAAATATTAATTGAGCTGACAAATAACCTAAGATATTATGATGTAGTGTAAAAATTTATGAGAATATATTTGACATCCTACAATTTAGGCATTCTAGGATGAAGATAGAAAAAACTTTTCCCAAGTTCTTTTTTTAGGAAAGGGATTTTAGAAAAAGTTGGAATGAACATTCTAAGGGAAAAGGGCTTTTCCACTCAAATGAGTCATACCAAATGCCAGAATAGAATAGATAAGTTGAAAATATCTTTCTTTTGTAGGTCATTCCTATGTACCAAACGAGGATACAATGTCTTACCCTCCTCAATCAAATTGAAACCAATATATGTATCTTGTTGATAAAAATTCTAGAATGGAGAAAATGTTGAGATCCTATACTATGTGATGATTTGACTATCTAATGCACCAGCCAACACAAGTTGGTTCAATTGATAAAGTTGAGCCACTTTCTCATAAAAAATTGTGTATTTGAATTTTGCTATAAGAACTCCTATAAATAACCTATAGACGCGTCCTGACTCGTGGTTGGGTGACCAAATCCATTCAAACTTTTTTTCCAAAAAAAAAAAAAACTTTTATAAGCAACCTATAGACATATTCTGGCTTATGGTGATGACTCGACCTATTCAAACTTTTTTACAAGAAAACAAAAAGGGAAGATTTCGAATGCATCACATCCACAAAATCGTTAAGGTAATGGAGAAGTATATGTAAGCAGAATACATTTCTCAAAGACAAAATTTGATCAAGTGATAAGATTAATTAGAAAGCCAAAAAGTCTTTCCACATATAGCTGGATCAGGCTTAAGTGCATCTAATGTCATGTGGCTTCTCGTTCATTGAATTTAAATTACATGGTTCAAGATTTAGAAGAGCGCGACACAAAAGATGGTACGCCGCCATCGGTTTCATGAGAACCACTTTTGTATAGTTTCTTGCACATTACATTATTTTACTGATGACATAGGCTCCTTTGTCTACCACCCTTGTTTTCTTGCCAAACCAGCAACATTTATAGACATAAATAAACGTTACATATACTTTAGAGGATACCGGTCACTGTCAAGATTCAAAAATAGAAGTTTCTATACTATTATTAATAGAAGTTTCTATACTATTATTTAGCAGTGCTTTAGCCAAGTTATGGTTTTAGTAATCTTATTAAAGTCAAGTTATGGTAGTTTTATTTTTTAGAAATTAGTATTCTATTAGAAAATTTCTTGTGGTTGTAAAACTTGCTTGCCAAGCCATCTAGTCTATAAATAGGGAGTCTTATTATTCTTATTAGTTGAAAAGAGTGAAAGTAGCCTTGTGTTATTGTGTATGATTATTGGTATATTATTGATATTATTTCTCTTCTCCCACACATACTTGTATGTGTGTAATTTCCTCCCCATATATGTTGAATTATGTGAAAATTATCTTCTAGTCTTTTTGGGTGAAATTTTTTGGTTCCACATCTGGCATTAGAGCCTTAAGTTCAAGAGTTTGATTCTGAGTGCTTGTGAATATTAAAGAATTAACTACGAATTTAGTCATGGGTGTTTTCCGTTATCAGAGTTACAGTATTAGAGTTGCTATGAAAAGATCTGTTGATCACCTTAGGCCATAAGGTTGGGTCATGAAATATCAATTGGTGAAAATAAGACCATAAGATTAGTCCGGAGATTGTTAGATTGACTGAGGAGTTGTGATAGCAATTGGAGAAAATTCCTGTCAATTGAGTTGTGATTATTAAAATCACAAAATTGTCAATAAATTGACATCACAATTGTGTGACGAAAATAGTCTATCCAAGCACGTGGATTATTGTAATTAGAGAAGTGTTTGAAGATGAACGGCCAATCAAAATAGTGTTAGCCGAATTTGTAAAGGAGCTTATTGATCGTGAAGGTGGTAAACCTGATCCAAAAGAGAGAGTTTGACTTAAGAAATGCAATATTGGCATATTAAATCAAGATTTAAAAATAGAAGTTTCTATATTATTATTTAGCAGTGTTTTAGTGAAGTTATGGTTTTAGTAATCTTATTAAAGTCAAGTTAGGGTAATTTTATATTTTCGGAATTAGTATTCTATTAGAAAATTTCTTGTGATTATAAGACTTACTTACCAAGCCGTCTAGTCTATAAATAGGAAATCCTATTTTTGTTGTCAGTTGAGATGAATGAAAGTAGCCTTGTGTTATTATGTGTGATTATTGATATATAATTCTCTTTTCCCACACATACTTGTATGTGTGTAAATTTCCTCCCCATATGCGTTGATTTCTATGAAATTTATCTCATATAGCTTTTTGGTTGAAAATTTTCGGTTCTACAGTGACTACAAGGAAGAGGCCTCTCATGTCCAACTTGTGCTACCAAAGAGGCAAGTGAATTTCCTCCCCATATGCGTTGATTTCTATGAAATTTATCTCATATAGCTTTTTGGGTGAAAATTTTCGGTTCTACAGTGACTACAAGGAAGAGGCCTATCATGTGCAACTTGTGCTACCAAAGACGCAAGTGAAACTTACCAAGTTCCAACCAGCATCTTTGCTAAAATTTATAGTCAGTAATGGGGTATAATATGAGATGTTATGTATATGCATGTTATATAAATTTTTTTAAAAGTATGATCAAAAGTTCTATATAAAAATATGTGTTTGGCAAAATTATACATAAAAGTTCGTACGTGAATAGTATGAATACACTTGAAAGTTACACAATTAAAAATATAGTTAAAATTACTACATGGATTCCAATTTTAACTCTTATACTTTTGTATAAAACATTAAATTTATTAAAATTTTATTACTTTATTACTTTTATATGTATAAATTTATAGAATTATGTCATATGTCGCTCTTATTTTATACATAACTAGGAAGATATGTCATTGTCCTTGCTCAAAATTTAAAAATTGTTTCAAAAATTAAAGTATAATTCGTGAAGTATAATACATCAAAAGTTTATTGTGTGTTGTGTTTTATATGACTAATTGAAAAGTACATGTATTTTTCAGAATATTTTTCAAATGTATGTAAGAATGTGTGTATATATGAGTATAATATGAGTATTTACTAACTAGGTTTATAGCATACTTAAGTAAACTACTATGTAAGGAGCAAAGGACCTAAACAGTCTCTCAACTAGTTTACTAAAATCAAAATGGTCCTCCCTTAACTTTATTTTAGCCAATTCAGTCCATCAACTACTTTTTTGGTAAGCTAATCGGGTTCTTATTAGGTTCAGCCACTCAATTAGTAAGATATCCCCACTGATGACTAAGTCAAAATGGAAGCAATAGGAGAGCCACCTACAACACTTCTTAAAATTAAGATTTTAATTTAGTCAAGTAAATTGCCAAAAAAATATTGAATGAGATTGAGAGCAACCTGATCTAATTTCTTTATAATTTGTCTGACTAAATCTCGTTTTTCAATTCTAAGAAGTCTTCTAGGTGACTTATCTATTTTGTCATCGTTTTGATTAGTCATCAGTAGAGAAATCTTACTAATTGAGTGGCACAGCCAAACAATGACTCAATTTAAAGAAAAATAGTTGAAGGATTAAACTGAACTGCCATAAAATAAATTAAAAAGATTATTTTGACTTTGTAAAATAGTTGAGGAGACATTTAGGTGATTTGCTCACTACAATAAATATTTACCATCTTTAGTCTGCAAACTTTACTAAGAATGGCAGCAGAGGTTTATGCAAAGACGCCGAGGCCTCCACGGGAGCACATGGTTCCACTTTGGCAAGCGTAAAGTTGCAATTTTAGTTATAGTATTTAGAAAATTTACTTTTATCCTACTATTTTGTAAATATTCTCTCTTTGACTGAAGAAAATGTTTTGTTTTGTAGTTGGTATTTAAAAATATATGTTTTTTGTGCCCGATAATTTGTAGAAAGTCACTTTACGTATGCATCTATAAGTTATTGATGAGAATTCTTAATTCAAAAAAATAGTTATCAACACAATACATTACTTTAGTCATGATTATAAGATAGGGTCACTGCTTTGAAGAGCTTAATCCAGTATTGAGTTTTTCTATATAAAAGAGCTCGGTACTCTAATGGATTATAAGGCATTTTTTTGTTTACTCACATCCTCGTGTACCATTTACTAAATACAGATATTGTTAATTATTATTTCAATCTATGCGGATATCATTGGGTGTATTTTATCAGGAAATATGTTTTTGTATTTTTAATTGCAATAATTTTTTATGAAGTAACATATGTAAGATGAAAAAGGCAAAAAAAAATTAGAAAATGTATTTATGATAAATAAAAAAAATATGCCAATAATCAGTTAAAAGAAATTGTCTACGTCTTTTCATAGAACTAAAAGACTTTTCTTCTATTTATGTCTCTACCGAAAAATTTTCTCACTTCATCAACAGTTCAAAAGTGATCTAAAATACAACTTTTTTGGTTTCTATCAACTATGTTTTCAAATTTTAAAACTAGAAAAAAGTATTACATAGCATATGTATTATCTGGCATGGAAGTATGTAAGATGGATATGTTGCCTTTTCTTTTTGACGAGTTGTTATGGTACTGAATTTTGTAAACTGCCGATATATGTGTCATTAGCACTAGCCGAAGTGGAAATCTCTAACAATCAGAGCAATTGTGTACTTTCCGGTGAAATTTCACCTATATGTTAATGGACTTCAACCTTAAATTCAAAATTTAGTCATTATACTCAAATCCATGCAGACATTTCTCTTATCTAATACGTGCATTCAATAGTTTCACTTTTAATTTCTTCTTTCTGATTTACTCGATAACAAAATTTCATAATTGTAAAGTCAGATAATTTGTTAAGTTGAACTTTTTCCTACCAAGGAAAAAAATTGGGTTGACCATTTTCCTCGACAATCAGAATAGGACAAATGGGCAATACAATGAGCTTTCAAGGGCAAATTTAAAAGATTGCAAGACCATGGTCCATGAGTTGCTATCGTATACCCAGAATTTCACATTTCAGGGTTGGTGAACCCACCAGTTGCTGTTACTCTACGTTAACTAATAACTATATATAGATTAATTGGATGGGTCCTATAACTAGACCTTTTAACATTCTTCAACCACCTGTTAACTAGACCTTGTCAAAAAAACCACCATGTTGACTGTAATCTTTTTTTTGCCCCCATTGTTTTTAAAATGTTATTACGAGAACTATACCATTTAAGCCTAGTTTGGATGGAGGGATTTGGAAATAGAAAGGAGAAGGAAGGAAGGAAGGAAAAGGAGTAGACTTTCTTTGTTGGAGAGTTTAAAAATGCAAGAAAAAGGAAAGAAAGGACGTAAGGGGACGGCAAGTTTCAAAATGCTAAACTTGTCCATAAAATATAAAGAATTACCAATACCTAACATTCCAAAATCCATTCCATTTGTTCTTCAGAGTCTCAAACCATTTAGAATCTCTTCTCTTTCTTTTTCTTCATATCTTTTCTCTCATGACTTAAACTTTCTCTTCTTTTATTTTCTCTATGAATTCCCAAACTAGGCGTTAGATCTTCTAATCATATTTAGAGGTGTTCAAAATGGGTGATTAGGCCTTAGATCTTCATATCTACAAAAAAAGGCCTCCTTGAGTTGCTATCCCTAAATTTTTTGAAGTTTTCTCTTCTATCCCTTTTGTTCCCCTAAACTAAAATCTTATATTCTGCATTATTGTGAACAATAAGTACTAATGCATAATTACCCTTAGTTGAAGATAAAGTCACATCTTAGAGCACAGGTCTTAGATGTGTTTAGATTGTTACTTTTTGTGGGAAAGTTGCTTGAGTTTGTAACTTTGTATAAATATCTAAATTCATTCCACTCTCTTTTGCTTCACGTACGCCACATGTGTTCAATACATTTTTCTATAAGTTTTCAAAAAATTGCAATTTAGATGGTGCCTTACTATTAGCACAAAAAACTACGCAATGGAAATAACTTTAACACATATAAAAATATGTGGGAAGAGGAGGTGAATAAACACATAACAAATTCTCAATAATTAATTAACTCAACAAAAATAATTTCTAAGTCATAGTTTTTAGCTCACGATAACTCACAAATAATAATTTAGAGATTTTCTCCCAATCTTACAATTTGAGTCAACTCAACTCTCCAAATAATAATGTGCTAGACTAGTAGTATTTATAGATTACTAATCTTTCCTAAACAAACACAGTTATAAACCGAAACTAACTTGGACTTGAATTTAAAGATTTCCTAAACTAATATGGAAACTAAACATGATACCAAAACAAGAAACTAAACTAATTAGAAAACTAAATATTAAAGTAGCTTGGTTTAATATTATTCCAACATTGCATTCCTTAAACCAAACTCTTCATTATGGTCATCTTTGACGCTATCTCGAGTGTGAATCTCCATGAAATATTCAGCCGCTTCTATAAACGATGTGCACCTCTAATTTGTAATTAATCTTCAACTTCATCTTCACCTGCGGTAATGGACGAAACTTATATTTCTCAAACAATTTCTTGGCTTGATCACTTTTATCAAAGGACTCAAACATATTCACCCATTTTTTATCCAATGCTCCATAATTGAATTCCTTCACATCATCAAGAAAATCTCCCAAAAACACAAAATCATAGTTTCCACCACCAAGGTTCTTGACAGCACCATATTTTTCCTTTAATTTTTTTTCATTGACAACTATATCAACTTTAACAGTACCACAATTTTCAATCAAATCGTTTACTCCATAATTGATACCAGTCAATTCCAACGCTTGATTTTTTTTTTCAAAAAATTTATCAATCTTGACAAAATCAAAAATTTGTTCATCACCACAATCTTCAGCCACATCTTTAATTTCATTAATGATTGCACATTCTTTCTCAACCAAATGTGAGATTTTTTCTTGGTCACAAATTCTCCATCTTTGAATGCAACCATAGTTTCTACAATTTCTTCTTTCTTTGATTTATCAAAAATTTCTTTTTCTTCTTTTGCGAAACTAACACATTATTTTCATTGAACAAAATCATCACTTCCAATTTCTCCAAACACGGTATGCAAATCAAAACTTTCAACAGATTGAAAATTTTCAAAATCATCCATATCATCAACAAATCTATCATTATCAAAATCTACAATCCAATGGCAACAACCAAATTTTGGTTTGAAAGCGTAATTCCTCTCAACGGTCTGCAAAACATAATATATATATCCTTCCAAAATATCCAAGGTATTGTAGTATGATGAATAAAAATTTGTAAATATCTTCTACCATTGTTTTGCGCATCACTTAAAAAATAATCATATCTTCTTCTTGTAAACATGTTTTGACAACTCATTTTCAGCAGAGTAATGAAGAAAATCATTCAAATTACATTGTTGAAAATATTTTTTCATTTTAAAACCAATTCAAATATGCAAGCCAATTTGTGCTTATAGGAGTCAATATAGAAAATTGTTCACCATCATCTAATTCTCTCTCCATGACAATTCGGAATTTTTTACGTACCTTCACAAATTATTTTGTCTTCTCTACTTGAATTCTTGGCCTCTTCGACTTCAGACTTGATCAAACTTGACTATAGCTAATCAACAATTTAATAGGATATTTTTTTTAATCACTGCACAGCACCAACAATTTCGACAGAGCCCTCTTTTTTGATTTTCGTCCAATTAGGATCAATTTTTCCATAATTCCAATTAACATACGAATACTCTAAACCAACCTTCATACTCTAATCCTTCAACACGAGTACTCTACCACAACCTCTGTACCCTTTTACGCACAGGTTTCTCTCACAAATTTTTCTGAACTCTCCAGAAACTGTAGATATCCCAGGATCAAACTCTTAAACTTAGAGTTTTGATACTATTTGTTAGCATAAAAAAACACAGCGGAAATAACTTTAACACATATAAAAATATGTGGGAAGAGGAGGAGAATAAACACACAACAAATTCTCAATAATTTATTAACTCAACAAAAACAATTTCTAAATCGTAGCTTTTAGTTTACGATAACTCACAAATAACAATTTAGAGACTTTATCCCAATCTCATAATTTGAGTCAACTTAACTCTCCAGGTAATAATGTGCTAGACTAGTAGTATTTATAAACTACTAATGTTTCCTAAACAAATACAGTTTATAAATCGAAATTTACTTGGAATTGAATTTGAAGATTTTTAAAACTAATATGGAAACTAAACAAGAAACTAAACTAATTAGAAAACTAAATACTAAACTAGTTTGATTTAAAATTATTCCTACACTTACATTCCAAAAGATCTCTTTCTAGGAGAGAAAACTGCATACCTTTGACTGGCCAATTTAAAATTCAAAGAATTTTGCTTACTTGATATTGGAAAATTTAGGCCAAACTGGAATGGAGTGGTTGACGACGCACGCCACGCGCACGCACTTAGACTCCGTTAGATTGGTGCGTTTATGAACGGCTGCTACCAATAATTGGTTACAAAAAATTACTCACTGGAGTGGGTTCTCAAGTCACCGGTCACTCAAAATACATGAAATTAATGAATTAAAAAATAAATTGATCTCACGGGGCACAAAAAGATATAAAAAGATTCAATAATATTTCAAAATTTTCCTAGATTAAAAAATAAAAGCATGATTAGAGCTCATAATCATCCTTCATAAAAGTCAAAGTAAAAGCATATCACTTTAAAAAAAATTTTGAGAAAGATGATTTCTAGTTGTCAATTTATGGAGAATAAGAGCACTAGATTTCAATGGCGTTATTATGAATTTTTCAATTAAGTGCAATCTATAACTCTCGTAAATATGAGTACGCAAAGTGACATATACAAATTAAATGAAATAAAAAATGGATATTTTTAACGGATACAATGGACGCCTATTAATATAATTAAATCAGACAGAATCTACCACATGAATGTATATACTAACAATTATTCCCATATCTTGCATTCATATATTTTTCATAAATAAAATATTTATGAAATTGTATGAGATGAATTTCCGTTATCTTAAATAGTTACTATAACTCTGACATCAGTCTACCAGGTTATCTTCTCATTTGCTTTATATGAATATTTACGAGGACAATATGGTTTAATAGGTTGATATATATACACAAACGCAACATACACACACAGAGAGATATATATCAGTGATTATTATGTAAAGAAAATTCTTTGTTGAATAGTGGCAGACGCAGCTAAATTGTTGCCATAATAAGGGGAAAAAATTGAATATACGAGTATCTTCTTTATGAGGAGCGCCCATGGAAAAGTCTTGATTCTGTTTAGGGACTTTCTTAAGTGTCCTTCCTAGCTTTTGAACTGGAGATTTTGGCTTCACAGTTCACATTCGGAGAATGTCATGAAGATAATTCATGGCAAGCTTTGTAACAAGGCGGATTAAATTCTACAATTGTCAGCAGCAATCAAAAGAATATAATATTGTATTACTACAGTAATCATATGTACGAATAGCAAAACATGGTGTCCTAAAACACCACTATGCGTTACTTTTTTAACAAAATTTAAATGTTATTTATTAAATCCAACTGCAACCATGAAATTCAAAAAAAAAAAAAAAAAACTCCATCCATATGACAAAATGCAGTCTACATTTGTATTTGCATTTATCAGGCTCCTCATTCAGTCGTTGTTAGAAAGTTGTTGACTATTACATCCTGGATTTAATGAGATAGTTGAGAATGACTGAAGCAGTAACATGTATCATGATGTATGGGCAACGGTAAAATAATAACAATAATATTAAATAATAAATTGAAATTACTCAAAGGATTTGTTAAACTAGTGTTCAGTAAACATTCGTTAATATATTTAATTTATATTAAAATTTTGTTATAGGTACATACATTTACATTTATTGAACCTTATGTATTTAATATTTTTCCAAATAATAACACTTTTACCAAAAAAATTAACGGTTTTTGAAGTCTTTATTAAAGTTGTGGAACTAAAAAAGGGTTGTTGAACTACGCCAATCCTAAAGGGTATATAAGGTTTTTGAAGTCTTTATTAAAGCTACCCTACTCTTGCCCCCATCAAAATATTTGAATAAAGGTTAGGTGCGGATTCTAACTTCTAGTTTCCTTTGGAATCGTGAATGCAAAGAATAAAGAGGAAACAAAATAAAGAAGAAATACAACCCCATGTGTCATGCCCCACACCCGCAGGTCCGAAACGCGATCTAAGTTTCAGCAGTTAAGGCCAATTACTTGAGTTCCGTTCTCGCTAGTCCAAAATAGATATTCTAAATTGAACTTGAATTCCTAGACTCTTCTTAAATATTAGTCCATAGTACTTGATTTTTTCGATGTTAGATGGGATATCACATTCATCCATTCTTTTTGGATTTTGCATCCTCGCAAAACCCAATCCAATACCATAATTTGGACTGTCCACTCAGTTGTGTAGTATTCTAGAGATGGCTCCCGCCCTTGAGTCGACGTAGCATTTAGTTCCTCCACTCTCTTGTATAGTCCGACCCAATACCACTAACCCAATCTCACCCCGTGCAGAGACCACACAAAACTCGCTCTAATACCATAATGTCACGCTCCGAACCCGCAGACCCGAGACACGACCTGAGTCTCAATAGTCAAACCCAAGTACTTGAACTCCATTATCGCTAACCCAAAATAGATATTCCAAATTCTAGATTCTACTTAAACATATAGCACTTGACTTTTTTGATATGAGATGGGGTATTACACCATGGATGGAACTAGGGGTGGCGGGGGAGAAGCCCCAAGTTTTGAAAATTTTCTTTCTTAAAAGTTGAAATTTTTAAAAATTCTTTTGTACGTTAAACTTTTGCCCTCACAAAAAATTATAAATATGTTAAATTATATACTTAAGTTTTAGTTAAATTAAAATTTAACCCCTCAAAAAATGTTTTCTACTTCTACCTATGTGTATCAACGCCATCAGAATCCTACTTGCATTGCATCAAGTCAGTGAAATTAGGAATATTAGCCAATGAACAATTAAATTTATATAAAACACAAAACGGGAGGACCAACTTTTGAGTCCTTATATTGTGTTTTCAAGTATCAAGTGCTCTCCAATTCTCCAAACTTCATTGTCCCAAGGGAATTTTTTTTTCATAATTTCTCTATTGTATTTTTATATCCAACTTATATATATATATATATATATATATATATATATAGATAGATAGATAGATAGATAGATATACACACACAAGTTAAAATCATTGTTGTTTATCAATACTAGCACAAGTCCTTTGTTCCAGGTAGAAAACGTAAAGAATTTTATAAATTTCCTTTGATAGTCACTTTGTATAGTGTTTAGTTTTTTAACCGTCATATGTTTTTATTAGATTTATTGTTGATAAACCATTAATAAGTGGCTATAAAATTGTTTGTTGGTATTTCTTCACTTCCTACTAAATTTAAATTTTGTTATTCTACTCTACACCTTTGTTTCTTATTATAAATATTTTGAATTCTAGTTGTTGTGTTGTAAGTTTTGAGCTTAAATTTGTTTCTACTAAATTTATTTATTTATTTTTGGTATACTTCATCTACTACACTATTCTCTATTTCCACGTATTTGGTTGTCATCCCTGAATTATACATTTCTTAAATAAGCACTTGAGTAATGGGTATAAATGGGTACCCATTTATTTAAATGGGTATGGGTATACCCAACTACCCATTTATGACTTGTTTGAAATATTATTTATTTTTTTAAAGATTTTTCACATGGTATTTGACAATAAATAATAGCATTTTATTGTTATTACATTGATAAGAAATTCAAATTTATTTCCTTATCACTCACTAAAATTTTGAATAAAATGTGTATTTGTTTTTAAATGGATTAAATGAGTGAGCCAAGTCAACCCATTACCCATCAATTAAATGGGTATAAATGGGTACCCATTTAAAATTAACGGGTTTAGTTGGGTAAATTATTAATGGGTTGGGTTTGGGTGAGCTACTATAAATGGGTTGTGATTGACACCTATACTTGAAAGTCCCATTAACTCATGTACCAAGGACACTTAAAATTTTTTAAGTTTATATTAATACAAACTTCGCCATAACCGAAAAAAGAAAAGGGCATTTGAAGTATAATTTTAGTCGAGGAGAAGCTTCATTGACACGAAAGAAAGTTCCACAAATCAATTTAAGTGATAAATTTTCTCCTTTTTCAGATCTATTTCTCAAATCTATTTTGTCATATCTAAGTTACCTCTTTGAATTCGAAAAAATTTTGGAAGACAAGCACAGATTGTGTACTAGGTTTCAATGATTCATTTGAATTTGGAAGATACTTTGGAATTTCAAGGTGTTATCTTAATTTGTTGATTTTTCATATCTGGTGGTGTATCTATTGATTTCCAAATCTATTTGTATGTACTGCATATTTGATACATGTTATTTTCTTCCATTAGTGCAAATTTACTACAGTGAAATTATGTTTCTATGTAAATAATTAAGAGTTTTTCTAATCGGTGCCTAATGGGCACTCATTAACATATTTGAAATTCATCTAACCTACCATGTATATACATACTAACAATTATTACATCAATTGCATTTATATACTTTTCTTATTTAATCTTACCTACCCCCTCTCATATTTATTTACTTCTCCTAATTAATCTTGCATTTTCAAAAATGGGTTTTCTAACAAGTGCCTAACTCATTAATACACACCTAAAATTCATTTAACCTATCATGTATATACACATATTAACAACTATTACCCTCTCTTGCATTTATATACTTTTCCTATTTAATCTTACCTACCCTCTCATGCATTTATTTACTTTTCTTAATTAATATTACATTTCTAAAAATATGACAACTGAAATAAATTTTAAAGAGTATCAATTGGCACCCATTAGATAGACCCTTTAAAAATATAACACTAATATATCTTGATAAGTGCCCAATGGACACCCGTTAGACAAACCCAATAATTAATATATTGTCATTGTTATGAGAGATAATATGAAAAACCTCCCATGAGGTTTTTCCTAATATCAATTGGCAACCTTAAGGTTTAAAAAATATTACTTACCTTCTCTAATGATTGTAAAAAAACTATAGTAACCCTCACTTGATACATAATTCATATATCAAATAAATAGAGCTCAAAAATTAAAAAAAAAAAGGAAACAAGAGTCATTTTCTTCTCTTTCTTTTTTTCCAATAATCTTTGTTAATCATTTTTTGGATGACTACGCAATTTTTATTTGTAAGCTATAGTAAATTAAATTTATTTATCTTTTACTTTTTGTGATTGTGATAGAATGGGATATGACTTCTTTATTTATTCTAAATTGATTTTATAATGATCAATAAAATTTAAAGGATTGGGCACAAGTAGAGATGAAGTTGGAAAAAAATAAAATTAATAAGAAATCAATTTTGAGCATATAGTGACATTAGTGCAAGTACATTTCTTTGTGAATATCTTTTTTGTTTTTTATATTTATATTTCTTTGTGAATATCTTTTTTATTTTTTAAATTTATATTTTTTATGGACTATAGTATTATGATGTAATAGTATTATTAGAGATTGTTTGTAGGCAATAGTTTTCTTGAAGTAAACAAAGTGGTTTAGAAATATTTTTATTTATCAAGTAAAAGGATAGTTTAGGATTTTTTAAAATGTTGTTACACAAATAACAAAAGTAAGAGAGACAAGTGATATTATAAAACCTTAGAGATGTCATGTGATATTAAGAGAAACCTCATGAGAGGTTTCGGATATTACTCTTGTTATGAATATATACCAGTGGTAGAAGATACATCAAACATGCAACATATACATTATACAAACAAATATGAAAAAGACCAAAAAAATACAATGGATGTTAAAAATCAACAAAAGTAAAACATCGATAGCACGTTGAAGCTCAAAAATTAGATTATGTTCTAAGTTCAGACAAATCTTTGCAACCCAATAGATAACATGTCCATGTCTCCAATAGTCAAATCTAATTACAAATTGTTTCAAGTCCAGTAGAAAAGGTTTAGATCAGACAAAACAAATTTGAGAAATTTCAAATTCATGAAAAAAATCTAAAAAATCTCATGTCTAACAAGAAAAATAATGTAAACCTAAAGAAGTGCTCTCACAGTAAAGTCTTCTCATACGATAGGAGAGATAAGACTCAAATAAAATTCCTGAAGAGAAGAAATTTTACAAAGAAATCCCAAGAAAGCAAATTTATTTTGACAAACAAGAAAAATTTATAGGGTAGGATCCTTCTCATGGTCAATAGGGCCCCCACATTAAATAGATGGAGGAGTTTTTAAGGGAAGGAGAGAACAGAAAAGTATATGTGGAAATTGAGATGAAATTATATTTATAGAACCGAAAAAAAAAGGAGTGACAGATTTCCTCTTTCCTTTTCTCTTTTCTGGGAGGCCCATTGCCAAATTTTAGTTTTTCATTGTGTATATGATATTAATCTCTTCTTGTAAGATTGTAAGAAAGAAAAGGGAACCAAATCTTAAGTTCAAGTATACATTTATATTGATAAAGGGCTCTTCCATCTTTGCTAATGCCCCTTGCCACTGGTGTTTTTGTGTAGACAAATAGTTATCTGGATGTAGTAACATTTTTTGCTAAATTTCAACCAAAGAGGCTTCCTTCTTTTAAACTTATTGGAATCGGTATATTATCACTAGTACTAAATGCACGTCTCAATGTGCGTGCAATCAAAAAATACATAATATTTATGATCATATATTTTAAATAAAAATTTTATTACTGAAACAAACTATAATCTTTTAAATCTTTTTTATTAAATAATTCTTTTTGATAGTTATGAAGGGTAAGAATAGGATATGTGATATCAGGCTATGGTGTGTAAGTGAAAGATTTCGGATTCGAATCCTTCCACTTACATTGAAAAAATATTGATAGCCATAATGTTTTGGAGTAATTATGTTCGTATACTTAAATAGTTAAAAAGGTCAAAAATAGTCATTGGTAGTTATCTTGACAACATATTTGTAGATAGTTATAGTAGTTTTTATAAGGATAAAAAGGAAAGTTTATAAAGTGATAATAAATGTTTCTTCTAAACTACTTCATGTAGTTTTTATGAGGGTAAAAAAAAGTTTATAAAATGACAATAACCCCTCGTTTGGTATGGTGGAAAGGTTTAGAATAGAAAGGCCTTTCCACATAGAATTTTTTTTCCTACCAGAATGGATAGGAAAAATTTATCATTTCAGTGTTTGGAAACCAAGTCAGAATAGAATATTAATTTCTTTTCCATGTCTGGTATAATCATATTAAGAAGTCAGAACAGAATGAAAAAAGCTATTATATTGACTTAATTGCCCCCATATATAACATTCTATACACATATTGATTTAGAGATAAATGAATTATTAATTAATAAATAACTTTTTAATAGTATAAAATCACAATAACTTATCAAGTGAGAACATAACTTTTTAATAGCATACAATTAAAATAGGTAAATATTAACTGTAATGCAATTGCAATAGGTGAATATCAGTTATAACTAAATTAAAATTTTAAATTACATGTATGTTGAATTCCGTGTATTTTTCATGCATGTTAAATCCGTCATTCATACACGTTAAATTCTTTGCCCTTGATTTGCTTCTTTAAGAACTATTTGTAAATAGAAAAATATAATTTTACCTTAGCAAATAGTCTAGTAGATTTACTCTTTTCTTTTTTTTTTTAATTTTTTTAACTTCATATGTTTTTGGCATGTTATTGTTTGTTTGAATTAACAAATATTATCATATAATCCAATATTGTGAATAAAAATATAGTAAAAAGGTCAACTGAATATTTCATTTTAAAGTAAAAAGAAAGAAAAGTCATTAAATAGAATTAAATTATTCCTAAGTAAAAAAGTAGTAGACTTATTAACTAAACTCACAAAATAGACCTAATATTTGATAAAGTAAATGACAAATTAATATATATGAAAGATAAATAGATACACAGGAAATAGAGATATAGGATCTTGACTCTTATAATTTAGGTATTTTCTGGATAGAGTATGAATGGACTTTCCCTAAATTTTCATGAGAAATGGGATTCCAGACAAAAGTTGCAATAAGTTTTCTAGGGGTATATGGTTTTTTAGGGGGAAAGAGCCATGCCAAACACGACAATGAAATGAAAAGGTTGGAAATGGAAAGACAATGAAATGAAGAAGTTGAAATGTTTTTCCATTCTAGACATCTTCAGCGTAACAGACGAAAGGTAAATGTTAATAGTTTATCCTAAACCCCTTCTCCCCCTTCATATATAGATATAGATATAGATATGGATATAAATGTAGATGTTTGTCGAACAAGTAGTTAAATTGATGTTCCACGTCCTGTCGTTGACTCTGTTGGCATGTTTTATACATTTTACGTGGATTAGATCATAATAACTAACCCGCAACTGTTTGGCATATAATCAACGTTCTAATAGATCTTCTACTAATTCACAATTATCTGAAATTATTCTTATCATTTATTTTCGGATCTTAATCTTTAATGATAAAGATACCAACTTTATTTCTTATTCAATTCTGGCACCTTTTTCTAGAATCCTTCTTTCCATACGAGTGTCTAAATCGGATAAGTATCACTTCTTTCCATCATTTTCTCCCTGGGTGGGCATGATTTTCGATTTCCCCCACAATGTCCCTTTTTTTTTTGCCCTTTAGGGTTCATTTGATTTATAGGGTAATACAGGATTGGATGACTTATCCTGTATTATCCAATGTTTAGTTACATTTTTATAATTGGATTAGATATCCATGTTAATTAAATTAATCCTCTAGGGATAAAATTATCCTCTCTAGAGGGGATAAAATCATTCCATGAGGGTCCTGTATTATTTATACGGAGAAAATTGTGAGATGGGATAATGATTTATCAGATTCTTTTACCCTTATCAAGAAAGACAAAATCTACAACTATATTAATAAACCAAACACTGAATAACAAGGATGAATAATCGATTAATCCAGGATTAATTATTCAAGATGAGTCATCCCATCTCATTCAATCAGTGAACCAAATGAATTAGTTCTACATTGTCTTTAGAATGTCTCACGCCTTGCTAAGTACATCTTAAGAAAAGAAGACGGAAGAAAAGCGTTCTGCAATAACGAGTTTTGGCCTTGGTGCAATAGAACAGGAAAATTTTGGCACCGTATTTGATTTTATTAGTATCTAGTTTACTAGTAGCACTTACGTAATGAATTTCAAGTAATCTCAGCAGTTCTGTAAAATAAAAAAAAAGTTTGCATATAATTATCCAATTTGGACTTACAATTCTAGCAGGACCATCCAATTATCCAATTCCAAATCTAGATAATTTTCCAATTTAACTCCGGACGGGGATAAAAGGTACAGTTTGATTCAATTGTGCAGTCTACAATTCCAAGTCGAGTTCCAATTATTATCATTTATCACTAGTGCTTCAGTGTAGTGTACAATTCCGCATCGAGTTATCGGTAGTGCTTAAAGCACACAAACACGTATGCAGTAAATAAAAATTATGTATATTTATCAAAGTTATCTCTTTTAAAAGTTTTTTCCTATGGCTTTTAAGGGTCAAATTCTATCATACAATAGAAAGACGATGGAAGTAGAATACAATATATGGGAGTTGGGATTTGGTGTGAGGGAGTCCTAATTAGTGGATAACTGTATAGATAACTACCTATATTAACTAAATAGATAATTACCTATATGCTGATTGTGGATATTTTTTTTAAAAATAAATTGAGATAAATTTGCTCTTATAATTAACGATATGTTAGGAATATCAAAAAGTGATACAGTGCCGCTCTCATTTCAGATATTGTATAGGCACTACAATAACTACATTTATATACTTTATTATTCAACATACAAATTTCTTATTTAACTTTAATTTTTTCCTCTTCTAAAAAATCTTTATTTTTTTTAGTATTAACACTTAAACCACTTATACTGGACAAAAAGTATAATTAATTTCCAACTTGTACTGATATCTTAGGTTTAACTCCAAGTGGCACACATGAAAGTTTACGTGTAATATAATTCAGAATTCATCCAAAAAAAAAAAAAAAAGAAAAGAAAATCTCCAATCCGCAACGGCTCTCTCATCCCCAAGATTCCAACATCCCTATCCAAATTTATCCCATTCCAAAAGTAATCCAAAATTGCCAAAATATTTGTTCTTAATTTCTACTTATTAATTAGTTTATTTATTAATTTCCGGCTTACTTTTCTCCCACCCACTCAACCCTGCCCACTCCTCCATCTATATAAAGCTCTTCAAAGTCTACGCTTTTTCTCTCCCTCTCCTCAAATCTTCTGTACTTCCTTCATTCATACCTATATATATATATATATAGATATATAAATTCCCAATTATTATTATTATTATTCTTTGCATAATAATATAGAATTTGTATATCATCATCATCATGGCATTCGAAAATGGAGGAAGTTCAAGCTTGATTGTCAGCTTTGGAGAGATGCTGATTGACTTTGTTCCGACGGTTTCCGGCGTCTCACTGGCGGAGGCTCCCGGGTTCCTGAAGGCGCCCGGTGGTGCTCCAGCGAACGTTGCCATAGCCGTGGCGAGGCTTGGCGGGAAGGCCGCGTTCGTCGGGAAGCTGGGTGACGACGAGTTTGGGCACATGCTCGCCGGAATTCTTAAGGAAAACGGCGTTTCTGGCGATGGCATCAACTTCGACAAGGGAGCGAGGACTGCGTTGGCGTTCGTGACTCTACGCGCCGACGGCGAGCGTGAGTTTATGTTTTATAGGAATCCCAGTGCTGATATGCTGTTGACCCCCGACGAGTTGAATCTCGACCTCATTAGATCTGTAAGTTCTTATTTATTTCTGTTGAAATGTTAAAAATTTTTGAATATACAATTAGAAATTATCACTAATAATTAGGTAGAAAATTAAGAAATTTGAGAGGAAAAAAGGGAGAAAATTGTACTATATGTAAATATAAGTGTGTTTTTTGCGTGTAGTGGGTGATCTTTAGTATGAATCTGGGGAGATCAATAAGAGAATTCGTTTGGAATCTTGGATTGGGTTCAGTGAATCTCACGCGCCAGTGAAATATTTGCGGAGGTGGTTGTGGTGGGTGGGACCCGGACATGGGCTGGCGTTTTGTGGACTCAATTTTTGACATGTTTTTAATGGGATATTTATGATGTGTGGGATTTCATAGCTTTTTTCTACTTTTTTTTTTTCTGATGATGCTGGAATATTTTTTGGCTCTTTAAGTAAATTTAATGATGATGAGTCTGAGGAGGATTTATTGGTCAGATAAATTTTTAAAAATATATTTTCGTCTTCGTTTTATTTCATAAATCTTTTGTGGGACCAAAACTTAAGAAGTTCTAGCCTCTTCAATATTCGTCCTTAATCATAATTATTTATCTTGAATTCATTAATTTATGAAGTGTTGATCAATAATGTGCCCAAGTCTACCTTAATTAATGATTAAGGTTTCAAAACCAAAAAAAAATGTTGAACTTTATGTGATTAGATGCATAGTTTAATCCAACCCAGCATTGGCAAGCAAGTTGTATTTTTGCCACTATAATGATACATGTGAATTGCTATGTTAATTGTAGTGCATTTTGTATAATCCGTTTGGATTGTTATTTTTTACAGTTTTACAAAAAAAAAAGTGTACTATAATAGTTTGATATATGTAAAGTAAGAAGATAATTGAAAAATGTATTTATAAAAAATGTAAAAATTTTTTGGGAGAAAAATGGGAATCTAAAAATTTTTTAGTTCTTTGTACTTCATCCCACCAAGCAAGGTCGAATTTGACTATAATCCAGAAATCCTATTAAAAACAAAAGTACTTACTGATCTAATTTTAATTTTAATTTTAATTTTGAGTGTTAGCTTTGGCTCTTTTGTACCAAACATGCGATTGTAATCAACGCGGTAAAATGGCATTCAAAACTTTTTAGTTCGTTAGACTTCATCCCACCAACGACGGTCGAATTTGACTATAATTTAGAAATCCTATTAAAAACAACAGTACATAACTGCATCTTTAATTTTGAGTGTTAGCTTTGGCACTTTTGTAACAAACTGTAATGGTAATAAACACGGACAAATGACAATCCAAAACTTTTTAGTTTGTTGTACTTCATATCCACCAACGACGGTAGAATTTGACTGTAATCTAGAAATCCTATTGAAAACAGCAGTACATTGCTGCATCTAATTATAATTTTAATTAACTTTGAGTGTTAGCTTTGGCTTTTTTGTACCAAAGTGTAATTAGAATCTAAACATTTGGGTGAGTGAATTTTGCATCTGCTGGCGCCTGGCGGGACCTTTCAGTTGTTAAAGAGGCCAAGTGTAGGACAGCTGAAATTAATTGTCTCCTTGCCCTAAAATTGTGAACACGTACAAAGCGTGCAGAAGAGGGCACAAAATACTCTTACTGGTTTTCCGTTAAAATAATTGTTGTCATATAGGTCGAAATTTTGTACCAAATTCTAACTATAGTTAAAATTTACCCTATATTTGGGGTAGAAAGAATTGCACTTGCCGCCGAAACCTGTCAGTCTTTGCTGAGGCCAAGCGTGGGACATGTCTCCTACCCTTGAAATTGTGAGCACGAAATATGGTAAAGAGAGGGCACCTTGAATCTTACCCTACACACTACTTTTAGTGCGTGTCGGTGATATTTATCTGTTCATTTATTTATTTGTTCTTGTGCAGTAAATAAAAGATTTTTAGGCGCGTAGGTTGATATATAGTGCGGAGTTGCACATTATTGTGCTGGCACTGATACACCTATTTTCAGATCTCGATCGACATCATTATCACAGAGGAAAATAATGAATCTGAATTATTTCAGGTCCCACAAAGCAAAATTTATTGTTTTTGTTTTTGTTTCTATTCAAAATGATACCACTACTTGTAATGTGGGATTGGACAGCATCATGACTTGTTTTGATTTTGACGTAGTTAAAACTCTTTGGTTTAATATTTGGTGCATAGAATTAGAAATTTTTTTTTGGTGATCCAGCGGCTGATCAGAACGGATTTTGTATTTGCTTGTTAGGGATCTTGTTGTTTTTGTTACTCTAGGTAATAAGTCGAAATCAAATCAAAATACTACCTTAATTTGTTATACATGATCTAAAACTATTGAACAATATGACATTGGAAAACATAAGGTGTAGTATACCTTTTACATAAAAATGGGACTATAGGGGCTTCCATTTTTCTAATTTTTATTGTTTATTGGAAGGATGAATTTCTCAAGTCTGTACACCTGAATTTGTATCTAATATGTTGACTCTACATAAATTTGTTGCCATTAGTGAATTTGAAATTGTATTTAGCATTGATTATCTTCCTAAATTTCTACAGGCTAAAGTTTTCCACTATGGATCAATAAGCTTGATAGTGGAGCCATGCAGATCTGCACATATCAAGGCTATGGAGGCAGCCAAAGATGCCGGAGCTTTACTTTCATATGACCCCAATCTCCGCCTACCACTCTGGCCATCAGCTGAGGAAGCTCGGAAGCAGATCTTGAGTATTTGGGACAAAGCAGACATCATCAAGGTCAGTGACGTGGAGTTAGAATTCCTCACTGGGAGTGACAAGATTGATGATGAACATGCATTGTCCCTTTGGCACCCCAACTTGAAGCTCCTCTTAGTGACCCTTGGAGAAAAGGGTTGTAATTACTATACTAAGGTATGTCTAATGTCTCTATATTTATTCGTGATATCTTTTCGACCTTTACAACTGTGGGTAGGTGAGGTTAATAAAGAATTCAACAATCTAACAAACGCTTGCCTTAGATACTAAATTGAACCCACATGACTCAAGGCTGCTGATCATGAATCATGATAGGCCCACAAAATGTGAAAAATGATCACTATGCCTGCAAACAATACTCCTGTGAGAAGTCAATTGTAGCCCTGTTGTGCAGATTTTGGTAAGTTTTCGGGTTGGTAGGAGATAGATGCTATGTAGTCTCATTTGGTAACTGTCTGTAGCCTATACAATTGGTTAAACACTGTTGACAAAAGAAAAAAGGGGTTACATCATCCCACTTCCTAGATACAAGGTAAAGGTAAAGGTATGGGTGACAGAATATACTGCCTGCAGAGGACTGGAATTTGGGGAAGCGGGGCATGTACGGTTATCAGTCCTTGAACGGTAATAAAATATTACACCTCTATTGTAATGTTGTTCAAGAAATTACAACCCGTTTAAAATTTATTATACCATTCTGGACGGTTGTTAGTGGCAACCGTCAATGCCCCGCCTTCCGGAATTTGGCTATTGGTTTCTTTCTTCTGAAGTTGGTTCTAATTCCATTCGCTTTTTGCTTTTAGAATTTTCATGGATCTGTACCTGCTTTCCATGTCAATACTGTGGACACAACTGGAGCTGGTGATTCTTTTGTCGGAGCTCTTCTTTGCAAGATTGTTGACGATCAAGCTATCCTTGAGGTGAGGCTTGATTATATTCTTTTCCAAGTCATTTTGCATGAATCATCAAAACTGAAAATTTTCTCCGTTTCCTGACTTGTAAATTTGGCTAATATTGCATTGAATTCTACTACTATCTAATTCCAGGATGAAGCCAGATTGAGGGAAGTACTTAGATTTGCATGTGCATGTGGAGCCATCACAACCACCAAGAAGGGAGCAATCCCGGCACTTCCCTCCGAGTCTGATGTCCTCAGTCTGATTAAGGGGGGAGAATGAAGAATGATGTCTGTTATGTCTTTCTCGTCTGTCAAAGTTTTGCAAATCAGTTGGTGGGCTAGGTCCAAATATCTGATTTTCTGATTCTCTTTTTATACTTGATTGAAAACGGAGGACGACAGTGTCTCAATGTAGTTTATAAGTAAATTTCGTCTTGGTTCTTTGGTTGTTATATTATTTCTTGCGGATTTTATGTATGAATAAATTTGCATCCCATTGGACCAGTAATCATCTATAATTCTATACAAGATATGTAACTGTATAAGGGGAGACTATATATAAAGGGAAAGCAGTGACAATTAGTGTAAATATTTTTTTATCATTTTTAACCTAATCAACTAATCTCATTTGGAATATAACCATTCATAACTATCCTAAGTATTACAATTACCAAATTTCTATTTTTTTTGAAGAAAAAATAATTTACAAATTGAAGTTTGTTAATCAAAAGTTTATATAAAATTTATTTGTGTAAAAACTAGAATTTACAAATTCATAAAACAATAATTATTTTAAAATTACACATGCATTAGGTGTGCCTTTAACATTAGTAGAGTATAATTTGATGGCCTTGCACCATTGCTAGTCCTAACTTGTAACATTGTTGGTCCTAACTTTTTTTTGGTAAGGTTCAAGATTTCCTACTTATAATTTCTCCTAACTTATCACTTAACCCAACCCTCCTCCCATCTTAGCTTAATTGATTACTGGAAAGTTTGTTATTTTGACTACCCAATAGTAAATGGTTCACTTCCAAGTTTTAATTTGCACAACTTTTTGACTGCCCAATAATAAATGGTTCACTTCCAAGTCTTAATTTGCACAACTTTGTAAATGATGTCAAATTTATTGGGAAAATTTGAGTTCTGGAAAATAAGAAGAATCCTTATTGAGAAGCAGGGACATACTTTTGTATAATGTATAATGAGGATACAAGGTATATCAATGTATTCAAAGCCCATGTGATAATTGGAGGTGGGAAGGGTATGAAGAGAGATGGGAAGGGCATAAAAAAAGTATCTAAAAACAGGTTTTCCTAGGGTACCCATTAAAACATAAAAAATTCACCCAATCTACCACACACACACACACATTAATAATAATTACCTTCCTTACATTTATATATTTTTCCTATTTAATCTTACTTGCTCTCCATTGTATTTATTTATTTTGCCTAATTAATCTTACATTTCCACGAATACGACATGTGAAATATATCTTAATATTTAATGGGCACTTGTTCGACAAACCGTTAAAAAAAAGGTGCATCAATGTAAAATTATATTTTTCCTTTGAAAAAGGGTAGACGATGTATTTGTTCAAGTGGATCCTATTGCCATGTCATCATACATGGACCTAGTAGTAACTCATTTGATGGCATGGAATTGGGCCCCACATACGACTTGTCATGACACATTGTGTCACTCAGCCTAAGTTTTGGTGTCTAGGTTGCCTATAAAACGAGATCTATTCAATTTTGATAAAATTGAATTATAATTTTGTGGAATAATTTTTTTTACATGGTTTGTCCTCTATTTATTCGGCTTCCTTTTGAATTTTTATCCAAAATTTTTGTTTCAGAATACTAAATTCATTAAAATAAACAATAATGTAATAGCAAAACATTTTTGAGTACCCTAAAATGATATACAGATATGGAGTTCTTTTCTGATACATTTGTCTTTTTAAAAAATGTTCCCATCATAATGAACAATTAAATTATAGGAAAAATATGGAAAGATAGGAATATAGAGATTCAGAATTTCTAAACATGGTGTGAACTACTATTCCTAATTTAGCAGTTGTAGCAAATAAAATATTAGTAAATCAATATTGTAAGATGTGCCACAAATTTATCCTTATATGCGTGTTTAAGAAATTGTATGTGCATAAACACGCGTGTACAATTCGGTGTACATATCTAAACATAAATTCAAATGTTCATATTCAAATCGCTACATAAATTCAAATGTTCATATTCAAAACACTAACATGTGCATTTGTAATCAGTAGATTCAAAATGTATACATATTCTTACACACACACACATATACATATGTTTGGCGTACATATGCACACAAAAAGTCAAATGTTTAGATTCCAATAACTAAAATATGCATTTGTGAGAGAGAGAGAGAGATTCTACAGTCCTTTTAATGTTTTCAAGGGAATCATTCCCTCAATATATATATATATATATATATATATATCCAATATATAATTGCCACATCATTTAGTAATTATAGAGCTTATTATATAGTAAATTTCCTTTTAAATGCTTATCAACTTGCTATAACAAGCTATGGTTGTCATTTTGTCTGAGACATCTATGTAGAATTATAAACTACTAATTTATTTGTTCTAAAAATAATCATATATAAAAAATCAACACAATATCATCTCATAAAAAGTTGGTAACAATATTTCCATTTTGTATTAACCAAAAAATAAAAGGATAAGATATAAAATAAAATTAAAAAAATTACATCATAAGTTACTCAAGTGCCATAATAAACTAAATCTTAATAGACCATAAGAAAACTACAATTTAAGACAAAGAATAGTAAACATGTTAAACATCATAAAATAATTTTATGAGTGCCAAATGAAGAATTATATTTTTTGAGCTTCAAAACATCACTAAGTTAAAATATTAGTATTAGTACTAAAGAACACTAAAAAAAGTAATATTAGTATTAGTACTAAAGAACACTAAAAAAGGTAACACGAAAAAGGAAAAGATATATAATATTGGTACTATCAATAAGTTGTTGTATTAATATTACCAAACACTTAAAGATACACTACGCAAACAATGTCTGATATAGTAGTACTATTGTTCAATATAATATCAGTATTTTCAATAAATTATTAGTGCTAGTACTATTAGATACTAAAAAGAAATACTATAAAAGTCAATAATAGTACTAACCAATATAGTATTTGTATTGTGAATGAACTATATGTTGGCTATTTTGATGATTAACAAACCACCATGATGATTTTTACTAATTCCCTTTTAAGTCTGAGTGTAGCAAAACATGTTTAATCTCAAAATTCCAATCAGGAATCTGTTGGACGATGCTTTCGGACGTCCGACAGTTTACAACAAAGTTTCGGACAATGCTTTCGGACGGTCATCCAAGTTTCGGATGTCCGACAGGTTGAGAAGATGGACACATGAGCTTCTGGTTCTGTCGGACGGTGGAGTCCTTGGTTCGGACGTCCGACAGTCTACAACACAGGAATTCAACAAACTGTTGGACGGTGGTGTCGGACGCAGGATTGAGTGTCGGATGTCCGACATACCCAATGGCTATATTTTCCTGTATTTAATTCAGGACCGTTGGAGCAGTTTGGGTGGTTAAATTTGCACTCTATAAATACCATAAAAACTAGAAATGAAAATTTTTTTTTGCAACCATTACTTACAAGTCTTTAAGAGCAATTCTAGAGAGAATTTGTGTCTTCCTTCTTTATTGTAGTGTGGTGTGTGTGCAAACAAGCATTGCTTTTCAATTGTGAAAGTAAGGCTCAAGTGTGTAGCATTGTGAGGGTTAGCAAGGCTATTGTAAAACCTCTTGGCTTGATCAAGAAGAGATTGATGCAAGCAAGTGGTGATCCTTCCATGTACAATTTGGTGTAACTTCTTCAAATTGAAGTGGCAATTGAAATTGAGATATTGGACTTCAAGTTGGGTGCAACATGGTAGTCCATTTGGATTCATCTCTCTTACTTGATTTTGTGATTTTACTTGTGATTATTTACTTGGTGTGATCCTCATATCTTGTCTTGAAAAGCTTGTATCACCAAGAAAACTTGATCATCTCTAATTGTGGTTGTTTATCTCTTATCAAGTTTTAATTTTCCATCAACCTAATTCACCCCCCTCTTAGGTTGCCTTCAGGACCTACAATTGGTATCAGAGCTTGGTCTCCTAGAGATTAAGCTCAATCGGCTTTGGAGTGATCATGGCAACTAACAATGCATTATTCTTAGAGGGACAATCTATTACAAGGCCACCTATGTTTAATGGGGTAAATTATGTGAGTTGGAAGGATAGGATGGAAATCTTCTTGTAATCAATAGATATTGAATTGTGGTACATTATGAATGAAGGACCATTCGAAGCCACTGTTGTAGATGAGGTTACTCATCAACCGAGACCAAAAACAAGAATGGAATTAACTCCCCAAGATAGAATAAATCTCACCTTAAATGCAAAAGCTGTGAATGTGCTATACAATGCTTTAGATGCAACTGAATTCACAAGGGTGAAAGGATGTAAGACAGCAAAAGAAATATGGGATAAGCTTAGAGAAATACATGAGGGCAGTGGCAATGTGAGAGATCAAAAGAAATCACTTCTTGTCACAAAATATGAATCTTTTAAGATGGAACCTCATGAGAATATCGACAAGATGTATTGTAGATTCAATGACATCATAAAGGATCTAGAAGTGTTGGAAAAAGAGTATACATTGGGTGAGAAGAATAGAAAGATCCTAAATGCTTTATCTAAGGATTGGGAAAGCAAAGTGACAGCTATTGAGGAGGCTAAAGATTTAAATTCTATGTCTATTGAAACTCTCATAAATTCTCTAACCTCTTATGAATTAAAGCTCAAGTCTAAGGTACAAGAGGAAGAGGATGCAAAGATGAAGAAAGGTATAGCTCTCAAAACTTCACAAGAGGAGGATGATTCATTCTCCTTAGATGATGAAGTGGATGACAATGATTTGGCACTTCTCTCCAAGAGTTTCAAAAGAATCTTCAATAAAAGAAGGTTTAGAAGAGGAGGTCCAATCAACTTCAACCCTAATCAAAGAGGAAAAGGAAAGCAAGAGGTCAACAAGAAGCAAGGAGACAAATGCTTCGAATGTGGACAAATTGGGCACTATGCCAACGAATGTCCAATAAAGAAGAAAAAGGAAGGTAGAGGAGAAAGAAGACAAAAATTCAACAACTTCCAAATAACTTGGAATGAGTGCAACTCCGATGGTGAAATAGAAGAAGAAGAGGAATCCGCACAAATGGCATTCATGGCCATAGGTGAAAATGAGGTATCTACTAGTAATTCTATTTATGATTGTGATGATGAGAATGATGATGATATTGAATCTTTTGTTGAAAAATTGCATGATAGTTTGAAAGATTCTTATGTCAAAAATAAAGAATTAAAAATGAAAATTAATTTCTTATTTCATGAGAATGCAAAGCTCTTTCAAGAAAATAAGAATTTGAAAAATGAAAATGATGATTTGAGAAAACTTGAGGTAGATTTGGATTTGCAAAAGAAACTTGATGCAAAAGAAAAGTTTTGCAAAATGTTACAAGAGGAACAAACTACCTTGAGAAAAAGAATGGATGATTTGCATGAGTTTCTTCAAAATGAAAAACAAAATTTTTATCAAATGAATGTTAGAAGATCTACTTATGGTGAGAACAAATTTACCATTCTTAGAAAAATGGGTATTAGATATTTAAAACCCATTGGTGTTAAGGACACTAGCAAAATGTGTAGCTTTTGTTGTCAATTTGGTCACATGAAAAATCATTGTTATGTCAAGAAAAACATGAGAAATGGTTTGAGAACAACTTGGATAGTTAGAGATTATAACTAACACCTAAGGACCCAAAAATACAAAGGGTTCCAAAGGTTATCTTTCACTATTCTTTGTGTAGGTGCTTTTGAAGAAGGCAAGCAAAGCCTCAAAATGGTTTATTGATAGTGGATGCTCGAGACATATGACCGGTGATCCATCTCATTTTGTCAAGCTCAAGTCAAAAAGTAGTGGAAAAGTCACATTTGGAGATGACACAAAAGCCAAGACAATTGGGATTGGAGATGTTGGTAAAAATGGTGAAACGTTTATTCATAATGTTCTTCTAGTTGATAATTTGGGTTATAATCTATTGAGTGTTAGCCAATTATGTGATAGGAATCTTTACGTGCTTTTTAAGAAGTATGAGTGTTTGATTCTTGATGCAAAATTCAATGTGGTTTTTAAAGGAAAAAGATACAATGATATTTATGTTGTTTTTCTTGAAAAAATCGTTTCAAAAAAGTTTCAATGTCTCAAAATTACAAATGATGATCCTTGGTTGTGGCATAGGAGACTTTGCCACTTTAATATGGATTTGCTAAATGAGGTATCTAAAAGGGAGCTTGTTAGAGGCTTACCTAAGATCAAATTTGAAAAGGATCGTATTTGTGATTCATGTCAATTTGGAAAACAAACAAAAGTTTCTTTTAAGCCAAAAAATTATGTTTCTACGTCAAAACCATTGGAGCTTTTACACATTGATTTATTTGGTCCTACTCAAGGTGCTAGTTTGGGTAGAAAACGGTATTGCTTTGTAATAGTTGATGATTTCTCTAGATATACTTGGGTTCTATTCTTAGCTCATAAAGATGATGCTTTCAAAAATTTTGTGTCCTTATTTGCAAAAGTTCAAAATTTGCTCAATTTGAATATTGTGAAAATTAGAAGTGATAATGGAACCGAATTTAAATATTGTGGTTTTCCCGAGTTTTGTGATTACAATGGTATTTCTCATGAATTTTCTATAGCTAGAGTTCCACAACAAAATGGAGTTGTTGAAAGGAAAAATAGAACTCTTCAAGAAGCCGCAAGAACAATGCTTTGTGAATGTGATATGCCAAAATATTTTTGGGTCGAGGCGGTCAACACGGTTTGTTATGTGATGAATAGAATTCTTTTACGACCTATTTTGAATAAAACATCATATGAACTTCTTTTTGGCAAAAAGCCCATTGTTGGCTATTTTAAAGTATTTGGTTGTAAATGTTTCATTTTGAATATTAAAGAGCATCTTGAAAAGTTTGACAAGAAAACGGATGAAGGCATTTTCTTAGGATATTGTGAAAATAAACGTGGTTATAGAGTCTATAATAGAAGGACTCTTGTTATTGAAGAGGCAATACATGTTACTTTTGATGAAACTAATGATGTTGTTTCCCAAGATATTTGTGAAGATGATGATGTAGGTGTACATGAAGCACTCAAGGAACTTACCATTCAAGAAAAGCAAAATGAAGAGTTGAAGGAAGATGTCAAAGATGATTCACCTCAAAATGAAGATGCACAAGAAAAGGAAGAGAAAAGTGAAGAAAGTCCAAGAGATCTTCCAAAAGCTTGAAAATTCACTCAACACCATCCAAAGGAGCTCATAATAGGTGATCCATCCGAGAGGGTAAAAACTCGTTCTTATAAGAATGCTTTAGTAGATAATTTCGCATTACTTTCTCATTTTGAGCCTAAAAATGTCATTGATGCACTCAAAGATGATAGTTGGATTATGGCCATGCAAGAGGAACTAAACCAATTTGAAAGGAACAAAGTATGGACGTGAGTGGAAAGACCATTAGATCATCCCGTGATAGGTACAAAATGGGTGTTTAGAAATAAGTTAAATGATAAAGGAGACATTGTTAGAAACAAAGCTAGACTAGTAGCAAAGGGTTATGCTCAAGAGGAAGGAATAGATTTTGATGAAACCTTTGCCCTCGTATCTAGATTAGAGTCCATTCGGATGTTCCTTACTTTTGCATGCTTTAAAGGTTTTAAACTTTTTCAAATAGATGTTAAAAGTGTGTTTTTAAATGGTTTCATTGATCAAGATGTGTATGTTGATCAACCTCCCTGTTTTGAAGATGAAAAATATCCAAATTATGTTTTCAATCTTTCAAAAGCTTTGTATGGATTGAAACAAGCACCAAGAGCATGGTATGATCGTTTAAGTAGATTCTTGGTGGAAAATGGTTTTAAAAGAGGTGATGTTGACACCACACTTTTTACCAAAAATAACTTGCATGACTTATTAATTGTGCAAATTTATGTTAATGACATTATTTTTGGTGCTACTGATAAACACTTGTGCAAAGATTTTTCCGATGTTATGCAAAAGGAATTTGAGATGAGCATGATGGGAGAAATGAACTTCTTCCTTGGACTTCAAGTACATCAATGTAAGGATGGAACTTTCATCAATCAAACCAAGTTGGTACTCCAATGTGCACATTCACCAAACTTGACAAGGATGAAGATGGAACCAAAGTTGATGAAAAGCATTATAGAGGTATGATTGGAAGTTTACTCTATTTGACCGCTAGTAGACCTGATATCATGTTTGCTGTTTGCTTATGTGCTAGATTTCAATCATGTCCTAAAGAATCTCATTTACTAGCTGTAAAACGGATCTTTAGATATTTAAAAGGAACTATCAACTATGGCCTATGGTATCCTAGATGTTCTAATCTTGCCTTAGTTGGTTTCTCGGATGCTGATTTTGCCGGTTGTAGAATAGATAGAAAAAGTACAAGTGGTTCTTGTCACTTTCTTGGTGAATGCTTAGTTTCTTGGTTTAGCAAAAAGCAAAATGCCATTTCATTATCTACTGCAGAAGCCGAGTATATAGCAGCTGGTGCATGTTGTGCTCAATTGATTTGGATGAAACATACGTTATATGACTTTCATTTGAGATATGAATGTGTACCTATGTTTTGTGATAACACTAGTGCTATAAATTTGACTAAAAATCCCATCCAACATTCTAGGACAAAGCATATAGACATCAAACATCATTTCATTCGTGATCTCGTTCAAAGAGGAGAAATTTGTGTTAATTATGTTTGTTCCAAAGATCAAATAGTTGATATTTTTACAAAAGCATTGCCCTTAGAGCAATTTGTGTACTTGAGGAACAAACTGGGAATTTCAGAAAAATCTCTTTGAAAATATAGGGGATCGGACGTCCTACACATTTCGGACGTCCGACAACATTTATGGTTTCATGTTCGGACGTCCTACATGAGGATCGGACGTCCGACAGAAACAGAAAGGTTCTGTTTTAGAAAACAGGGGATCGGACGGGTCCGACACTCTCAAAATTTTCTTCTTAAAAAGGTTTTCGGATGGTCATTCTTCATTTCATCTCTCTCTCTTCAACAGAGAAGTCCTTCATCTTCCTTAGCAAAAAGGATCTCATTTTCATCCTTTTTAAGAGTTGAAATGTTGGTCTAATCAAAATCATTCCATTTGTGTGTCAAAATTTGAAGTTAAAATCTGGAAAACAGTTCAATATCGAACCTTAGTTGTTCAACTTAGCTCATATACTGTGGTTGTTACCTGCAAAATTCCAGTACCAATTACTCAAATGATCAAATCTAATCTGGAAAATCTTCCCAGCTTTGAGCACTCTTTCAGTTTGACATTCATCTAATTTATGGCTGAAAAATCCCCAAATTTTATCAAGAAACTCAAAACAAGGCCTAGAAGTTCAAAAAATTTCTAAAATTTCTCCTAGTTTGAACCATATCACCTTCAGTGGCTGCATGTGTGTATGGAGGTTAACTATTTAGTTCTGCCAAATTTTCATGCCTGGATGTCCAACCTGATAAGCACACTGTAGTAGAATGTTTAACGTTTAGCTGCATTCATTCTGTATGTTTTAGAACTTTCATTTCCAACGGTACCAAATGGACAAGTTGTGATTTTTCAAAATTTCTGCTCAAGGAACTTGATTTTCTTGAAGAATAAACTAGGAACATGAGGCTGAATTACAAAGTGATCCAAACTTGAACTCAGAACCTTGATTGATAGCTGAATAGCTCTCACTTATTCTCAACAATTGAGTGTCCAAGTGCATGTTTACGGAAAGCATGAGAGGAACCTTCTTAAATTGCAAAATGGGAGGTTCTAAATTGTTTATAACCAACCTTCATTGATGCGGGATGGGTGAACTTTGAGGCCGGTTCTCCATTGTGTGCAGGAAAGGGTTTATCACTCAACGTTCTGTTTCCTTTTCTGATTTTCGTGTCTGCAAGTTAGATTGGGTACTTGAAAAATTTGCTTTTCAAAAATGGACTCATCTTCTTTCCTTTCCTCATGTTATCTATCCTCCCATGGTTCATCAATTTTATGCTAACATTAGGCAAGGAAGAACTCCTTCTGTTGTTGTTTCTAGGGTGAATGGCATTGATATTACTTTTGATCCAATTGTTATAAATGAAATCTTTAATACTGCCATCGAACTTGATTGTCCTAGCAAAGTTGCAAACTTTTTCTCGTATGAAGAACAACCAACTTCATACAATCACTTCAATGGAACAAAATTTTTATCGTATTTTCAAACTCATTTTGAAGTTCCAGTTGAAGCAGATTTAAATGAATTAACTCCATTGCAGCAAATTCTGTGGGTTATGATTGGTAATTTGTTAATTCCAACCTCTGGCCATCGTACCACAGCAAACAAAATGGAATTGTATCTGTTTTACTGCTTTATGGAAGATATAAGAGTAGATTTTGGTTTTATCATGTGTCGGTTTATGAACAAAATCAAATCCATCGTCAAAATTCCTTATGGAAAATTTCTGACTTCTATTTTCAATCACTTCAACATTCCTTTGACTGGTACTCCCACTTCTGAAAATCCAAATTGCTTTTTCACAAAAGCTTATTTTGAAAAGAAAAATATCCGTTTTGTCGGTGATGAATGGGTCTACAAAGAGACTGCTTTGGAGTCTCGTTCTAAGACCGTTCATGATCCTCTTTCTTCTCCTCAAACCCCAGTCACTCCTAGGTTCAAACGCCCCTGTCTTGCTTACTCCACTCCAATGACCTCCCAGCCTTCTTCTTCCACTTCCTCGGATCCCATTCTCACTCTCCTTTTAGAAATCAAACAAAGGCACATTCTTTTTGAGGAAGGACTTAGAATGGTTATGAATCCGGAACAAAGGGAGGCATTTCAAAAGCTCAAGGAGGAGCTCCTTCCCTCTCAAGGTCAAGAGGCTGCTGAGCAAGAAATGGAAGAACCGAGGGGCACTCAATCTAAACATGAACAAGCACACACCACTGCCAAACAAGTTTCTGACCTGATCCGACTAATCCAAGTAATGAGGACACACAGCACAAGATCAACAAATTGCTGAAGGATTGATGGAAATGCGGGGTACCTCTCAGGCAGTCACTACTCAAGACCCCGGGCCGTCTCAATTTCATACTCCTTCTCAAGAGATGAACACAGATTCGGAGGATGAAAATTCAGAGGGTTATTGTCTGGTTCGCAGGCGTCGTGACGCATCTCGTCCACATTTTTAGTTTTCTAGGCATCTCTTAGGCATTTCTAGGCTCATCTCATCTCTTAGGCATGTCTAGGCCGGTATCATTTTGCTTATATTGGGCCTCTAGTTGTTTTTGCTTGGCCCTACTTTTGTTGGCAGTACTTTTCTAAAACTCTTATGGATGCTTCCTTTATTCATGCTATCTTATCTTCTCTTATCTTATTTGTTAATGCTTCTTTTATTGCTTTACGTCTTGAATTTGTGCCTTGGTTGCTGTTTTAACCTTCTTTTTGATTGATGACAAAAGGAGGAGAAAAATGATGATTGAATGATGGCAATATGTTTGTTGATGGTTGTTGTATTGGTGTGTTGTTGAATGATTAAAAGTTGGAAAATGAAAATGGAATAGTTGATTGATTGAAAGTTTTTGAATGGTTGTGAAAATGTTTACCTTGTTTTTTGATTGATTAAAAGTTTTTGATTGGTTACCTTGTTTTTGGCCAAAAACTGGTGCTCGATGTAAGGGGGAGTCTGGTGCTTCATGAATATTTGGAAAATTGGGGTATACAAGTAAGGGGGAGTATTTCATTTCAAAATTATGTTTTCTTGCCTCTTATTCTATTCAAATCATCAAGTGGTTTGTCATCATCAAAAAGGGGGAGATTGTTGGCTATTTTGATGATTAACAAACCACCATGATGATTTTTACTAATCCCCTTTTAAGTCTGAGTGTAGCAAAACAGGTTTAATCTCAAAATTCCAGTCAGGAATCTGTCGGACGATGCTTTTGGACGTCAGACAGTTGACGACAAAGTTTCGGACAATGCTTTCGGACGGTCATCCAAGTTTCGGACGTCCGACAGGTTGAGAAGATGGACACATGAGCTTCTAGTTCTGTCGGACGGTGGAGTTCTTGGTTTGGACGTCCGACAGTCTATAACACAGGAACTCAACAAACTGTCGGACAGTAGCGTCGGACGCAGGATTGAGTGTCGGACGTCTGACACACCCAACGGCTATATTTTCCTACATTAAATTCAGGACCGTTGGAGCAGTTTGGGTGGTTAAATTTGCACCCTATAAATACCATAAAGACTAGAAATGAAAAAACTTTTTGCAACCATTACTTACAAGTCTTTAAGAGCAATTCTAGAGAGAATTTGTGTCTTCCTTCTTTATTGTAGTGTAGTGTGTGTGCAAACAAGCATTGCTTTTCAATTGTGAAAGTAAGGCTCAAGTGTGTAGCATTGTGAGGGTTAGCAAGGCTGTTGTAAAACCTCTTGGCTTTATCAAGAAGAGATTGATACAAGCAAGTGGTGATCCTTCCATGTACAACTTGATGTAACTTCTTCAAATTGAAGTAGCAATTGAAATTGAGGTATTGGACTTCAAGTTGGGTGCAACTTGGTAGTCTATTTGGATTCATCTCTCTTACTTGATTTTGTGATTTTACTTATGATTATTGACTTGGTGTGATCCTCATATCTTGTCTTGAAAAGCTTGTATCACCAAGGAAACTTGATCATCTCTAATTGTGTGTGTTTGTCACTCATCAAGTTTTAATTTTCCATCAACCTAATTCACCCCCCTCTTAGGTTGCTTTTGGGACCTACACTATAGATTAGTACAGTCAAATACTAAAAGTAGTACTACAAAAATAGAAAATAATAATTTATATTATAAGATTTATTATTAGCATCAACTACTAAAAGTAGTACTACAAAAGTAGAAAATAATAGGGTATATTATAAGATTTAGTACGAGCCAGTATATTAAAAATACTGTTAATAGGCTCTAGTAATTAGCTAAAAAAAAAGTGAGATTCTTTAGGACAGATACATCACGATATAATGTTATCTATTTCTCTCTTTTCTCTTGGGCTTAGGGTTTCACAAAGTTGAGGGTGCGTGGCAGCAATGGCTGCCCTTCATCCTTCGATGGGCAAAGGGCACATGAGGGCAGATTCTCCTATGTTTCAAAAAAAGTCATTCTCATCTTTGTTCTCATCGGCAACACCGCTTCCAACTGTGGAGATACAAGCCTCGAAGGCAACATATCGGGGTGAACCCGCGGTGGTATTCCAGGCGGAAGATATGTGCAGTTTGACTTCATTTTGTTATGCGTTGATTGGAAAGTTCTCTAGAGGGCGTCCCCAAATGCAAGACATTAGGCAATTCTTCGCGACATTGGATTTGAAGGAAGCGGCTATTGTGGGTTTGCTGGATTTTCACCATGTGTTGATCCGACTTGGGAATGAAGCGGATTTCCATCGAGTGTGGGCGCGTAGCATCTGGTATATACATGGAGCCCCAATGGGGTCTTCAAATGGACGCCAAACTTTCATGTTGATCGGGAATCTTCTTTGGTTCCTGTTTTGTTTCGTTTACCTAAATTACCAGTGCATTTGTTTAATAAACAATGTTTATTTCACATTGTTTCTTACTTGGGGAACCCGCTATTTGTGGATTCTGCAAATGCTGTCTTTGGCTAGACCTAATGTGGTTAGGGGTATGCGCTTGATTCCGAAAACGCCTCATAGGGTTTGGGTAGACATGGGGGAAGGGGTTGGCTTCTGGCAGGCTTTGAATCCAGAAAACTTGCCCAAATACTGTGCTCATTGTTTTCATCAAGGTCACCTGGTGGATGAGTGCCGGGTGAAGAATCCTCAGTTGGGGCAGCAGTCGGTTGGGGAGAATGGTGTTAAGGAGGGGCAGGAAGGCGGAGAAGAGCTTGCAGGCATGGGTAATTTGTCTCGCACCAAGCCCAGGCTATTGGAGGCCAGGTGGCTTGAAGTGCAATGGGTGGGAGAAATGAGGAGGCACACTGGTGGATGGGAAGGACAAGAAGCATACAGCAAGAGGCTGATAGGCATAGAGGGAGTAGGGGATGGGCGTGAGACGCCATGTGAGGAGGTGACAATGGGCCTGAGATGGACGGGGGCGAATGCAACGGGAAAGTAGGACCAGAGTCGCAGCGAACATGCTGCAGCAAGATGTTATGAGATGGAGCACGTGGCTTGGAGCAAGTGGTGGCAAACCCAAATGGGGAGGGTCCCTGGCTCTAGGGCTGGAGTCTGAGTCAAAGAGGTGGGGCCATTGGCAGAGGAACCGTGGAAGAGGTAACTTGGGAGGGCTGCGGAGAAGATTATTGTTACCATGGCAGATCGTGTGGTGGATGAAGATTCAGTAGAGGAGGAAGTAGTGGGGTGAACAGGTTCGGTTAGCTAAGCAATTTGGATTATCTCCTCGGAAGGGAGCGGTGACAGGCATTGATCCTTTCGAAGCCATTAAACGCAAGCTGGATGGGTTGAAAGACCCTGAAGGGTGGATAGTGGCTACACGTCGGTGATCCAGAAAGCCGAAGGGGTGTCCGTCAGAGGCTTCATCTCCTCCAGGTAAATAGATGTTGAATGCTCTATTCTGGAACGTGAGAGGAATTCATAATGCTTTTTCATTAGTTCGTCTTCGAAGGCTTATTAGATTGCATCATATTTCTTTGTTGGGGGTGAGTGAACTACGGGTGGGGGCGGAACAACTGATTAAATACAAGAATAAGTTGAGATTTGAAAATGCATTGTCAAATAAAGCTAGATGGGTATGGTTTTTTTTTGGGATCAATTTGATGTAGTTGAACTGTTGCAATCGGATTGGTACCTGGTTGTCAAAATTTGCATGGAATGCTTAAGCAAAAATTCGTTTTGGTGATCGTTCATGCGAGCTGTGACTCGGGGGAGTGTCAGAGGATGTGGCAGCAGCTAGGGGCTTTACGGGAGAGGTCGGATCCTCTTGTATTGATGGGGGATTTGAATGTAGTGGTGAAGCAGGAGGAGAAGAAAGGGGGGAGGCCATTTCGATTGGCCGAGGCTGTGGATTTTTTAGAATTTATGGATACTTTGGACTTAGTGGACGTGGGTTTTCTTGGATCCAAGTTCACATGGTGCAACAATAGGAGGGGCCGGGAGCGTATCTGGAAACGTCTAGACCGTGTTTTAGTAAATGCGGAATGGGCTGCATTGAGGGTTAGGGTGAAGGTCACGCATCTTAGTTGCCTTGGATCTGACCATTCATCTCTTCTACTTTCATGCATGCCGGAGGGTGGGGGAGGTCTGAGGAGCTTTCGGTTCTTGAATGTTTGGTGTGCACATCCTAGTTTTTTGGAAGAAGTCTGGAGAGCATGGTCGGTTCCGGTAGCTGGAGGCCTATTCGAGTATTGGTGGAAAAATTGAAGCTGGTCAAGGATGCATTGTCCAAATGGAGCCGGGATATGGTTGGTAATTTTTCTGATCGGGTTAGGCAGGCAGAAGAAGAGGTATGAGTTCATGAGATAGTATTAGAAGAGACTCCAACTGATCAAGTGGAGAGGGAGTTGGAATTGGCAAAGGAGAGGCTTCGGTCGGCGCTAATGGGTGAAGCGGCGTATTGGAGGCAGAAGGCGAGAGTCAAGTTTCTTAGAGAGGGTGATGCTAATACGAGGGTTTTTCACTCCCTGGTATGTAAGCAACACATGCGTTCAACCATCCATGGGATTTTAGACGCGGAGGGGAATTGGATGGATGATATGCAACAGGTGGAAGGCATGGGAAGACAATACAATTTTTCCAAGATATTTTGATACATTCAGCTGGGGGTGATCTGGATGAAGTCTTGTCTGTGATTCCTCCTGGGTGACTGAGGATGATAATGTCAGGTTAGAGAGGTCGCTGACATAAGAGGAGGTTCGGACCGTGGTTCATATGCTGGATGGGGAGAGCTGCTTGGGCCCAGATGGTTTCTTGGGTTTGTTTTTACAAGATGTTGGGAGATTGTGGGGAAGGATGTTTGTCGCGGTGCAGGATTTTTTTGTAGGAGCAGAGCTACCGCAGGGTTTTACATCCACTTTAATCGCCTTAATTCCCAAAACGTCGAACCCAAGGTCGATTTTCTGAATATCGGCCTATTAGTCTGTGCAACTTTATTAATAAGGTTGTTTCTAAGGTTCTAGCTGTCCATTTGGAAAGACTTCTGCCAAAGCTGATAGTACCCCAACAAAGTGGATTTGTAAAGGGACGGCTCATGTCTGATAATATCCTGTTAGCTCAGGAGTTGATTGGCTCAATCGACAGGAAGATTCGGGGCTCTAATGTAGCGTTGAAACTTGACATGGCAAAGGCTTACGATAGAGTCTCTTGGCCTTTTTTGATCCAGGTGATCCGACGATTTGGGTTTGGTGAGTGTTGGATCGATATGGTATGGAGGTTGATTTTGGGATGCCATTTCTCAATTTTAATCAACGGCAAGCCGTGTGGGTTTTTTAAGTCATCGCGTGGCCTTCACCAAGGAGACCCACTTTCTCCTGCTTTATTTATTATCGCAGCGGATGTTCTTTCTAGAAGTCTTAATGCTCTACTGGATAACCCATGTTTCATTCCCTATTTGACTGGGCCTCGAGGGATCCCGCTCACGCATTTGGCATATGCGGATGATGTGATCATTTTTGCAAATGTGGGGAAAGCATCATTGAAATGTGTTATGAGCACGTTGGAATGGTACCAGCAAGCATCAGGACAGTTGGTCAATTCTAAGAAAAGTTGCTTCTTGCTAGGAAAGAAGGGTGCGCAGGATAGGAAGCGAATAGTGGCCCAGATAACGGGATTTTCGTACAATCCTTTTCCGGTGGCTTATTTGGGGTGCCCTCTGTTTGTAGGGAGGAAGGTAAGGTCTCTGTTTGAGACATTGATTGGTAAAATAGGGGCGCGGATTGCTTCATGGAAGGGGAAGTGGTTGTCTCATGGAGCACGGCTAATCCTCATCAAGCATGTACTATCATCCATTCCTATACATTTCATAGCAGTTCTCGAGCCTCCGAAAGGGGTTATTGCTGATATTGAAAGGATGATGGCACGTTTCTTCTGGGCAGATTTGGAAGGGCGTGACAAGCGGTATTGGGTGTGTGACGGCCCCACCTCCCTCTTAAGGTGATCCCAAAAGGGTTCGATGGTCCGCCAGCCTAGCTCTCGCTAGGATTCACTCACATACAACCACTAATACGTCAACCTAAAATACCAGTCTCCAATCAAACTAAATGATGTCTCACAAATTCGTTGAAATAAACTTACAATCCCAAATTTCATAAAATACTTAGTCATACATCCAAACTCTCATAATACAAAACCCACAGTTTCATAACTCAAGTTTATCATACCAAATACAAAAGTGGACCCTAAGTCTAACGGTTGGTGCCTTCGCTTGGGTTCTCAATCCCTGCTAAGGAAAACAAATTGGAAAGGGTGAGGTAAAAGCTCAGTGAGTTCCCAAAAGGGCATGCAAAACAAATAACACATATGATAATTTAGTTTAAATACGTATTTGAAAATAACAAACAAGGAAAGCATTTAACATCACAAAGGTAGGATACGAGGGCTCTCAGGAGCCAGAGTCCACGAAGCTTGACCCGATCTTCGTAGTTGACACTCCGTTAACTTTCATATAGTCCATGTAGAACTCCACTTCTCCTTTCTCCGCCAAAACCCTTGCGGGCCCGCCCACCTCACATAGTTTGTCACATAGATGTTCACATAGTTTGTGTTTTACTCTCCATAATGGACAAGCCCTTTCATCAAGTCTAGAGCACACATCACATCACATAATAACCCTATGGCTAGTACCATTCTCCTCGGCCTAGGCCTAGCTTACAGCACGAGTCGAACGACTTGCCGATAGGTCTTGGGAATTCCTAAAATTTTCATGCGCACACAATTCACATCGATACTCTTAAATCACATCATAGCAATCTTACAAATTTTCCATTCAAATAGGAGTAAGTGCGATAAAGTACACACCACTCCATTTGATGGATAAAAGAAATTGTATTTTCACATCAAATCACTTAACTACACATAATTCGAATCAAATTCACATAAGCACATAGCAAGCATGGAAACTCACCAAAGTATCAAGATTCGGATTCCAAATTTGGTTGGTTTCAAATCCTTCCACACTCCCTAAAACGAATAAGGAAAATGGATAAGTTTAACTGCTCTAATTGATAATCAAATCAAAGTACACTTATTCCTTGACTTAATCAAGGTTTTTCCCAAAATTCCCTTAAGAAAAAGTATTCATTTCAAATGATAAAATGACACAAATGAATTCTTTTAAGATCACTGCATCATTTAGCATATAATGCTCCATCGATATACTCTCAAATTACCACTTCCAAATTCTTTTGAATACGGGAATTAAGTGAGGTCTTTCACCTCAAAATCACCCGTTCAAATTTAAACTCGACACTAAACTCTTAGATCAAGGTTCTAACACATGTTTAAAAAAATTTTCACTAGGTCTTATTAAAACCCTCGAATCTATCAAATCAACACTTTTATCCAAAAGTTCATGAAAAGCTTCATTTCGCATCATTTAAAAATCCATGTTTTTATTTTACTTACACATACTCGCAAATGAACATATTACATATATACTTAAGCGTAATCTTTTCAAGAAATATCATAAATTTTCAAAATCAAACATAAAAAATGCCAAGCATAGGTTCGGCCATCTCACATATTTTTGCTTCAAAAATTTCAACAACAACATCTACTTTTTAACCATAAAGTGAACCTATTTCACAAATATCATTTACATCCATAATCAGGTCGTCAAGTCCGCTACCTAAAATCCACCTCAAGTCCACTACTTAGGTTGGGAATTCAAGAACCCAACTCAAATATTTCTGTTATAAGCATTCTTAACAAAATAAACTATAGATTTACAAGATTTAACACTAATTAAGGTAGATCTAAGAGATTTGAGTCTTATACCTTCAGATCTGTCTAGATCTAACAAGATCAGGTAAGATCTTGTGAGCTCTTCTCAAGATGATTTTCCCCAAGCTTAGCAAATCCTCGGATATCCAACCACAGCCCAAGATCTTTATACTTTGATGATGATTTCCGTCTCCAAACTCAAGAACAAGAAGGTGACTACCCAACAAGCTTTCTTTCCTCTTCTTTTCTCTCTCCCAACTTCGGACCCCCTTTCTCTCTTTCCCTCTCACTCACGACTGCCAAGAAATGAAGATAGATCAAGATCAAAGCCCTCACTGAAGTCGTGAAGCTTCAAGAAATTTGAGGAAGAAGAAGTTGAAGATCAAAGGCTAAACTCTCTTCCTTTTCTCTCTTCCAATTTTCGGACCTCTCTCTCTCTCTCTCTCTCCCTCTCTCACAGCAGCTCCAAGAAGAGGAAGAAACGAGGTCCAAGCTTTCAATGGAGTCTTCAAAGCTCAAGGAATGGAAAATGAAGAAGATGAAGAGAAAATTTCCTCAAGCTCTCTCTCTCTTCTCTCTCTCTCTAATCTCAGCTCTCTCTCTCCTTTCGGGTTTCAAGTGTGGCTGAAAATGAAACAAAAAGTAGCAAGAAACAAGACTTTAAGGGGGCAAAAGGTGTGGCTCCCCTTAAATTATGGAAAAGTGGTCTTATGACTACTTTAGTCGCGTCAAGCGCGATATTCTAACTTACACTATTTTATCTCAATCCAACACTATCCAACCTTAAATATATATCAGTAATGTCACTTCATACGCTCGTCTTCAACTTAAAGTCACTATTCATGCTTCGGGACAAAATTTAATGCTTAATTTGGCCGAAATCACACACCGGGAAATAATTCTCGAAAAATTCTCTAAATTAGAAAATAATCACTCAAAACACATTTTCACTAATATTTTAGTGAATAATCACAATATAAATATTATTATATATTTTGAAATAAAATTCAAATTTTGAGGCCCCACTGGTTTAGCAAAAACTTCATCCCTGGAAAGGGGTAGGGTTCGGTCGTTACACGCAGTGGTAGAAGCATTGTCTTGTAAGCTTTGGTGGATTTTTTGGTGCGGATTGTCTTTGTGGGCTCAGTTCATTCGAGCTTGATATTGTGGAGGGCTTCACCCTAACCAGGTGACTTGTCATATCTCGACTTCACTTTTCTAGGGATGATGGATTCGCCACAAATGGAGGAGCATATACGGTGGGATGTGTCATCGGGGAATGTCAATTTCTGGTGGGATAATTGGGCTGGTTTAGTCCGCTATTTGGAGATTCCCCGAGCCGAATGCTAAGGTGGTAGATTTCACTTGAACGCAGGCAAAATTAGATATTTCGGGTATAGCGGGTGACTTACCGGAGGAAGTAGTGTAGAAATTGTGGGAGGTGGACTTGGTATTGGATGGAACCCCAGACGTGATGCTTTGGGATGTCACGTCCTCTGGGGTGTTCTCCGCTAGGTCGGCTTTCCAGTTGGTTCGGCAGTCCAGAGTGCGATCTAGGTTACTTGAGTTAGTATGGGATGCAGCAATCCCTATCAAGGTTTCGATATTTTTATGATGATTGTTTAACTTGAAGCTGCCATTGGATGATATTTTAGCATCTTTGCATTTTAACGGGCCATCAAAATGTGAGTGTTGTGAACAATCGGTGAAGGAGTCCGTGGATCCTGTTTTTTCAAATGGAGGTTTTGCAGAGGAAATTTGGGGTTTTTTTGAGTGTTCGATGGGTTTCAGTGGTGTAGGAAAAGGAATCCGAATGAGGTGGCAATTGTGGTGGATGCAAAATCACCAAGGGCCGGGGATCAGGTAGTTAGTTAAGACCCTGCCGGCGTTTGTCTTATGGAATCTATGGAAGGTAAGAAATAAGGCGAGGTATGAAGGAGAAAGAGTGTCTCATCAGAAGGTGATCTGGTCCATTTTGCAAGATCTGTGGGGGGCGTATCGGTGTAGGTTCCATCTAGCTGCGAAGCGGGGTTGGGACTGGAATGCGATGTTGGTGGAATTGATGGCAGCAGCCAAGATGGTCATCCCAGGGGTGTCATGGGAATTCCCTCTGGAAGGATAAACCTCAACACGATCTGCGCGTTAAGAAGGTGGCCTGGGATGTGGCATTTTACGGGATAAGGTGGGCGGGTGTATTCTAGCATTTGCTCAGTCTTTTGGGAAGGTAGAGGTTTTACAAGCCGAAGCAAAGGCATTGCTTGCAGGGCTAAGTATTTGTCAAGGGTTAGGTTACACGGAGGTGGTGGTTGAGTCAGATTCCCAAGTCCTGGTTCGGGTGCTGCAGGGAGAGGTGGGGGTGCCTGTGCAAATCAGGACAATAGTTCGAAAGATCTTGGGGATGAAGAGGGTCACACTTGGCATTGTTTGCCAGATAGCAAACAAGCGGTGGATGCTCGCGACATAGGGGTTTCATGGCTATGCTTCGTGTAACGATCCTTCAATGTCCAAAACGCATGTGAGTTTGATTAGGTTAGATCAAATGCAAGTGTGTAATTTTAGGTTCTCTATCAAAAGGTAGGGCTTCCGCCCCTCTATTTGTGGAGGGGCGCGTGGGGCTGCCTTGTCATGTAATTCTCAAAAGTTTGGAATAAGAGGGGTAACCATGCCCACCCATTTTTTTAAAAAAAAAGCTTAAAAAAGGAAAATATTTCTTAAAAAAATTAAAATATGAATAAGTTATAGTATTTGTACTATCAAATGCAAGAAAAAATATTTAGAATACAGAGCATAGTACTGCTCAATTTGTATTAATACTGTCAATATATCATACTATTAATACTAATACATACTAAACTATTATAAAATAATTAAATATTATGGATGTTTATCACTTTTATTTTATCCTCTAGATGAGAACAGAACTATCACATTCTATAAGGTGATAAAGTTATCACGACCTTTGAGCAGCATGATGTTCAAGAAACACTACTTTTGAAGTGCAACCTTTAGAAGATGTTATCCTTATTTTATCACTTTACAATCTATGAGAAGATGTCATCTCTATTTTGATAAGACCTATAGTTAATAGATGAATTTTGAACTCTTTATGTATTCCCCTATAAATAGGGGCAATCCCCTCTTGTATTAGTGATGAAAAATAGAATTGAAGTTCATTTGAATGAATAAGAGAATAGTTTCGTTTCTTCTTTTTTCTTTTCTTGAGTTCATTAGCTTTCTTGATTTTATTAGTATAGCGCCCACTATAGAAACACAACAAATCCTATGACACAAATCCACCACCATATTTATATTTGTTTTACAACATGTTATCAACATGAGTTTCTATCATTGAGCAAACATGAATCACGAGTCTCGACCTTTACGTAAAGGTAAAATGGCTAATACTATTGTGCAACTGTGATGCATAAGACTCTACTTCTAGAGAAAAGAAAAGCATGAGACCCTACCAAATCTCTACTTGTATTGGATCAATCGTTGGATACTTTCTTGGACAATTTTTAACAAACTTTTGAGGTAACATTTCTCACTTTTAATTCATTTTACTTTTATTATAACTAACCTTTGAGTACAAGCGATTGCCATGAAGCAATCACTCAACATAAGCATATACTTTTGGGGTAATTTTTGAGATAACATTTATTCTATTCAATTCTATTTATCTATCTTTATTATCAAAGAATTACTTTGAATATTAAATGGTGAAATACATCTTGATGTAAATGGATTTTGGAAGCACCATTAATAAAAATAATGATGCATAAGGATCCACATGTTCTTTAAAAGAAAAAGATTTGACCGCCTAAAAATGGTTGCTCTTATAAAACTCGATATGATAAAAATTATCTGAGACTGCAAATTTTTGAATGAATTAGAAAATATAGTCTACAATGTTTAGAGTTATTTCTCAATCCAAATTGTGTGGAAAAAATATCACTGCTATAGATATGTTAAAAATATATTCTCCATGTTTCACTGCTCGACTCCTGAAGTAGCAATATTAAGAGAAGGAATTTGAGAAATATTCTAAACTTATTCCATATCTTTGTTTAAAATCCGATTTAATGGATTTAGTTTATTTTCTATAGTGAACGCGACTTAAATTATGATTATAGTCGTGATTGTAGATGTAGTCAAAGTAGATATGTGCCACCTGAAGTGGGATAATGATAAGAAAGAATGCAAAAAGAAGGATCCTAAAATAAATACCATTTGTATAGCTTTAACGGTCATTAGTCATGCATATATTGTATGGCTAAATATTTTATTGACCTTTATTAAGTATCATAAATAAACACTTTGAATGTGCAAATTAATGGTGTGTTTAATACCTATATTCTTCCTGAAGAAGAAATTGATGCCAAATACCTAATATTTATTTAGAATTTGGTTATTTATTATTTTTACATATTTTATATCACTTTCTTTATAAGTTATGTTATTTATGGACTTTATTAATGTTCACATTTATTTGTAAGTTTCTTTATTAATTCTTCCTGAAGAAGAATATTTCTTTATTATTTTTTCTTGAAGAAGAAATGCCTCTTTAATATTTCTTCCTGAAGAAGAAATGGATGTATTTCTTTATTACATCTTCCTGAAGAAGAAATAAATGTCAAATATTTGGGATTAAAAGTTATGGTGATGATAATATGTGTCTCATCGATAGTGCTATTATACACACTACATTCCTATTTAAAAAAGGAGAGATAAACACAATTAGTGATAGTGGGAAAATAATTAAAAACTCTAGAAGAACCACCACTGTATTTTTCCTTGAAGGAGTAAAGTTTGATATAAATAATGTATTATCTTCTCCCAAAATCTTGAAGAAATATATTGAATTTAAAAATATCCATTGAAATGGATATCATATCGAGACACAAAATGAGATAATAACATATATCATCAAGTGAAATAAAGGTTGATTATATCGCAAAATCATTCGAAGGTGAAATGGTTACTGTTATGGATGTATTTATTCTCATTTGATTAAATCAAAATCATCACTTACAATGAACCAGAAGTTTACTGATTTCAACATATTTATGATTTATCAAAAGTAAGATCGGACAATTATTCATACATATCCCCTTGTGCTATCTGTGGGTCCAACAAAAATCTATGTCGAAAATGAATCACCCTTTATAATTAGAAATCATGAAATATTGATAGATGATTTATTTATAAAATGATATTGTACACTTCCCGACATTAGGGGGAGGAAATGATTAATAAAAATGAAATCATTTGAAAAATATTATTGGATTTTCTGAGTTCTCATACCAAATATTGTGGACTGCAAGTTCAATAGATTGTTTATTTGCAACAAATTGCAAGTCAATTGTCAAATATATTTATTGACTCTAGAAGAGTTATTGGATTGAATATTCCTGAAAGAGATATGATAGTTAAAATTGATGTCCCTAAAGGACACATACAAGTGCTACAAATGAATTTAAGGCTGATTTACCAAAATTAGACATCTTGATTCAAATATCTCCAGAGATAAAATAAATGTCATGAAAAAAATTAATCTCCTGAAGAGGTCGCTCCTGAAGAGTCAACTCCTGAATAGTTTACTCCTGAAGAGAATAAATCATAGAAATTAGAGCCCAAACAAAAAGAAGTTACATATTGTTTAGTACTTGATATTATGAAAGAAAATGAGAATCATGAAAATATATCGGTTGATGAATATTAGTGAAGAAAATGGTTGGTCAAAATGGAAAGATGCGATCCAATTTGAATTGAATTCACTAGCTAAGAGAAAAATTTTTGGACCTACAGTTTGAACACCTAAAGGTGTAAATCTAGTGGGATATAAATGGATGGAATTATATTTAGATATCTTATAAGTTTAGCAGTGCATGAAAAAATTGATATGCGTCTAATGGACGCGTCACTGCTTATCTGAATGGAACATTGAATAATGATATCTATATGAAAGTCCCTAAAAGATTTAACATGTCTGAAGCATGTAAATCAAATTTTAGAGAAACTTATTCCATCAAATTGTACAAGTTTTTGTATGAGTTCAAACAATTTGGACGTATAAGCCTTAGTGAGTGTTTACTTAAGGAAGATTAAGCCAATGACCCAACATATCCATGTGTTTTCATAAAGAAAGATGGGTCCAATTTTGTAATCATTGTTGTATATGTTGATGATCTAATTTGATTGAAACTCCTGAAGAGCTCCAAAAAGCAGTTAAATCTAAGATCAAAAATTCTGAAAAGACCAAATTTTACCTTGGTTTACAAATTGAATATTTGGAAAATGGAAATTTTGTTTACTAAATTGCTTATACCTTGAAGGTATTAACGCAGTTCTATATGGATAAAGCACATCCGTTAAATACTCCAATGGTTGTTTGGTCACCTAATCTTATCAAGGATCCTTTTAGACCACAAGAGGAAGATGAAGAAATAATTGGTCCTGAAGTACCATATCTTAGTGCTATTGGTGTACTAATATATCTCACTAATTGTACAAGACCAGATATATCATTTGTTGTGAATCTATTAGCGAGATTCAACTCCTCTCCTACAAAACCACATTGGAATGGTATTAAACATATTTTTTCGCTATCTCCAGGGGACAGTTGATTTTGACCCATTTTATTCAAATAAATCTCGACATGAATTATTTAGTTATGCTGATGTTGGGTATCTATTTGACTCACATAAAGTGAGATCTCAAATTGGATATATATTTACATGTGGCAGTACAGTCATTTCATGGAGATCTATAAAACAGCCAATAACCGCTACTTCTTCGAATCATGTTGAAATGTTAGCAATTCATCAAACCAGCCGAGAATGTGTTTGGCCAAAATCAATGATCCATTATATCTGAAAGAATTATAGGTTATCATCTGAAAAACAAAAATCCTCCAATTGTATTGTATAAAAATAATGCAGCTTCTATAACTCAATTTAGAAGAGGATATATTAAAGGAGATAAAATGAAACATATTTCACCAAAATTCTTCTTTACTCATGATTTACAAAAGAATTGTGAAACTGATGTACAACAAATCCGATCAAATAATAATTTGACAGACTTATTTATTAAGGCATTGTCAACCGCAACATTTGAGAAATTGGTGAAAAATATTGGAATGTATCAGGTGAAGGATCTCAAATAATACACGATCAGGGGAGAAATTAATACACAAGAATAATGTATTTTTTTTCCTTTACTAGGGTTTTTTCTCACAGGATTTTTCCCTAATAAAGTTTTAACGAAACATATTCTTTATGTAATAGACATCCAAGGAGGAGTATTATGAAATAATTAAATATCGTGAATGTCTATCACTTTTATCTTATCTCCAAGATAAGAATAGAATTATCACATTTTATAAGGTGATAAAGTTATCACGACCTTTGAGCAACACTGCTTTCATGAAACACAACTTTTGAAGTGCATGACTTTCGAGAATATGTGCCCTTATCTTATCACTTCACAATCTACGAGAAGATGTAATTTCTATTTTGATAAGATCTACAGCTAATAGATGTGTGACGACCTCACCTCTTCCTAAGGCGAACCAGAGGGTTCGGTGGGTCGCCTGCTCAACTCTCGTCGGGACTCATTACAGTTCCTCAATCAACTTACAGTTTTCAATTCAAAAAAGAATTACTTCAAGGACCTCAAGCATGACATTAAAGTCCTCAATCAAATTATAGATCTCAAATAATTACACTTCAAGATCTCCAAAATAATAATTACATTTTCAACCTGTCCAAATACACCCAAAAGTACAACAATCCAAGATTTCAAATAGTACAAGGGATAATCCTACTAGTCACACTAAGGAAGATCACTACACATGCTTTCTTTCATCTCGAGCTCTGTGGAGGGAAAATAAAATATTTTGGGGTGAGCTAGAAACTCAGTGAGTGTCCAATGAAAATAGGTTGGCAAATAAGTAACTCAGTAGTTCAGTTTATTGAACAGTGATCAGTGAAATAAATAACTCAGTAAATCAGTTTATTGAACAGTGATCAGGTATCAAATGAATAGATTTTATCTGCTCTTGTGAGCCAGTGGAGCCATTGCACTCGAACACCTAACTCTCAAACAAGTTATTAAACAGCAGAACATTAATCATTAACAGTAGAGCCGTTGGCTCAAGCAAGTCAGTGAACAGGAGTTCAAGTGGAGCCGTTGGTGTCAAGTACAAGACCACCACATACTCACAGAGCCAAATCATGTACACACAATCACACACATATGTCGTCATTAAGTGATGCAATTAACAGTAGGAACTTTAGATTTGAAACAGTTTTAGGATCACTCACCAGCCACAGCCCACCTCACTTGTCCATAACAGATATTTCCATTTCAAGCCAAGTTCTAGAATCACAAGTTTCATACCAAACATTTTATCAAACACTTGATGTGCACAACCATCAATATCATACAAACATTTTATCAAACTATCAAGTTTCTGTCATCTCTCAATATTTTGATCATAACTGGAGCTACACTCATCGGATTGAGATGAATCTTATACCGTTTCAAAGCTAAGATATAAACCTACAATTTATATGAAGACTTAAAAATTAAATTCATGCAATTTTAGGGTCAAAAATCACAATTATAGAAGTAAAATGAAACTATCGGGTTGAAAACAGCGTTTCTGGATAGCTTTGGAAGCAAGACTATAACTCAATGTAGAAAAATCAAAATTGAGTGCCGTCAGGGGTGTTTAAAACTAGACTCATAAAGCTTTCAATGATATAAAATTCAAGTTTTGATTCGTCTCATACAAGTGCTAGAAAGTTCAGGATATTAGCTGAAAATGAAGGTTGTCAGCTGAAACAGGGTAATGGAGCAGTTAGGGGTATTTTGGTCATTTCACAAGCTACAGTGCTCCGATTAATCTGAAATTTTGCAGGTGAAAACTTAGCTCAAATTTATACAACTTTCATGTTTTGCACAAGAATTGGTTTGGCCATTATCATAGACAAATTTGTGGCTCAATTTGACACAAAAATGAGGCAATTTATCAAACACTTGGTATGCAATAAGAATTCTTCCAAAAATTAGTGAAAAACTCAACTTTCAACCATGAAAAATTTTAGATTTTAACTCCAAAGCAACATACACTCATAGTACAAAATTGTTTGAGTGAAATCAAACCAAGAAACAACAAGAAAATTTGAAAAGCAAAGCTGGAAATTCCAATTTTCATTCGACCATCTTGCATGATTTATCATCAAGATTTCCTTCAACATTTTTATCTTTAACCACAAGATGATTTCATCCCATTCCAATAATCACAACTACAACATGTGAGGGCCTAAAAAAAAATTTGTTTTATTTTAAAAATGCCTAAATCTGTTTATATTGTGATTATTTATTGAATTATGAGAGAAAATATGTTTAAAGTGAATATTTTTCAATTTAGAGAATTTTATACGAATTATTTGCCGGTGTGCGTTTTTGGCCGAATTAAGTGTTTAATTTTGTACCGAAGCGTGATTAGTGACTTTGGATTGGAATTAAGCATAAGTAGTGATATTTTGGAAATATTAATAAGATTGGACAGCATTAGAATGGAGTAAAATAGTCACCTTTTTGTCTCTTGAAGCATTGACTTTTGAGCACCTTGAAGCTTCATTTTCAGCTGTAATTGGGAGTGAAGAGAGAGAGAGAGAGTGCCGAGAGCTAGGAGAAGAGAGAGAGAGTGTGAGAAAATCCTTTGTTTCTTCCTTTCTTCTTCCTTGCTACCTTGGAGATTCAAGCTACCATTGAAGACCATCAGCTTCTCCATTCCTTGTAACCGAGAAAGAGAGGAGAGAGAGAGAGAGGGGTTGGTCCGGTTCTTGGAGGAGGAAAAGAGAGGTAAATCTTGTAGTTTGATTTTCCAATTTCTTCTTCAACTAGCACCTTGAACTTGTGAAGCTTGAGTGAAGGTTTTTGGCTTGAGTTTCTTCCTCCTTGGCAGCCGATTGAAGGAGAGAGAGAGAGGGGTGCCATCCGAAATTTGGAAGAAAGAAATAGGAGAGAGAAAGCTTGTGGTGAACTTTGAACTTGATCTTGGAAATTTTGTGGGAAAACATCAACAAATCCAGTGAATCAAGGGCCAAGATCGAAGCTTGTGGGGTTTGCTAGGCTTGGAAGCATTTGGAAGAGGAACTCACAAGATCTTCCTTGGTCTTGTTGGATCTTGATAGATCCGGAGGTATACGCTTCAAAACTCTTAGATGTAGCATTATTAGCATTAAATATCATAGATCTATGGTTTAGATCGGTAGAAAAGATTACATCTGAAAAGATGAAGTTGGACTCTTGAAATCCCAACCTAGGTAGCGGACTTGAGGTGGCCTCTAGGTAGTGGACTTGAGGACCTGATTGGGATTTGAATGATATTTGTGAAATTTGTCATGATATGGTTAGAAAGTAGGGTTTTGTTGTTGGAAATTGTGATAGAAAAATGTATGTGACGGCCAAACCCATGTTTGGTAATTTCCATATTTGATTTCGAGATGTTGTGATTATTCATGATGAATGTCTGTCTAAGAAAATACATTTTATGTTCATTTATGAATGTATGAGTTTTAAATGTTGAAAAGTGAAATTTCTCGTGAATGTTTGAGTGAAAAATGTCATTTGAAGGAATTTGAGAGTTTTACAGTATTGTGACCAAATTTAATGAATTTTGAAAATAAAGATATGATTTGAAGTGTTTTAAAGTTATATTAAAGTACTGTCAAAGAGTAAGTGTTGGTTTTGTGATAAAAGTGATTTTGAGATGATAAACCTCACCCAAGAGTTTTATTAAAGAAAATGTGAAAATAGTGCTTGGTGAGTACATCGATGACGTGTCATATTTGAAATGAGATAGTGATCTTCAAAAGATTCATTTGAAACGTTGTGTCATGTGAAATGAATGCTTTTCCTTGAGGGATTTTTGGGAAAAATATTCATTGAATCTGTGATGTGAAAGTGAAATGTTTTAGTTAATGAGTGAAGGAGTGAATCTCAATTATTGTTTTTAAATTGTTTTAGGGAGTGTGCAAGGAACTGAATTTGATCCCTACGTGGAAGCTGAGCCCTACTATTTCGGTGAGTTTCCATGCTTGTTACGTGACTATGTGAAGTAGATGAGCTTTGTATTGAGTTATGTGATTTGATGTGAAAATGTGGTTTAGCAAACCCTCGAATGTGGTAGTGTGTACTTTATCGCACTTACCTATGTTTAAGTGGAAGATTTGTAAGAATGCTTTAATGAGAATTGAGAATATGTGATATGCATGTGTATGTACAAGGTCAGGAATTTCTTGAGACCTATCGGTGAGCTCTTTGACTCGAACCAGGGGCTAGGCCTAGGTCGAGAAAGAAGAGGCGAGCCATAGGGTCAATTAAATGTCACAAGCCCAGTGATATATGCTCGAGATTTGGTTCGTGAACCTATCTCCAAAAAGAGCAACAAACCATGTGATGTGATGTGATGTGATGTGTGCTCTGGATTTGGTGTAAGCACCTGTCCATTATAAAAGAGCAAAACACAAACCATGTGATGTGATGTGATGTGATATGTGCTCTGAACTTGACGAAAGGGCTTGTCCATTATGGAGAGCAAAGCACAAATTATGTGATAAACTATGTGATTACTTATGTGAACAAACTATGTGACAAATTATGTGAGGTGTGCGGGCCCGGTGGGGGTTTGGTGGAGTAAGGAGTAAGTGGAGTCCTACATGGATTGTGCCTGTGAAAGTTGACGGAGTGTCAACTACTGAGATTGTGATCAAGCTGCGAGGACCTTAGCCCCTGAGGACTGCTGTATCCTACCTTTGTCATGTTAATTGCTTTCTTTAAGTGTTTATGTTTACGTTCGAGTGAAGTGAAATTTTATGTGTGTTATGTGCTCTGCATGTTTTTGGGAACTCACGGGCTTTTTAGCTCACCCTTTCCTATTTGTTTTCCTTAGCAGGGAATGAGTACCCAAGTGGAGAAGCCAACCCATAGAGTTAGGGTTTGCTTATGTTGAATGTTTTAAGAGCTTTGAATTATGGCTATTGAAAGCTTTTGTAATGTGAAACTTGAATGTATTGATGGAGGTTTAATGTACTTTGAGTTTGTAATTTGAAGTTATGACATTGTAAGATATTATTCCTTTCATATTGTGTTCGGAGCTTTAGTTAATAAGTTATATGATTATTGAGTGAATGAGTCCTGGCGAGAGTTAGGCAGGCGGCCGCTGATACTCTAGAGTACGCCCTAGGGAGAGATGGGTCGTCACACAACAAGATTCCTCAAGTCCGCTACCTATGAGGCACCTCAAGTCAGCTACCTAAGTTGGGAATTCAAGAGCCCAACTCGAATGTTCCAAAATATCATTTCTAGCAAAAGTAAACCATGGATCTAGTGTAGATCTAGAAGATCTACCATTATCAAGGCTAAAACTAAAAGATTTAAACATCATACCTTAAGATCTAGTTAAATCTAGCAAGATCAAGTGTAACTCTACCAAGAATTGTCTTCTAAGCTTTCTCCTTTGAATCTCCTCAAGGATGATTGAAAATCTCTTCGTTTGTGGGATGATTTCTTCAAGATCTTCAAGAACCCAAGGCTGGAACACTTTCTCTCTCTCTATTTGTCTCTTAGCACTCTCCCTTTTCCTTTCTCTCAGCTCTCTCTCTTTCTCTCTCTTCGGCTACTACAAGAACAAGAAGAACAAGATGGTGAGTTTTCATGGCTTTCTCTAGGATTTTGCTTCAACAAAGGAAGATGAAGATTGATGGAGCTTTCTCTCTCTTTTCTCTCTCTCTTGGCCGATTGGAATGAAGAGGAAGAAGAAGTAAAATGAAGTCCAAGTCTTGTTTTTGGCTTTATATAAGAGTTATCCAACATTACGCTACATGTCTCATTCTTATTGGTCCGAAATCTAATATAATCTTATCTTATCCACAATTTTCTCTTTTTGCACTATAACTCCTTCTAGTCTCTTTAAAATTCATTCCACACATCATTAGTTATCTCTACATACTCTACTTTTCATCTTAAAACTAAGCTTCACGTCACATTTTAAAATTTAACACTTAAACTGGTTGAAACAAAAACCGGGCAAATATTTCAAAGAAAACCTACTAATAAAACCATCGAGACTAAAGAAAAATCATTTTTTTGAAACTTTAAATCAATAAATAAGTAAATGTGAATAAGGTACACAAATCATTCATCGGAAAATTAATAAATGTAGATAATCCAATGTGAAAAATTAAAAAATAATTTTCACAAATTTTCGGGGTCCTCACACTCTCTCCCCCTTAAGAGAATGTTGTCCTCGACATTCTAAAATTTGTTCAAATCCAAGAATAACTCCAGTAAAACACAAACACTTCAATATCACTCAGTCAATCATCAAGCTCACATTGCACTTAAGGCATAATCAGGTCTCACAGTCCAGCATCCTAAACTTGAAACCTAGGATACACTGCAGAGATCTGAAATCTAAATTTTGATACCAACTGTGACGAACCCACCTCCCCCTAAGTCAAACCAGAGGGTTCGGCGGGCTGCCTGCCCAACTCTCGTTGGGACTCACTATGGTTCCTCAATCAACTTACAGTCTTCAATTCAAAACAAGCATTACTTCAAGGACCTCAAGCATGACATTAAAGTCCTCAATCAAATTACGGATTTCAAATAATTACACTTCAAGATCTCCAAAATAATGGTTACATTTTCAACCTGTCCAAATACACCCAAAAATACAATAGTTCAAGATTTCAAATAGTACAAGGGATAATCCTACTAGTCACACTAAGGAAGATTACTACACATGCTTTCTTTCATCTCTAGCTCTGTGGAGGGAAAATAAAATATTTTGGGGTGAGTTAGAAACTTAGTGAGTGTCCAGTGAAAATAAGTTGGCAAATAACTCAGTAGTTCAGTTTATTGAACAGTGATCAGTTAAAAAGTAACTCAGTAAATCAATTTATTAAATAGTGATCAGGTATCAAATGAATAGATTTTATTTGCTCTTGTGAGCCAGTGGAGCCATTGCACTCGAACACCCAACGGTCAAACAAGTCATTGAACAGTAGAACATTAATCATTAACTGTAGAGCCGTTCGCTCAAGCAAGTCAGCGAACATGAGTTTAAGTGGAGCTATTGGTGTCAGGCACAATACCACCACATACTCATAGAGCCAAATCATGTACACACAAGCACACCCATATGTCACCATGAAGTGATGCAATTAACAGTAGGAACTTTAGATTTGAAACAGTTTTAGGATCACTCACCAACCGCAACTTTGCCACCTTTTGGTTTTGATCATATTTGGAGCTCATTTATTGGATTAGGATGCATTTTATGCCGTTTCGATGCTAGGACACAGGGTCACATTTCATATGAAGACTTTGAAATTAAATTCATACATTTCTTTGGTTAAAACAGCAATCACAGAAGTATAAGAAGCTGTCGGGTTAGAATCAGGTCACTTGAGCAGTTTTGGAAAAATGACTATAACTCCAAGCAGGAAAGTCGGAATTGAATGCCATCGGCGGCATTTGAAATTAGATTCATAGAGCTTTCAATGGTATAAAAATCAAACTCTAAGTCATTGTCAATTGATACCAGAAAATCTAAGAAATTGACTGAAATTACTCCCTGATTTTAGCTCAGTTTACAAAATTTCCAACAAGAATTCAAGGCAGAAAATGCATAGCTTTGGTTCAAATTCGACATAGAAGTGAAGGTTGATGTGTTGACAGGTTTACTGAACAAGAACTTGCCCAAAATTATCAATAAAAAGTGAAAATCAAAGCCGATTTACTTCCCCTGTTTTGGCCAGCATAAAGCAGAATTTCCACCAACAATCTCTCATCATTTGACCAACAAATCTTCCAACTTTCTCAAGCAAATCCACAAGATTCTCTCATTAACATATCAAGAAATATCTAGCCAAGATTCTTAGTAAACCATGAAAATTTGCATATAGATTACCCTAATTTAACTTGTCATCTTAAGCAACTCAAACTAATAACTTAACAACAAAACACAAGATTCCTCCCTTAAATTCATCACTTTTTGTTCTCAAATTCAACGTCCTACCATCAATGATAAGGATACTCAAAGAGTAAAGAGTATTTACCCTAAATCTTTATACCATGTCCTTAATCTATATACATTATTCTCCAATTTTAGAGTGGTCTACATTTCGACGTCACTTTTCAGTTTCCATTTCTCACATAAGTCTATGGCTAGAGATGTCCTAAGAGGTAAGGATCGTGTAAACTTAGATACATTACTAGGTAACCCCAATCCAAACACGTAACACCTCCTGATACGAACTACGTTAATTAATAACGCAACCCGCACACGAAAGATGTAGGATCTAGGGTTTTGGTAAACAAAGTTGGAACACACCACAGAAGACCTTCACCCGTTGAGCACTTGGACAACGAACGTTGGTATAATGGTAGAAGACACCACAATTCAACGTGTTCTTGAATTGATAAGTCAATGAACCCTTAAAGAGCGCTCTAAGGTATTCAAGTCGCTTCAAAGAAGCAAGAGAGGTGATAAAACACTCAATGTTATTTCTGAAAATTCTTGTATATTAAAAATGAAATAAGGTGGCTTATTTATAGCCTACAAGACATGAAATCCTAGTCCAAATAGAAAACCTAAATTCGGCCAGCTTTGGAAGCTTTAAAGAACCGAAACCCTAACTAACTAGGAAACTAGTTTTTAGGAACTACTAATAATCCTAAATACTAAAACAATTAGGAAATAGCATAAAAGGCATTCGGCAAGGCCCTTGTTCACACCTAGCCAATTGCTTTATTGGACAAACAAGAACATAACTAACAAATGAAAATAAATTCTGTGATGGATCGTTAGACGCACTTAACTGATATCAACGCGTCTGTTCAACAGCACCTTAAGCGTGACCACTCGGCGTAGGCACGTCTAACTAGTGTCAACGCTTCTGGTCATCAATTGAAATTGCATTCCTTAGGCATGCTCGATGGCGTGGCACGCCTAACTAGTGAAGAGTTTCATGAACCCTCATGAACACTTAGTAATGATCTTGCACATCACGTAACCAATGCGCGCTAATTCCTCCTTGAGCCGCTTTGACTCTTGCACGCCCATTGGACCGGAGGTACTTGTAACTTGAATTTGCACCATAAACTCCTTGATCTTAACTCTATTCATTGGACCCCAACGCACCATAGTTGGGTCATTCAAAAAGACACGAACACCTCTTAGGATTCGTATCACCTCCATAACATATCGAAAGTTACACCAGTCAGTAATGCTAGCGTCCTACACATTCTAGGCAAGGATTCAATTTTAAATCAACCCATCAATAATCAAAATCCTAACTAGGGAGGGGTTACTAATTTCGTTCATGATTCTTTTGAAGGTCTCAAGTTTAAAATAAATATGAGAAAATAGAATAAGGTAAACTATTAGTAAACCAAAGTCTAAAGAGAACTAAAGTACTTTATATATAATCAAAATGAGAGAAGTGTGTCGAGTACATCATAAGACATGTTCATATCAAAAGAGGCACAAAAGTCACATCAAGTCTGCAAATATGTTGAACAAAAGAGCAGTACTTAAAGTAGTTAACAAATATGCATTTACAGGGATGAGAACCACTCTAATGGTCTTTCTCACAAAAAGGGGTACACAAAGCCCCAACTCCAAGTCCTACTACCCTAATCCACCTCAGAAGCGGAGGTCTCAGAGGTGACAGTCTCCGAAGGGTTAGACTCTAAATCCTGGGGATTTGCCTCGACCACAACGGCATTCCTTCCGATATCCTCATCACTAACCACTGCATCCTTCTCAACTTGGTTAGCCTCGAGGACTTCCTAAATCATAACCTCGCACTCTGCCACTATGCCATAGGCTGGCTCTCGAGCAACCCTCATGACTCTAGCCAGTTGCTCGGTAGTCAAGCGAACCTCCTCCTCGAGCTCATGAATCCTATCAGTCTGAGTCCGCTCTACAGTCGTAAGCCTATCCACCTCCTCTTGTAATTCCCTATTAACCCTGGTCAATCTTTTCCTCTCATGATAAATCGATAGGACTACATGATCAGGATAAGCGTGCGTCCTCCAACACTCACAATCCCTCTTTACTCTAGTCCTGGGGTTATAGCTCCTATAAGCACCCCTCAATCTCGGTCGGTAACAAATCACGGGTTAAAGGTGTCTAAGCACGTCATCATCACCACCACGATCTATATCCTACAAGAACGAACTCGATTAGAACTTAATCGAACTTAAGTATCATTAACAATTAAATATAAATAATAGCTATCTCTTACATTTCTTTCTAACTTACTAAACTCTCAAATACTTAATAATTCTAATTCTCAACCAATCATCAAGTGATAAAGTCACCTTATGCTCAACACATAATCTAATCCCACTGTCCGACATCCTAAACTTTAAGTCTAGGATACACTACAAAGATCTGAAACCTAAACTCTGATACCACCTGTAACAGCCCCATCTCTCCCTAGGGCATACCCTAAGGTCACAGTGGACTGCCTGCCCAACTCTCGTCAGGACTTACTCACTCAAATGATCACTAACTCTTCAAAATAAACTTTCAATAACCAATCTATATCAATCAACAACTCACAAATTAACTGCTTCAACCTTACACTCCCAAGATATGCAAAGTACAATGAGAAAATCATCTTACAAACCCAAAATTTAATTCAAAGTACTTGACATACATCTAAAAGCTTAGATAATGAATCCAAATATAAAAACCAAGTTTCTCAGGCAAGGTTCAAAAGAATAAGATCTAATCCTAACGAGTAGCACCTTTACTTGGTTCTCAGTTCCTATTAAGAAAAACAAATTTAAAAGAATGAACTAATGCCCAGTGAGTTCCAAAAGACATGCAAGCACATAAGACAAGTAATATTCATGAGTCAAGTGTATACACTATCACAATTAAAGAAAGCAAGTAACAGCACATGAGAGGATACAGGGGCTCTCAGGAGCCAAGGTCCACGAATCTTGAGCATGTCCACGTAACTGGAGCACAATTCACGTAGTTGACACTCCGTCAACTTTCATATATCAAGTCCATGTAGAAAACCACTTTCTCCTTACTCCACCAAATTGATACCATTTGGGTGGAGTGGCCCAGATTATTAAAATGCAACGATGGATCTGGGTTTATCCAATAATCTAAATGAATATTTACAAGTGTGGGTGTAATTTCCATTTTTATTACTACGTCTATTTTATATTCAGCAAATTCAATTACGAAAGAAAAATTAATATTACGTATATTTTCCATAAGATTTGTATAAGTGAGTGATCATCATCTATCTTATACTTACAGCTTTATCATAAAAGAAGGGTCCATCATGCTTCCTTACCTTACTCGATTTTGACCGACAAAGTTTCTGCCACCCCCGAGGACTTCTTACTTGCCTCACCTCCAACCACGAGGGTGACTTCCTTTTGGGGCCGCTTCAAAACTTTGCAGCACAGCCTAGTTTCGTTTCCTACCTCCATGGTATCAGAGCAGAGTGATCCTAATGAATATTTAGAAAATTTTAATAATTTTGAAAATGATCTTGAAGAATTTTACTCAGTCCCAATTAGATTTTACAATCAATGAATCTGAATTTGATGACTCGATTGGTATTATCCATCTCCTTAGAATGGACGTAAGAATGTGAAATATGTAATTCTTTGATATTTCTTGTCCGAGAATATGCATATCGCCTACGTGAATTAAACAATGTAATTAAATACTACGAAGAAAGATGGCTTCATGTTACATTGAATAATTGCCACCCTACTACGTGCCATGACAGATACCGAACCCTAAGGGAAGCTGAAAATGAAAGATATCTGCTAAATAATAGCTACAGAAGAGTCAATAAAGAACTCACAGACCACTACCGAGATATTCACCTAAGTCAACCATGAATACAGAAAGAATTGAATACTGCTTAGAATGTCAAAGGTTTATTAGTTCTGATATGGCTGCTAAAGCAAAGATAAATAAAGTTAGGCAACTCATCATTAAATACTCCTCTGAAGAAATATTACTAGAAGCGTTAAATATACTCTTAGATATAGAAAAGAGAAATCTAGAACGGATTACTTTAAACAGAAATTTACATCTTGTACAAAGACATACATGAAAACCGATAACTATAGAATAATAGAACCCGAAATTTAAAAATAGAGCAAGACCTATTTGAATTACAAAAACAATATTATACATATATAAAGACCTAAAGAAAGAAATTCAAATAATTAAAGACAAATTAGAAAAGAAAAATTTCAAGAAAAATTACAGAAAATAGGAATAAAACTACCATTGAATATTTGACTGAACATATTTCTAGAATAAAATGAGTGATTCAGAAAATACGTTTACTCATCTCTCTGATTCTGAAATAGAAAGGATAAGTAATAGATTAGGCAATATGATGATAAATATAAAACCAGATATAAAACCAGAAATATCTGAAAATCCTAATATAAATGAAATACCTTCATCAAGTAGACCGGCATCTTCATATGCTAGAAGACGACCTGGTTCAGGAAATTGCTCATCTCTTCATTAATGAACATAGCTAAACAAAAAGGCTATCTAGATAATGAAGGCTACACATTATTAGATAGAACCACACCTGAAGCAATATTTCCGTTTGGAACATTTTTAGATTTAGATTGTGTAAAGAATACTGAAGAAGCAATAGATAAATGGGAAATTGGTTTAAGATTAGCAGTTTCCATAAATAAATTAGGCTATGAAGAAGCAAAAGGATTCTTGGAAAAATCCCTTGTAAATAGTGTCTCACGTTACTGGAAAACATTACCTGAAGAGACAAAATCTATAATATATGGTGAAGAACAAGACATAAATGGAATGATAACCAGAGCACTTGAATTAATCCGACTTGAATTTGTTGGAGAAGGAAGTTACTTTAAAGATAAAAATTCAGTCCAGAAATACATTGATGCATTGCTTAAACTAACACTCTGTGATATAAGTGAAATAGATAATATATTTGTGTTTTTCAATATTATTATTATCGAACAGATTGGAAGAAAAGAGAAACATATTTGGAAATGTTTTTCTCAAAAATCCCTGATCCTTGGGGAAAAAGATTAAGAGAAGAATATAATCCAGGAACTAAAGATACATTAGGAAAAAGAATATTTCATATTTGGAAAAATTAAGTAAATGGTGCGAAGAATCAATATTGTTTAGAAAGACATGTAAGTTAAAGCCACAATTAAAACTATGTTGTAATAATATCAGCATGCCTACTCAAATAGGATGTGATACTCCATACTACTATCATAAAATGAAAAGTAGATATAAGAAGCTCTTATAGATAGAAAAATGTTAGCAAAAATACAGAAAAGTAATTTTTCAATAAACTCTTACAGCGGATTTAACGTCCCTGCATTAGAAAAAATAAAGTTTCATATTCGAAAACATCATATGTTTTATGGAATAAATCTAAAGGAAAAAGCTTTAGAAAATAGCTTGACCACAAATAAAGTCATGATTCCATTAATATCTAAAAAAGATATTTATGATAAATTAAATAGACTACCTGAAAAGGTACGAAACACTATAGGATGGATCCATATCGGTTCCATACAAATGATCGTTAGAGCAACTTTTAGAGAAGGGTTAAATACACCGATAGACTTGGCCATTGTAGATAATAGAATACAAAATAGAGAAGAAGCTACACTTGGTGTTCTTAGAGGAAACCTTAAATATCAAAAATTGATATTTAATATATATCCAAAACTTTCTTACAATTTGCAAGATAAAGATTTTGACAAAACTCTTTCTTTAATTCAAGATTTTAAAAGAAAAGATTTCTTTTTCAATGGAAATAGACCATATTCTATTACATATATGATTTCTTATGCACTTTCAAATACTCATCATACTGAGAATTTTGCAAATACTGAGTTTATAGACTTGCCAAAATTATTTTCTGATATAGGTAAAATATATCCACCGGAGATTACAAATGTTGAATTAGATGAGGACTTTGATTTAGATATAAGTCAAAAACCTTTGTTAGAAAAACCCAATATAAATATACCAAAGTTATTATATACTCGAAATAGCGTCGGAAGTAGTCGACATCTTACACATAATAAAATAATAAAAAATACTAATTACAAAATAAACGGAAGATTTTTTGATGGCAGAATTATGAAAAATTGCAATGTTCTAATAGATACGGGAGCTAGCGGAAATTACATATCTTATAGGCTTGTAGGATTCTTACCAACCTATCAATTGCAGCATCCTTATCAATATACAAACTTTAATGGTGAAGTACATGAAATTAATGAAGCTGTTGAAATTGAATTAGAACTACTCGATTCCCTGCCTAACACGAAAATTCCGATAAGGCTTCTGATAGAAAATGAAGGAGCTAATGATACTCTTGAAATAATGCTAGGAACAAGTTTCTTAGACACGGTCTCACCCTATTCAATAACCCATGATCGGATAATTATCACTTATAATGATAAAAAGATAAATATTGATAGAAAATGACAAGTCAATACAGCATTTATATACCCGTAGGAATAACCTATAAGGATTATAAAGCTGAATATTTTGCAGCATACATAGATAGTGGATCAGGAACATGTTTATGTAAACCTACATGTTTTCCGTCACAATATCATGAAAATTTACCCAGCAAGACAGGGTTAGATATATCAAATAGACCTATCACTTTAAATTCTGGGATATCCAAACCTCAGATATTAGTAGGATCATTTCTTATTAAATGTCCTCCGTTTTACTTCTTTGATACAGGATTAGATATTTTATTAGGAAATAATTTTCTTCAATTATTTCATAAAGTCTTATTTGATACTTTACAATCTCAAATACATTTTAAAACTCCATGTGGCCATTGGATTGTTGTATCACGCCTTAAAAATGCTTATGCTCGTCAGACCCCTCTTACATTTCAACCTCAAGCAGTCGGCATGATGTTGGATACACAGAAAAACCTAAATTTTCTAAAGGAACTCCAATGTTAAAATTTGAAAATCAATTATATTTAAAACAACTGCAAATTAAACAAATTTCTACTACCCTAGAAGACATAAAAGTAAAATTACAATTAAGCTATACAGAAAATCCTCTTAAATTTTGGGATAAAAATCAAGATTATGCAGAAATAAAACTTAAAGATGAAAATAAAGTAATTAGAGTAAAACCTATGAGATATAATCCAATTGACAAAGAAGAATTAAAAATACAACTTAAAGAATTATTAGAGATTCCATTAATAAGGGAAAGTAATTCTCCGCATTCTTCTCCTGCATTTATGGTTAGAAACCATGCTGAGATAGTTAGGAATAAGCCTAGAATGGTTGTAAATTATAAACAACTAAATAATGAAACTATATTTGATGGATACTTTCTTCCACATAAAGAAACTCTAATAAATATGAGTAGACGAAAGAAAATATACTCTAAATTTGATTGTAAAAGTGGATTTTGGCAAATTAAAATGCACATTGACAGATAAATATACGCTTTTAGTACTCCACAAGGACAATAAATGGTTAGTTATGCCATTTGGATTAAAAAAATGCTCCTCAAATATATCAAAGAAAAATGGATAAAATCTTTAAGGATTATCCTTTTATATATGTTTATGTAGATGATATTTTAATTGCATCAGATTCAATAGAAGAACATTTAGAACATTTAAATATATTTGCTGAATTATGTTTAAAACATGGAATAGGTCTATCCGAGAAAAAAGCAAAATAGGACAAAGAGAAATTGAATTCTTGGGCTAGAAATAAATAATGAAGGAATAAAATTACAGCCTCACATACTAGAAAAAATACAAAATTCCCGATAAACTTGAAGATAAAAAACAATTACAAAGATTTTAGAGTATTAAATTATGCTTCGACTTCATTTGTAATTTAGCGAAGAGAAAGGAATTACAAAATTATTAAAGAAAGAAAGTAAATATGAATTTTCTGAAAATCATATAACTATAGTAAAAGGATTAAAGAAGAATGTAAAATTTACCATTTTAATTCTACCATCCGATGAAGATAATCTTGTATTAGAGACGATGCCTCCTCAAGAAGATATAGCAAAATTAAAACCAAATTAATCAAATTTGTAGATATTCATCCTGAATCTTTTCGAGACAAAAAAGATATCATATAAATGAAAAGAATTACTTGCTGTAGTAAAGAGTTGCAACAAGTTTTATTACTTTTACCACCAAGAAATTTAAATTAAGAATTGATAATACTCAAGTAAAGGCATTTATTAGAAATAATATTAAACCTCTACCTCAAAATAAAAGATTAAGTAGATGGCAAATGGCTCTCTCCAATTCATATTTGATATTGAACTCGATAAAGTCCCGATGAGAATTCTCTTGCGATTTTCTTACCGAGATGGAAGACCGCATCAATAAGCGATACCCTTCTAGATAAAGTCTCGAGCTATCTCGAGCAGATTTCCCAATTGCAGACGTCATTCAATGACGTAATGAATATTGTTAATTTTCAGGATATAAATAAAGAAGTCTTCGAACTTCTTATTAAGCATGCCGAGCAAGGCAAAAATACTATCAGCCTCTATGAGAAGGTTGAAGAAATTCTATACGACCTATTCAAGCGGGTCGAAAATGATAATCTTCCCCCTTCACCGGGAAAGGAAGATGCTGAAAATATTCTTTTGAAACGAAAATATGACCGCAAATCAACTTCTCAGCGGTTACCCATGTTGAATAATATTATTAATGAGCATCCGCTCGTTACTGAATACAATTCTCTTATGAGAGAATTATACAGTCTACAAAATACAGATACATATTATATGGATTTTACAGGTATTTATCCTCGGATAAATTGTGTTCAAGGATGCGACAGCACATTTATCCAAAAATGGTATAATTTTGGGGTAGTTAATGCCATTTATATGACTACACCCAATTTTCCTGAAATATCCCAACTGCCAAAATGGGTGCAGAATGGACTTAAACATATCTATTAGAATAATCCTACATACGGACCAAAGGACATCCTTATGCTCAAAATTATTTCAGCAGGTCCAGATTTTGAAGACACTAATAGATATGATGCCTTTCATCATATCAAAGTTCTAAAATATGATGACCTCGAAATAAAGGTTTATCCCGAAAGGAAGGAATATGAATACTTTTCTGAAGATAAGATACATTATCGCAGAGCTATTGGAATGAGGATTATCCTACAAAATCTTGAAAATACCCCGAAACAAGGTTTTAGAACCTATGGTGGAGACGGAGCATTCTTTTCAATAATGACTACCTATGCGGGGAAGACTCCAGACGCTGCATTAAATTATCTAAATTGGAAAATTAAATTATTGGAAAGTTGCCGCATCAGATCCAGCCAAAAGGCCATAAAGACACTTTGCAGGATGAGACGGCACAAGATCAATACGTGTCCAAACTGCAGTAAAAAGGAGGAAGAAGCCTCGTCCAGCTGTCAAAGTATGGAATAAGACGTAAGCTCTACGCCAAGATATTTTCTAATTCAAAATAAAGAGTTCAAGTCCGCTGGAACTAAAACAAGTCCGGTGAAAAAATCATAAAGTCCGGATCGAAACCAATGAAGCCTATATAAAGCCGGAAGAGACGATCGAGACAATCAAGGAAGAATCGAACTGCACTTAAAAGAAAAACCTCAGTCGTCCCCTATGTAATCTCTACCACATCCCGTAGTACTATAACGTTTACCTTTGTAAAATTCGCCTAACATATCTCTCATGAATACTTAATAAGAGAGAAGAGTGTATCATCTCTGTTTTGTACAAACAGTTTTTCAATAAAAGAAGTGCTTTCATTAATTGCCCTCTTTACTTTACTCGAAAGTACCTGAGGTAGGAAACAAACTAGGTTGTACTGCAAAGTTTTGAAGCGGCCCCAAAAGGAAGTCACCCTGTATTGGAGGTGAGACGCAAGTAAGAAGTCCCTGAGGTAGCAAACTTTGTCGGTCAAAAATCGAGTAAGGTAAGCATGATGGACCCTTCTTTATGATAAAGCTGTAAGTATAAGATAGATGATGATCACTCACTTATACAAATCTTATGGAAAATATTAATGTATTAATTTTTCTTTCGTAATTGAATTTGCTGAATATAAAATAGACGTAGTAATAAAAATGGAAATTACACCCACACTTGTAAATATTCATTTAGATTATTGGATAAACCCAGATCCATCGTTGCATTTTAATAATCTGGGCCACTCCACCCAACTGGGCCCGCCCACCTAACACGAAATTTATATATATTTGTGTATTGCTCTTCAAAAGGGACAAGTCCATACGCCAAATTCGGAGCACACAACACGTCACATAGCCCAAGGCTCATCAAATCTCCTTGACCTGGACATTCCCAACGGCTCAATTTGATAAACTTACCAAGAGGATTCAGGAATTCTCGAGAATAACAAGTACAAGGCATGTCACGTCGCGTCAAGACACGTCAAGATCATGTATATCACCTTTCAAATGGGAGTGAGTGCGACAAAGTACACACTACTCTATTTGAAGGATCAGTAAGCCAAGATTTTCAAGACACGTCACGTTAAGTAATCAAAACATGATTCATCTCAAGTCATGAGATTCAAGTTCACATAACAAGTCAAGAGATTCAGGACATATTTGCAATTCAAATCAAGAAACATGCATGGAAACTCACCACGTAAGCAAGATCAACAATCCAAATTAGGATCACTTTTAAAGTTAGCACTAGGTCCTATAATCAAGTAAAACAAATAAATAAGGTTCAAATTGACACTTCACGAAACTAGTCAAGAATTGAATTATTCTCTAGTCCAATGAAAAATTCTCAAAATTTCTTTCAAGTTTTTATCAAGTGAAAAGTAGTCACTCGAGTTGAAAAATAACATGAAAATTCCTTTTGAACACAACACGTCATTTAAAACCCAATTTTCTCAAGCAAGTACTAAGTGCATGTAACTTCTCATTTTTCAAGACAACGAAATCAGGTGAGATCCTTCACCTCTAAAATCACCCATTCGGGCTCAAGCTCAACACTAAAATTTGAATCAAGATTTTAACACGTCTAGTACAATTTTCACCAAATCTCAATGCATCTGAAAATCATGAAAAAATAGTTAAAACTCTTCAAATACTCAAATCTGCCCACTTAGTATCTTTATTCAAAAAAGTAGTGAAAACTCAACTTTCATCATTCAGTGTGACGCCCCCACCTCTTCCTATGGCAAACCCTAAGGTCTCAGCTGGATGCCTGCCCAACTCTCGTTGGGACTCACTACAATCCTCGAATAAATTAAAGTTTGAACTTCAATAGATACAGTTCTCAGACCAATTACCATGTCAATCTCAAATATTTGTATCAGATACTCCACTAATTTACATTCCGCTAATTTACATTTCCATCTAGTCCAAGTACACCAAAAGTCCAATAATCCATGATTACAAATGGTACAAGAAATAATCCAGCCAATCACACTAGGAAAGATCACAACACATGCTTTCCTTCGTCGCGAGCCTTGTGGGGGAAAATAAAATATTTTGGGGTGAGCTAGAAGCTCAGTGAATATCCAGTGAAAACAACAAAATTCATATTTTATCAAATTCATGGACATTTGAATTAAATATCATTTTGTAAAACATTTGAGTCTTTAAAAGAATAACGTGTAAGTCGAGAACATGGTTACACATTCACATTGAAAGTATTTAAGAATCTTTTCATTTAAGAGGATACAAGAAACAGTAAGTCCTTAAAGAATCGTTCCATAAACACTTAATTTAACAAACAACATGCAGTAAATAATAATTCAATGAACATTTAGTTCAAGTATTGAAAGGATACAGCGTCCTCCGGGAGCAGTTGCAGTCCGTCTTACCCAGTGGTAATACTCGAGTACATCGTACAGTGCCGTAGGTTACCAGCCTATCTAATCGAGTTCACTTCTGGCTCGAATAGGCCAGTAACGAAGGGGAAAATGCCTTGTTCAGCCAATGTGTTAAAGTACACATGGCCTACAGTCATGCATAAGTAATTCAAACAATGATAAATAGCTATCAAACATTTTTGGAAGCGAAGGGACAACTGACAATCAATTTCAACCTTCAAGCCCCTTAAGAGAGTACAATAAAGTATACACGCGCCTTCAGGAGTTTGGGACCCCTGACGTTAGCCTCTTCACCTCAAGCCTCGTTAGAAAGGAGGAACAAGTTTATTTAAAACAAAACGTAATAGTTTAATAGAACACATTTAGTCATAAAATATTTTCAAATCAAGATAAGTAAAATACCAATCCAAACACTCACTTATAATGATCGAAATTAACAGTTAAAGTTCACTTTGCATAGAAGCACTAGTATATATATTTAAACATGCCCAATCAATCAATTAAGCACCCAATCAAATCATAGAAACGTTTAAGTACAACTAGCAACAAGGAACACTCACAAATCCTTCATAAATTATTTCACTTGTAAAAGAATTTTATTTGGAAATAGTGGTAAATCATTTCTTTGGAAATATGAGTCTAGTAAATTATTTCACAAGTTATTTTCAAATAGTAGTAAAATATTTGATTTAAAACGGATTAGAACACTCACTAATAAGCAAGCAAGAGCAAGTTTAGATTTCTGAAATCGGGTCACCCTCGAAGTCACCTTGATCACCTGAGCAAAATATAGCTATCATAAATTATCTATTCTAACTAGATTCCAAACCTATATCCATCACACTTCAATTTTACCAAAACAGCTCATGCCACAGTTTCTCACTCAGCCCATAACTAAAGCTATACATGTCAAAAATGGACATGGTTTAAGGTGTTGGAAACTAGACTCGACGTACTAAAAATCATTAGAAGACTTCGCTTTCAAATTCATTTTGCAAGACAAGTCAAATCAAGCCGCAAGATTCAGTAGTTGTCAAAGCATAGTGTTATCAGTTTGCAAAATCAGTCAACTTCCTGAAATTTCTGCGACTTGTAGAAAATGAACTAACATACAAATTTTATACCGTTGGAAAGCCCTTGGAGTCTAGTTTCAAATTCCATAAACAGCACTTGATTCCAACTCCCGTATAAGAAATTATACTTCATTTTGTAAGGGTCGACTGGCTGACCTGATAGTCTGTTTTCTAGATTGCAAGGTGAAATTTCATGCTTCATTTGGCCAACGAAAATTCATGGAAAAATTATCAAATTTTCTACACTTAATCATCAATATATAGACCAGGTTAGTACCAAATTTTAGCCAAAAATTCTCATGAAAATTCTGATTTTCAAGCTCACAAACAGTTCCCTATTTTGGCACCACAACCTGCCAGCATTCAAGCTTTTCTTTTGGAAATTCAATCTAGCAGAAAACTACCTCCATTTTTCCCACATTTAAAGCCAAGTTCCCAACAATGATTCTTCAGTAAATTGTGATCAAATTACATCAAAAATTTTGACAAAAATGGTGCCAAAATAGTAGCAAAAATGGACAGCATTTTGGACAGAAAAATTTCCAGATTTGCTGTCTTCACTTCACTCAACTTTAACACAACTAAATGGAGGGATTTTTGGTAGAAAATTTACACACACAAAGCCCAATATATGTCAACCATTTTAGCATCAAAAAACCATGAAAATTCTGGGTAAAACAGGGGAAAAATCTCCAAGAAAAAATTCAGACAGCAATAGCCCATCTTCACCAGATTTTCTTCTTAACTTGTAAACACCAAAAATAAGCTAAAATCCATCACCATAGCACAACAACAACATTAACCACAGCCACAACCAACTCTATTGGGAGTCCAAGAGCCCACTCAAGACAACTCAAAACAACAAGAATGAGATTAATGAGTACGTGATGCTTCAACTCACATGATGGGTAACCAAAAGAACAAGATTTAGAGGAAGCAAAGTATCTCTTCTTTCAAGAACAAAATCTCAAGATGAAGTTGTCTAGAAACCCCAAACCCACCAATTTTCCCTCCCAAGCTCAGCTTCCTCAAGACTAGATGAACTCCAAATTGCAAGTGAAAGAGTGGAAGATCAAGCAAGCTTCTTGACCAAATTTTGCAAGAAGTAAAAATGGTTTCTTGAGAGCTAAAGGAGAAGCAGAAGACCGGCCAAATGAGCTTGGGAGAGGAGAGAGAGAGTGTCTTGAAAATGGTCTTGACTTGATGAAATGACAAGGTTTTGACATAAAGCAAAAATGACTTTATGTCACGTCGGGAAGTCAACTAGGAATAGTCTTGCAACGCGACACTGACGACTCCGATTTCTCCCACTTGTGTACCTCGAACACACAACTTAACACTCTCAACTTATGTCTACTGGTTAACCCTAGATTCGAACGTGAAATATAAACAATCATGTAGTACAAGAATTGAAAGAATTTAAACACGCACGACAAATTTTAAAATTTTTCGTGTTGATGCAAATGACATGAATTTATTAAAAAAAATGAAATGAAATAAAATGACATAGAAATTAAGAAAATAAAATTGAAATGGTGTTATGGGTCCTCACGATTCGAATTTCAGGATTTGACTCCAATCAAACATATACTCAAGGTTGAACATAATACATATTTATTTGGGCAAAATCGAGTCAAGAAACATCATAAAATTTCAAGATCAAGAGTCAAAATTTTCAGCTATAGTTTCGACCAGCAGACAAGATTTTTCTACAAGATTTCTCCAAAATTTTACTTTCTAATCCATAAAATAAACTCATCTCAAAACAACAACCACAACCACAACAAAATTCCTCAAGTCCGCTACCTAAGGGGCTACCTCAATTCAGCTACCTAAGTTAGGAATTCAAGATCCCAACTCCAATATTCAAGATAGCACTTTCTAGCAAAAATAATCCATGGATCTATTGTAGATCTAGAGGATCTAGCATTATCAAGGCTAAAACTAAAAGATCTAAACATCATACCTCGAGTTCTAGAAAAATCAAGCAAGATCAAGTGTAGATCTACCCAAGAGCTGTCTTCCAAGCTTTGCACCTTCAAGATCCTCCAAGATTAGCCAGAGATCTACTTGTTTCTTGGTGATTCTTCCACAAAACTTCAAGATCAAGAATGGATGCCTTCTCTACTCTTTCTTTCGGACCTCTCTCTCCTCTCTCTCGGCTGGTGACAAGAAGGAGAAGAAGATGAAGTATTGATGGCTTGATTTCCTTTGGAGTGAAGTCTTCAAGGATCAAGAAGAAGAACAAGATGAAGATGGACTTTCTCTCCTGCTCTCTCTCTCTCTCTAGTCTCTCCCCTCTGGCTGGAGCTTGAAGAGGAAAGAGCAAGGTGAAACTCTCTCCAATGGAGTCTTCAAGGTAAAGAAGAATAAGAAGAAGAAGAAGAAGAAGAAGAAGAAGAAGAAAGCTCCAATCTCTCTCTACCTCAGCTCTCTCTCTCTCTTCTCTTATTCTCTCTTGGTTGCTGAAAAATGAATAGAAAATGGAGCTAAAGTGAAGAAATTAAGGGGACAAGAAGCATGACTCTCCATGTTTTAGGGAAAAGTTGGTCAATTCGTTTTTATGTCGCGTCGGTGCTCAACACTTTAACTTTTCCTGGATTTTCTCCTTCTGACACTGTCCTACCATAAATATATTTCTGTAAAGTCTCTACATATGCTCGGTTTCATCTTAGAGTTACTATTCATGTCACGACTCGAAAATTAACGCTTAAACTGGATGAAACAAAAACTAAACAATTTATTCACGAAAAATTCTCTAAATTAGAAAATGATAACTTAATACATAAATCCACTAATATTTTAGTGAAAACATATAATATAATTACTATTATCATTATTATTTACTCTCTGATAAAAATCAATCTGAATCCTCACAGATAGAAAACGCTTTGGAAAGTAGTTCCAATTTATAAACGGAATGATTATAAGCAACAGAAAGTGCATTCCAATTATTTGTACCAGATGTATCCAATAACATGTTTTTCATTGTACATCAAATGCTGGATATCAAATGTAAGGTATGATATCCAAAAGGTAAGCATTTTCAAACACACACATCATCATATATATATATGTATGTATATATGTGTGTATGCAATATAAACAATACATGCATACAACACATTACCATACACATATCTATATATGCGCATGGCCATGTGTGTATGTGTATGTATATGTATCATATATAGATACATATATACAGATATATACACATATTTATACATATGTGTATATGTATAAATATGTGTGTATATGTAAATATACATATATGCCATATGTTATTCTTCACACATATGCTGCGGTGCATATATATATACATGTCCATATATGTGTAAAACACAACATCATCAATACACAATATACATGACAAATAACGCATCAACACTGCGTATACACATGTATGCTACGTACGTATATGTATGCCAGCAATATATATGGACATATAGCATCATCATCATTACGTATATGCAATATTACATCACACATTATACAATCAGTGCATGTATGCTGTGTTCAGGTGCATAATACAATACACCAATGTGTGTTGTATGCGCAAGGTGCAAGTGAATATATACACATACATATACATGTGTGTGTGTGTGTGTATATATATAAGTGTATGTGCATATATATAAATATACATATACATATACACATTTGTATTTTTTTAGGTGCAGGTGTTATGTATATGTATTATGTTTATACAAAACATGAACATCACTAATAACATATATAAACGCAAATATGCGCACACACACCTACAAACACACACAAACATACATATACATACAAGCATAGAAACACTTATATATATGTACATACATATATGTAAAAACACACACGTACATATACATTTATACACACATGTATATAAACACACACATAAACACACATATATACATATACATACACATATACAAAAAGCGTATATAAATATAAATATATGTATTCATACAAATACACATTCTATCACATTCAATATCACATATTATATATTAACATATACATGTTCATACACATGTAATACGTACATGCATATATACATAAACATATATATAATTATTGTGTATCTATATATATATATATATATATATATATATATATATATATATATATATATTATAAATACGTGATGTGTATATACATACACACTTATACAGGTATATACAAACACAATACACACAAACACATATACATATATGTATGTATATACATATACAAATATATGCATATGTGTGTGTGCGCATATATATATAGACACACACACGAAAACATACAATGTGAGGGCCTCAAAAAAATTTATTTTTAAATATTGTTAGTATTTATTATTTTAAATATTGTTATTATTGTCGTTAGTTTATTTGATTATTTTAATGTCGTTCCCAAACATATTCTCCAGAAAATTTAAATGGAAAATTCAATTTTATTTTTGGGTGACCTAATTTTATTTCACACATATTTTCTCGTTGATTTTCAATATTTCGTCTGCTTTATTTTTAAAATTCACCCTTTTTGCATTAATTAGCGAGAAAATGGAAAAACATGCTTTTCGAGGAAAATTTCGGGTCGTGAGTGAAATAGTGATAGAAAGAAAGGATGTTTACTCGTAGGCTTAGAATTCAATCAAGGAATTAGACGTGAATCATTAAAAGTGAGATTAAGCAAGGTTTCGAAACCCTAAATCTAGTTGGGCAAATTTTTCCTAAAACTAGGGTTTTCATCTTGCCATTGTTCCAACCATTTAATTTCTTCCAACTCACTCTAATTACTCTTTTCCCTCCTTAATGGCCGAACACCCCTTTAATCTTCTAGCTAAATTTGTCATTCCATTCCCTCCAAATTAAGTTGCAAGACATGAAATTCAAATGGGGACAACAACCCTTGAAATAAGGCTTTAAGTCTTGTCAATGCATTGTGTCAAAACAATCCAAGTCTTCTCTTCATTTCCTTCCATTTTCAGCCAACCATTCTCTTTCTTCTTCCCTTGTGAGAGCCGAGAGACAAGAGAGAGATAGAGAGCCAAGGGAAAGCTTCATCTTCTTCTTTATCAACTCACAACTCCATAGCCAAAATCCCAAGCTTCACTTCCACTTCATCTTTTCTAGATGCTCCAGCCTAGAGGAGAGAGAGAGAGGGAGAGAGCTGTGAACCGAGAGAGAGAAGGAAAAGAGGGGCAAGGAAGCTTCTTCATCTAGCCTTCAACCCACCCCAAGAAGCTCAAGCAAGACAACCCAAGCCATCACCTCCATTTTCTCCATTTTCTTGAGCAAACCGAGAGCTTGAATGAGGGAGAGGAAGAAAACAAGAAGGGCTGTTGGGTGGAGGCTGGCCGAACCAAATTTGGGCAGAGGAGAGGTTGTTGATTGCTGCCATTTTCAATTGGAGGAACGAAATCAACCAAGGGAGCTCTAGGAAGCAAGAAATACTTGGGAAGTTGACTAGGGTTGGACATTGGAGCATTTCTTGGGAATTTTGAGCTAGGGTTTGATTGTTTGAAAGGTAAATTTTCAATGCACCTTTAATTTTTGAAATTTCAGATTTAATTAGGTTCTATATATATGATTTGTGGTGTATTTATGGAAGTATTGGGTATTTGTTGGATGATTTTAGCTTAGAATTTTATTGCCCTACTTGGTGCTTTGGTTTTGAATTGAGAAAATTTGGTTGGAGTTGTGATTATTTGTGATTAAATCTCGATTATGGACACCTAAGGGCTAATGATTGATGAAGCTCTTAGGGTTTATAGAGCTAATTGCATGGTTTGATGGTTGATTAGTGGACTCTTTGGAAGAAATTCTGTTTTACCTAAATCTGCCGGACTTGCTTTTAGCTTGAAATTTGTGTGTGTTTTGGTGGTTTCTTGCCTAAGTTGGGCTTAAATGATATAGTACATATTAGGGGATGTTTATATGTTAGTTTGGGATGAAGAATTGGAATTTTGGTTGGGCAAAAGTTAAACCAAAAACTTGTGTACCTAAAACTGCCCTGTCCAGCAATTTGGGGCCATTTGCGGACTGTTTTGCTTCTAACCACTGATTTCCCGGTTCAATTTTGGTCCAAATGAGTTGCCAACATGTTATACTATATATATATATATATGTTTGTTTTGTGGTTGGAATTTGGGGAAGAAACCTCAAGGGAAAAACTGGATGGAGAAGGGGAAATGGGGGCTGAAAATTTGCTGTTTTTCCTTAATGTTTGTGGTTGCATTTTTGTGAGATTAAGGGCTGATTATAGTGCTTAAATGATAAGCTTTAAGTTGTTAATTTTCTCTACAAAAGCCCCTCAAAAGTTCTAGTAAGAATGGCACGAGAAAATTCTGCTATGGGAGCTTAAATGTTGGTTGAAAATCCTGTTATGTTTCCCCTGTTTTGTGGCTGTGATTTTGCAAGCTTGAAGTCTAAATGTAATGCTTAAATGTTAAGAGTTAGGTTGTTAATGTTTCCCACAAAAGGCCTTTCAAAAGTAATAGCAAGAATGATAGTTAAATTGGAACAAGAAAAGCTGGAAATTGAGCGAGCTTGCTGTCCGGATCTATGGGCCTGTTTTGTGCTGAATTTTGATAAAAGCCATCATCATTTGTGATCACCATTAGGTTTAGAAAGGTTAAAACTATGTTGGTTTCAAAAATGGGGTCATTTGGTGGTGGTTTAGATGTGTTAAAAGCAATGAGAAGAAAGGGAATGAAACTTTGCAGGATTGAACCAATGTTGTCGAGGCCATTTTGGATGATTAGAAAACTATCTTCCCGAGGGAATTTTTAGTTGAAATTTGTTATGAACCTAGCTTATATATGGAAGTATTAGTGTACCAAATTTGGTAATTTTTGCGTAAGAAATCGTCACTCAAAAGAAGCCTAGAATGATGCCCTGTAACTCTAAAAATCAGAAATTTCAGAATTTTGAACCAGCCCTGTTTGAACTGCTATAATTTCTTGCTCGAGAGTCAGAATTGAGTGTTGTTGGTGGAATTTGAAACTTATTACATAGAAATTTAAACTGTATAAATTTGGGAGGCCAATTCATTTTCTGTAATTCTTGGTGAATTTTCAAATTGGGCTGGTTGACCAACCTGACGTTGCCTGTTTTGGTACTGTAGCAGTTTCTTTCTCAAAAATCTGGGCAATTTCAGCCCAAAATTTTAACTGGGTGTCTTCTACAAAGTTTTAGAACCTTCAAAGAGGTTTCTAACGGTACTAAGTGTGTGAAATTTGGACTTGTATAACTCAAGTTACGATTTTTCAAAGATTTCAACTCAAATTAGAAAGTTATCGAATTTACTTCCTTTTGAGATAAATTTGGTCGGTAAACTAGGAAAACTCATTTCCGTTCTCTTTTCATTATTTTAGGGCGAAGTGCTGATTTACCATTTGACTGAAATTTGGATTTCGACCCCTACCTTGTCGGTGAGTTTCCAAGTACCTGTTAATTGTATTTGATCTGTTGTGAATGAACTTGGACTTGTTATGCCCTTGAGAAGGCAAGCGTGTACTTTATCGTGCTTGCACTCCTTGGAGCAAGTAAATGGCCATTGAATATGATTGATTGAACTTGTTTGAACTTGCGAATTTGGACTTGCACTGTGTTGGCTGGAGCTTTGACTCGCCAACTTAAACTAAAATTGTCATGACTTGATTGTTTGATTGCTATTGAGTGAGGGCTACTGGAGCTAAGTGCTACGTCCATTAGGGCGGGAGCCACCTCTAGAGTCCGTGCAGTACCTAAATTGTGGGGACGCCCAAACTCATTGGTAAGTCACTTAACTCGGGCAGGCAAGGGCTTGGCTGAGAGATTTGATGAGCCGTGGGACAGATTGTTTCTCGGTTGGAGCGTGTCTCGCTGATTCGGTATACTCGAGTATTACCAATTTTACTTGTTTTGGCGTGCGGGCCCGGCACAGGGGGTGAAAGTAGACGGGTGAGGATTGCAAGTGGTGTCTACTGGATGTGAGAGTGTGGTTGATGGAGTGTCAACATTTTGATTTGAAAGTTGGAACTCATGAAATAGACCGGATGACTGTGGAAAATGCAGAAATTTGGATCGGGGGTATGTGCTACGTCCCTGAGGACGGTAGACACCTCTACCACTCGAGTCCACCTGTATTCTACTTGCGTGTTTAATTTATTTGCTTTATGTGTTTATGTTGCCACCTATTAACTTACTGTTTATATGCATGTGCATGACTTTTGGAAACTCACGAGCTTTTAGCTCACCACCGTTCCCCTTTGTTTTTCCTTAACAGGTGACGAGAATCCAGGGATCTAACTAGGTTTAGCTCTGTATTTTGGCTTTTGTCTCGAGTATGAAGAGATGAATTGTATATTCTTTGGCTTATGAATATTTTGAATTCATGGGAATGTATTAAGATATGGCTGTCACCTTACAATTTCCGACGTTATTGTTGAGGTGAATTTTGGTTTCATCTTTTAAGTTAGTACTTTTGAATGCGTGAGTCCTGGCGAGAGTTGGGCAAGCAGCCCGCTAACCCCTCTGATTAGCCTTAGGGGGAGGTGGGGCTATCACATACAAGCATGCACACACACACACACACATCATATATAAACATAAATATATGCATACATACATATACATGTACAAGCGCAAGCGCAAGCGCACACGAACACATACATGTATGTACATATATGTAAATACATATATACATACATGCATACATACATATATATATACGCACACATATACACATATACATACATTTAAATATACACATACACATGCACATATATATATGTGGGTATGTGTGTATAAATATAAATATGTGCATACATACATATACATGCCAAGTACTGCGTACGTACAATCATAATATTATGTAATAAATATGCATATATATAATAATAATATATATATATATAATATATGTAATGTATACAAACATACTGCAATATATACACGTATGCATAAACAAACATCTGGGATACACACATAAACACATAATGCGTGTGTGTATGTACACATGCATGTAATGTCGTGGACATATAATAATAATATATATATAATATAATATATAATATATATATCATATATGTATATAATAATAATAATAATATAATAATAATATATGTATGTATATATATATAAACGTACACACAAGCATATATATATGCACACACACACACTCATATATATACACGCACATATACATACACACACATATACACATATTATACACACACACACATAAACATATACATACACCTAGACACACATACACACATGCATCCATTCATGCATACACACTCACACATATGCATGCAAACATAAATACATATTTACAAATCCAAATACACACATATATACATTTACACACATATACATATATACAAACACACACACACACACATATATGAATGTATGTATGTATAAAGACACGTACAATATATATATATATATATAAGCATACATACATATATACATATATGTATATACTGTGACGACCCACATCTCCGTAGGACGGACCCTAAGGTATCAACGGGTTGCCTGCCCAACTCTCGTCGGAATTCAAATACAAATTTATAAGTTAAATCTTAAAAGTGGATACAATCCCTCAAAACAAGAGTTACAACTCCAATCGAAAATATTAAGAATCGACCTCAATAAAAATTCACTATCCATCTAACAAATCCATTTCGAAGTACAATACTAGATTTAGACTTACAAAAACCAATTTTCAACCTTGCAACCCAAAACAAAACTAGGGAGGCAAGTATATTACACTTAAATTAGAAGATTTAGATAAAGTCTATAAACTCGTCCCCTGTTAAGGAAAACAAACTAAAGAGTGAGCTTTCGTTCAATGAGACCCAAGAAAACAACATGCAACCAATAAGGAATCATACAAGTCTCAAGAATTATAAATCAAAACAAGATAAAATATACATGTTTCAAGAAAATGGTAACATGATCAGATAAAAGGATATAGAGTTCTCAAGAGTTAGCTCAAGTCGCTTGATCAAGATTTAAGTCTCCCATTGACACTCTGTCAACTTTATACAAAATTACCAACAAATAGAACACCACTTCATGCCATTCTCCGTCCACCTCACAACCTCCTACAGGGCTCGCACGTCAAAATCAAGATAGGTGATATTCGAGTACACCATTCAAGTACACGTTCAAAATTGAATCCAAATTCATGATTCAAGTGTCAAGATTTCAAGTTTCAAAACCCAAGGTTTGTTGATCATCTTGACCGAGCCCTTGCTGGCTCGATTCAACCAACTAGCCAATGGGTTGGGATCTCAAGAAAGCAATTCAAGTACAAGACACTCAATTCACAAGATTCAAGTAACAAATTCTAGTCAAGATATGGGGTCAAGAGCGACAAGTACACCCTTGCCCATCCAATAGCAATTCGGGTACGGGTATGAAATTTCAAGGAGACAAGTTGTTCAAGCAAGAAAGTTCATCAACCAAACATACACAAGCACTTGGAACACTCACCATAATTTCACAAGTTTTACTTGTCACTCAGAACAACACTGGTTTCTTCACTTACGAGCCCTGGAGCAATAAGTCACATTTCAGGTAGTGACTATTAGCTAAAATAGCCATACATAATAATGGATATCAATTTGAAACAAGATTGGAAACAAGAACAATGGACATTGCATAGCGCATTCCAAAAACTCATTATTTCTCTAAAAACTCATTATTTACTTTTTATAGTTAAAACTAAGAAATAACTTGAGCACATTCCAAAGAAATCTTAGCAATTATCACTTCGCAAGATAAGTGAGTTTGCTCTCTTTTAAGAGACTCTACTTTGGTCTCAATTTATTGCTTAAGTAAAGATAAGATATAAGAACATTCGGTAGAATTAATCCAAATAAGCAACTAGTGTATCAAGCCAAGCATAAAAGTTGACAATTTCTTTAGTTCCACTTAGTATTGATACTATGCTAAACTTCACAAACATTAGTCATTTAGCTTCACTAGAATGTCATTGTTTGTTCACTAAGTTTCATACAAAAAGTGCACTCAAAACACATAAGCTAATAACTTGATTTGGATTGTCTAGATTCCTTGTAGTTTCTTGAAGGCAAACCATATGTGAGAAACATTTGGTACATGTCAAGTTGATAGATCAAGCTCAAGTTCTTAGCACATCTAGGATACATCTTGTGCAAATTTGCCAAAAGTGCCTAAAATAATTATCATTACAAAGGTCTTAACAAACATGAAACACTCGGTCGGCAATATGATTATTAGCAATGTTAGTTATTAAACTATCAAGTTTCTGTCAGCTTCTACTATTTTGGTCATAACTGGAGCTTTACTCATCGGATTGAGATGTATTTTATACCGTTTCGAAGCTAAGACGTAGACCTACATTTCTTATGAGACATTGAGATCTAATTCATGCATTTTCATGGTAAAAAATTGAAATCTCAGAGGTTTAGAAAGCTGTCGGGTAAAATAAGATTTTTGGGCAGTCAGGGGTATTTTGGTTATTTCACATGCTACAGTGCTCTGATTGATCTGAAATTCTATGAGTAGAAATTATCTCAATTCTCTACAACTTTCATATTTTGTGCAAGAGCCAATTTAGCCTTTATCATAGAGGAAGTTGCAGCTCAATTTAACACAATATGGGGCAATATATCAAACACTTACTAGGCAAGAAATATTCTCTCATTTTCATGATACTCCATCAATTAAGTTTAAACATTAAGTACTGAGCCTAACCAAGCATCACTAAAATAACATAAATCAAGTATCACTTAAATAATATAACAAGAATAAAGTCTTACTAAATTACTTGAGGTAATCCAAGAAACTTCCAAATATCATGCTAATTTGTGACTTTAATACAACATAGAGATCACAAAACCTAGTTTGAGAATTGAGCAAGTCTTCCCCCAAAGTACTTGGACAAACTTGATCCAAAAATGAAGCAAGAAAACCAAGGTTTCAAGCGGATTTTGTGGTTGTTGGAATTGTTTTTCTCTCCCTCACTTTCTCTCTCAAGTTGGCTAGCCAAGACAAGTGGAGAATGGAAGAGAAATTGAGCTTGGAAAGTTTGAAACATGACGGTTACTTGGTTTGATAAATAATATGATGACCCCACCTCCCCCTAAGGCGAACCAAAGGGTTCGGCAGACCGCCTGCCCAATTCTCGTCGGGACTCACTAAAGTTCCTCAATCAGATTACAGATCTCAAATAGTTACAATTCAATATTTCCAAAATAATAATTACATTTTCAACTAGTCCAAATACGCCAAAAAATACAATAGTCTAAGATTACAAATAGTACAAGAGATAATCCTACTAGTCACACTAAGAAAGATCACAACACATGCTTTCCTTTGTCTCGAGTCCTGTGGAGGAAAAATAAAATATTTTGGGGTGAGTTAGAAGTTCAGAGAGTGTCCAGTGAAAACAAGAAAATTCATGTTTTATCAAATTCATGGACATTTGAATTAAATAGCATTTTGTAAAACATTTGAATCTTTAAAAGAATAACGTGTAAGTCGAAAACATGGTCACACATTCACATTGAAAGTATTTAATAATTTTTTCATTTAAAAGGATACAAGAAACAGCAATTCCTTAAACAATCATTCCATAAACACTTAATTTAACAAACAAAATGCAGTAAACAATAATTCAATGAACATTAATTCAATAAATATTTAGTTCAAATATTAAAAGGATACAGTGTTCTCTGAAAGTAGTTGTAGTCCATCTCATCAGTCAATCAATTCCTTCTCCTCCTTATAACTTCCAGTGATAATACTCGAGTACACCGTAATCAGTACCCCAAATTACCAATCCCACCCGACCGAGTCCACTTCTGCCTCGGATGGGCTGGCAACGAAGAGGAAAAGGCCTTGTTCAGCCAATGTGTTAGGGTACACATGGCTTACAGTCATGCACAAGTAATTTGAACATTCATAAGTAGTTATCAAACATTTTTTGGAAGCGAGGGACAACTGACAATCAATTTCAACCTCCAGGAGCGAGAGACCCTTGACGGTCACCCTTGAGCGAAAGTGCAATAAAGTATACACTTGCCTTCAGGAGCGAGAGACCCTTGACGGTCAGCCTCTTCACCTCAAGTCTCGTTAAAAATGAGGAACAAGTTTTATTTAAGATAAAACGTAATAGTATAATAGAACACATTTAGTAATAAAATACTTTCAAATCAAGAAAAGTAAAATACCAATCCAAATACTCACTTATAACGATCGAAATTAACAGTCAAAGTTTACTTTGCATAGAAGCACGAGTATATATTTAAACATGCCCAATCAATCAATTAAGCACCCAATCAAATCATGGAAACATTTAAGCACAATTAACAACAAGGAACACTCACAAATCTTTCTTAAATTATTTCACTTGTAAAAGAATTTTACTTGGAAATAGTGGTAAATCATTTCTTTGCAAATATGAGTTGAGTAAATTATTTCACAAGTCATTTTCGAATAGTAGTAAAATATTTGATTTAAAAATTAATTGGAAAACTCACCACTTAATGCCAAGTTCACAAGTCTAGTTCAAGTGCTCCTTCAGCTCCTCCAAGTCGTAAGATCAAGGAAATGAAGTACAATAAGAGCCACTACTCCAAATCATAACAATTACGCAAGTACTACTTCCAAATCTTACAAAAAAGTTCCAAGATGTTCCTCCCTCAAAACTCTCCTAAACCACATGGTTTGCTTGCTCTCCTTAAGGAAAAAGTCATGTACATGCAACGTCAAATTGGTTGTTCAAAATTCTGTTTTAAACCTGAGAAACAGAACAGGTTTTGAATTTCAGTTAAATTTGCGGATTTACTGGGAATTGTAGAAAACTAATTAAACTCTGAAATTTATAGGGTTTAAAGACCTTTGATTCTGGTTTCCAACTCAATAGATGAAGCTCAAATCCAATTTTGCTACATTGAGTTATGCTCATTTTCTCGAGGCTGCACAGGCAACTTTGCGAAAGTTTTCAGAATGTGGCAAGTTGGAGAAAATGGTTTCTTTCCCTCAAAAACTCGTATTTTGGATTCAAATCCAACATAAATTTGTAGTTTAAAGTCTTAAGAAGTGTTTGAGCAAGATTTGACCAAGAAAACACTGTAAAAATTTTGAAATCCAAGCTGAAAACTCAGCCTCTCTTTTTAGCCAGCAAGCAGAAATTTTCTCAAGTTTTTCTCCAAGAATCAACCATTAAATTCCACATAATCTCACTCAAATCCATAAGGGCTTCATCAATCATTAGCCCTATGGTGTAAATAGCCAATTCCGAACAAGATTCAATCAAAGATTCAAATCTATGACAACCATAAGGGTCACTAGAACATCTAGCGCCCGGAACCTTCAAGCAACTACTAGATCCACCATAGATCTTGCATAAATCAAACACATCTACCTCTATCAAGTGTCAAAAACCAAGATTATGGATAGTTCTAGAGATTACCTCCAAGATCTATCAAGATCTAACCAAGAACAAGCAAATTCTCCCAAGCTTTTGTTCCTCAAGAGTTGCTTCACGTCGGATCGTCGGATTCCTAGCCTAAGCTTGGATCTTTCTTGCAATCTTCAATGAATCAAGAAGCCTCTCTCCTCCAAAGTCTCTCTTTCTCACCTCTCAGCTTTCTCTCTATCTCTCTCCAATTCCTCTCTTTCTCTTGGCTCACTCAAGAAGAAGAAGAGATTAAAGTTGAGGTGGCTTGGTTCTCTTGGATTTTCTCTACAATTCTCTCTTCAAGATGGAAGATTTTCTTGAGCTCTCACTCTCTCTCTCTAAAGGAGAAAAAGAAGATGAGAAATGAAGTCTTCAAACTTAAACTTGCCTTATATAAGGGTTAGTTGAACAACTCAACAACTACGCCACGTGTTGCTTCCCGATTGGCTAAAAATCCAATGAAATCTTATTTTATCCACTAGTTTGCCTATTTTGCACTTAACTCTTTCTAGTTTCAATAATGTTCAACATTCACCCCAATAATTATCTCTTTACCATCATTCATTTACTCTCAACTCACTATTCACTTGATCACTATTCACTACGGTTTAACTTATCGGTACTCGAATGAAAATCCTAATATTAAGGCATCCATGCACATTTAAATGAGTCAATAATCAATGAAATTATAGATATATAAAAATAATTGATAAAAATGATAAATGCAAGTGAAGAAATATAAGCAAAACAATTAAAGAAATTTTGGGTCCTCACAAATAATCTCTTGGAATGTTGTGGTAAATTTTGTGCCATATGGCAAGTTTCTAATGAAACCACATTTCGTGCTTCTAAATTTTTAATTAAACCAACCATCTTTCAATTCTAAAAATACCCTTCTATATTTTAAGTAATTCCAATTAAATCCTAACTTTCACTTTTCAGAAATACCTTTGTCCATTTCTGTGACAGCCCACCTCTCCCTAGGGCGAACCAAAGGGGTCAGCGGACTGCCAACCCAGCTCTCGCCAGGACTCATTCACTCGAATGACCAATAACCCTTCGAAAGTGAACGTAATTAACCATTTCAATCCAAACCACAAACAATAACTTTACTTAATTCAACTTACAACCCAAACTCTCAAATTACCATAAACCATCAAATTCATTTATTAATTTCAATCTTATACAAAGCGAGGAAATCCTACAAAAATACTAGCTTCCTCGATTCACGTGCCACACCTCGAAACCTATTAAGGAAAACAAATTGGGGTGAGCTAACGCTCAGTGAGGCCAAGAAAACATGCAAGCATGCAGGTTCAAGAAAATTACACCTTTATTAAACAAGACAAGTAACCAGAACTTTGAACAGGAATACAAATACAGTATTTAATTACACATTAAATAAAGGATACAGGCTCTCAGCCAAGTTCCACTAATCTTGATCACATTCCAAATAGTTGACACTCACAACTTTCTTATCCATGTAGAGCTCCACTTGTCAACCCTCTCCGTCCACCGTTTCACCCCCCAACCGGGCCCGCTCATGAAAATAGAAAATTTGGTAATACTCGAGTATACCCAGGTAAGTAGTCGTGACAGCATCCAACCGACGAAAATATGTGAAGACTCATGATTTACCAATCCCTCGGCCCTCGCCGGGTGAAAGGTTTACCAATGAGGTTTTGGGCGTCCCCAACAGGTTTAAATAGTAAGTAAGATGCTGAGACAACGCTCAATCATCAAACAAGTACAAGTACAGGTTAGGCAAGTCATTTCAAGTACAACAAATACAGGCAAGCAAGTCAGGTCAAGTAAGAGAGGCCGGACGAGATAAAGTACACGTCGTAACAGGTCAAACAAATCAACAAATCATGCACTTGACACTCACCAAATAACCGAGAGCAAGCGAGAAAATTCGAAACCATACAAGCTGCCTCTTGTCCACGTGATCACCTGAGATATGAAAATCCATTTTCAACCATGAAACGACGCAATGTACATATACTCAATGCTAAGACTCTCGAGAAACATTTATAAATACTTAAAATAGCAAAAGGAGCACATGCATGGGCGTTAAACGAAAACCGAACGAGAGCGAAACGAAAACGGAAAACACACACTAAAAGGTGTAAAAGACAGTTTTGACACCTTGTACGCCGTTACCCATAACTCAGGCTACAAGTATCAGATTAGAGCGCACGAGGTGCCATTTCGAAGCTCAGAGAACAAGCTACAACTTTCATGAAGACCACTTCTATACAGATTCACTCTTTCTAGGTCAAAAATACAAAAAAGGTTTCGGGAATTTCAGTGTAAGAATTTCGGACAGGCCTGATTCAAATGACCATAACTCAGCGCTCACAAATCCAAATCAAGAAATTCTGGATGCGTTGGAAATGTAGAACAAAGGGCTATAACTTTCGTGTTTTGGCCAAAAGCCAAATCACAAAGGATCAACACGGAAAATGAAGCCAAAGCTGCTGCCCGGTCAACCCTGTTTTTCTGTTTTACGCCCAAATGCATTGTATTCAATCCAAAACACGCACATGCAAATCCAACAACTCAAAATCAATATCAAACATGCAAATGCAGCCTTAACACATCCTACATTACCCTCGACATGCACACACACAAACTCGATCCATACCTATGCACCAAAAGCGCTTAACCCCTCTAACGGTTTTAACTCATACATGGAATGATGCTAAGAACATTAAACCATGGAACATTAAACTTCAACCAAGAACATTCATGCTTCTTGCTGGCCGAGTCTTGAGGGCACAGAATCATCCAAATTTAAACCATAATTTCACAAATTAAGCTAAGAACAAGCATTAATTGCATCCAACCATCAATCACAAGCAACAACTCCCAACATTAAAGCTTGAAATCAAAACCCTAACCCTAACTAACATTCATGGCTAGGCATTAACACATAGAAATCAACCAATCCAATCCGTAGAATCATCTCATAAGCTAAGGATAAGCATAAATCAAGCCAAAAGAACCACAAAATCCAACAATTTCATACCATCACCAAAATTCCAGCTTGTAAAATAGAAGGAAACTAGAAGGAAACCTTTCTAGTTTATGTTCTTGGTGCAATCCCAAGCTTCCAAGGGCAACCTTCACCTCCTAGCTCCAAATCAAGATTGAGTGGTTGAAATTGGCAAGAATTCCCCAAGCTTTTCTTCTTTTTCCTCTCTATTTTTTTTTTCTTCTTTTCTTCCCCTTTCTCACGGTTTTTTCCTTCTCCTTTTGTTTCTTGCTTGGCCAGCTCTATTGGTGCTAGAAATAGCTAAAGGATGACAACACTTAGATATTTAAGCCTTGGTCAAAGTTGGTCAAATTTCTCATGCTTAATTAAACCTACCAACTTAGGTTATTTTCACCCTTGCCCAAGTAATTTGCTTTCCTATCAAATTAGTCCATAGGTGCTCAATTCAACCTAGGCTCTCGAAGCTTAATCACACTTACTTAGGCCACTAATCACCCAATTACCCTAATAACTCTCGTGCACGTACAAATTCCCACTGAAAATTCATGAAATAACAAACATTGATTTGTACATATAATTAGGGTTTCGAGAAAATATATTAGGGTTAGTACATTTAGGGTTTAGTGTGCAAACAAATTGGGGTTTTCTCAAAATTTAGGGTTTTCAAAGCAAACTAGGGTTTAATTTCAAATTAGGGTTTTTAAACTTGTAAAACAAAATAGTTAAAACAAAACACTTTAAGAAGCAAGCAACCATATAAACACATTGGCAAACAATAATTACCATAATTAGAATTATTTAATATTTTCCAAAAACTTGGGAAAAATCGGGGCCTCACAATCTCCCCTCCTTCAAAGAATTTCGTCCTCGAAATTCATACCTCATAATCTTTACATACCTACTTGACAATCAAACCTTGGTTTTTCCGTGAACGTTTTAACTTCCCACTTATAGGGTAACCAAAATGAGCTCACGTCTACCCTACTCATGAACCTAGGGGTTACAAGAAAGTCCAGTGAACCAAAATCAATTAAAAAGGTTAACTAGACAATAGTAAATGGAGGGTCTTACCTTCAATGATCTCAGTGGAATCGGGGGCTTGGGATTGATCTAAGGCATAAACCCTAGCCGGTACTCTCGATTGACCCCCTTTTACACTAGATTGCTTAGATGACGGTTGGCTGGACCGCTGGCTATTGCTTCCTTCAAATGGCCTTTCGGGACAATTGTATATCCGGTGTTCAGCACTACCACATCGTAAGCATTTCCCCGACTTCTTCCAACACTCATCCTCAGTATGATTGGGTTTCCCACAGAACCCACAACTTACACTAGGAGTCGATATTTGACCTCCTTGTGAGCCATTTCTTGATCGTCCTTGACCCCCAGAAACACCTCTTGATGGTTCCGAGGTTCTCACGTCTCCCTTTTCCTTTCCAACTTTAGGAGGCGGTGCTTTCATCTCAACTTGCCCAGTAGAGTTACTTGGGGCTTTCCTTTTCCTAGATTGGAAAGCCTTCACTTGAAGTTTAGCACTCTCAATTCTTTGCGCTTTCTCTAGGGCATCAGTGAATGTAAGGATTTGGGCCGCCGCTAAAGACTCCTGTATTTCCACATTGAATCCTTGTACGAACCGTCTTATCCTTTTCCGCTCAGTAACCACCAACTCCGGAGCGAATCTAGATAGCTTAGTGAATCTCTCCTCATATTCGGCAACACTCAAGGCCCCCTGTCTCAACTTTATAAAATCATCCTCCCTCTTTTCTTGAATCATAGGTGGAAGGAACTTCTCGTTAAACTCTCTCTCAAAATTTGTCCAGGTCCAAGGGGTTTGTTCTCTTTCCCATTTAACTCTAATTACATTCCACCATGCCCGAGCCGCTCCCTCAAACTGGAAAATAGCAAAGTTCACTTGTCTCTCTTCGGTATAGTACAGGGCGGCAAATATCTCACTCATCCTTTCAAACTAGTTCTCTGCTACCTCGGGGTCAGATCCTCCAAGAAATTTAGGTGGTGAAAATTTAAGAAAACGCTCCAAAGCCCTATCATCTCCATGATCAGGCCCTAAAGGTTGATTCTGCTGTCCAAGACCTTGATTATCGGCCAGACGTTCAAGTATATCAGTCATCCTATTGATGGCCGTAGCCACTTGATCCTCATTACCTCCACCCGGTCCCCTCTCAGATTCAGCCTCAGAAAAGTGAACACTCACGGAGGGTTGGGGTTGCGCACGCCCACGTCCTCGACCACTACCACGACCACGAGCATCCATAGCCCTAATTGGGTCTAGAGGCATAGACAAAATGAAATGTACATAAGCAAAAGTGAACATGCAGGTCAATAGCGGGAGCAGTAAAAACAAGTAAACTAGCATATATCGTACATTCCAGAATTCACAAGCAAATTAACAAGTCATTTTGGAATAATCACACATCACATAGCACACAAATACCACAAAATCTGAAGGTTAGGTCTTTTAAAATTTAGAGGCCTGACGAAGCATCACCCCAACTAAACCATTTACAAAACACTCAAAGATTAGAAACCCTAACTTAGTTCATGGCCAAACCGCTGGTCGGGAATCCCCAGATGGGTCCTTGAATGGCTCCTCCTCCGAGGGCTCCTCACGAGCCATGCTCTCAACTCTCTCTTCCACTTCCTCACGGGGTCTAGGATAACCTCCAAGTATGGCAAATATCCATAGTTTTAACATATTTGTATTCAGGCACCAAAATAAGAACAAAGTCAATCAACACTAAGGTTGGCCACCCCAAAGTGTAAATCAACTCGATCCTCATTTTTACCCGACATACCATCCAAATTCCTCAAATCACAAATCAAACCTCGACCATATATATATTTCAACATTCCAAAACTCCAAATCATCCACTTAAAATGCTAGTCTCAACCAAATGTGTTCAAATAATCTTTTCACTTAACTTTCAATCTAATCCCACAGTCCGGCATCCTAAACATCTAGTCTCGGATACACTACAAGGATCTAAAGCCTAAGCTCTGATACCACCTGTGACAGCCCACCTCCCCCTAAGACGAACCAAAGGGGTCGGCGGATCTGCCGACCTCGCCAGGACTCATTCACTCGAATGACCAATAACCCTTCGAAAGTGAACGTAATTAACCATTTCAATCCAAACCACCAACAATAACTTTACTAAATTTAACTTACAACCCAAACTCTCAAATTACCATAAACCATCAAATTCATCTATTAATTTCAATCTTATACAAAGCGAGGAAATCCTACAAAAATACTAGCTTTCTCGATTCACGTGCCACACCTCGAAACCTGTTAAGGAAAACAAATTGGGGTGAGCTAACGCTCAGTGAGGCCAAGAAAACATGCAAGCATGCAGGTTCAAGAAAATTACACCTTTATTAAACAAGACAAGTAACCGAACTTTGAGCAGAATACAAATACAAGATTTAATTACACATTAAATAAAGGATACAGGGGCTCTCAGGAGTCAAGTTCCACGAATCTTGATCACATTCCAAATAGTTGACACTCCGTCAACGTTCTTATCCATGTAGAGCTCCAGTTGTCAACCTTCTCCGTCCACCGTTTCACCCCCCAACCGGGCCCGCTCGTCAAAATAGAAAATTTGGTAATACTCGAGTATACCCAGGTAAGTAGTCGGCGAGCGCACTCCAACCGACGAAAATATGTGAAGACTCATGATTTACCAATCCCTCGGCCAAGCCCTCGCCGGGCCGAGGTGAAAGGTTTACCAATGAGGTTTTGGGCGTCCCCAACAGGTTTAAATAGTAAATAAGATGATGAGACAACGCTCAATCATCAAACAAGTACAAGTACAGGTCAGGCAAGTCATTTCAAGTACAACAAATACAAGGCAAGCAAGTCGGTCAAAGAGAGGCCGGACGAGATAAAGTACACGTCCGCCACGCCAAGTTTAATAATACAATCAATTTAAACATGTAACAGGTCAAGCAAGTCAACAAATCATGCACTTGACACTCACCAAATAACCGAGAGCAAGTGAGAAAATTCAGGAGGTCATACAAGCGTCTCGGTGTCCACGTGATCACCTGAGATATGAAAATCCATTTTCAACCATGAAACGACGCAATGTAAATATACTCAATGCTAATACTCTCGAGAAACATTTATAAATACTTAAAATAGCAAAAGGAGCACATGCATGGGCGTTAAACAAAAACCGAACGAGAACGAAACGAAAACGGAAAACACACACTAAAAGGTGTAAAAGACAGTTTTGACACCTTGTACGCCGTTACCCATAACTCAGGCTACAAGTATCGGATTAGACCGCACGAGGTGCCGTTTCGAAGCTAAGAGAACAAGCTACAACTTTCATGAAGACCACTTCTGCCCAGATTGATACGAACTACGTTAATAAGTAACGCAACCCGCACACGAAGAACGTAGGATCTAGGATTTTTGGTAACACAAGTTGTAAAACACAGCGGAAGACTTTCACCCGTTGAGCACTTGGACAATGAACGTTGGTATAATGGTAGAAGACGCCACAACGTGTTCTTGAATTGATAAGTCAATGAACCCTTAAAGAACACTCTAAGGTATTCAAGTCGCTTCAAGAAAGGAAGAGAGGTGATTAAACACTCAAGTTATTTCTGAAAATTCTTGTCGTAAAAAATCGAAATAAGAAGGGCTATTTATAGCCTACAAGACACGAAATCCTAATCTAAGTAGGAAACAATTTGGAAATTATTTTAACCTAACTAAGAATGGAAAAAGACTGCTCAATAATTCCACGACCAGAAGACTTTAGCTTATAAAGCGTGCCCACGCTCTACATGCAGGAGAGGGATCCGAAGACTCTGGCTTGTAAGGCGTGCCCACGGCTAGCAGGTGCAAGTCTTCTGGTTTGCACATTTATTAACTAAAGTAAATCAAATTATGGAGTGATGTTGCTTGAATCCTCATGCACACTTAGCATGGTAACACAAGGCAGTAATTGCTCGTCCAAATTGCTAAGTGGCTTAACTTGATCATGAGATGGCTAAAGGTGAATATATATGGTAGCCTATCAAATTCGCATCATTCCCCTCCTCTTAAAGGCGATTTGTCCCAAATCAAATGATTGCTTGAGGAGAAGAATTGTAGGTAACACGTGGATAAATGTAAGCCATGAAGCATGCCTTCTACTTAGCTTGAAGTGGAACCAACGAGCACGCTTCAACCACGATCTTAACTCATGCACAAACGAAGGCCAACAAGGATGCTCACGTTCCATGAACCACGAATACGTATCACACGTAGCCTCACTATGGTCACAATCATCCTTCAAATCTATGCCTGGATCAAACACAAAAATTATAGGATGAGTAAAAACAAAGGATACGCAAACACTAGTTGCACCAAGAAGATTATCAACTTGGTTAGCACGCAACACATTAGGACATCTAACTCACTAACAAAATGATATGGACAAGCATCACACTCACATAAATAAAGATCACAAAACTCAAAAACATTAAATAACTTATAAAGACTCAAAAATTGATTTAAACTAGTACTTTTCACATCAAAACTCAAACAACTCTTTGCATGAAGGTCATAGAGTAGATGGATAGCCTTATCAAAACTCATGAGTCCAAGATGATAGACTATCACACACATTGACAATCTTAGCAACAATAACAAAGAATTTGAAAGCCATAACACGTACAAAATCACTTGGAACATATGGCTTCACTAGAAGAATTAAACCACAAAAACGTAAAACAATACTCCCATGACTAGAACAAATGCAACACGTAGGGGTACTAAAGCTAACTAGAGATTGAGGATATTGGAGTAAATAGACAGATTTGTTAAACTTCTTAATCCTCAAAGAACTAGTCATATCATGCACACATGTATCTTTCAACATGATGCTACTCAATTCACATACACAATAAAAAACATGCACTTGCATAGATAAAGTAAGCTCAAGGGCATAACCATGATAAGCTCATAAACTCCGCCATAATAACAAAGAAGTATAGGGCAGAATTCTATCGCATTCATGGCAAGATGATTAACAATAATTAAGCCAAATGTACTCGACACAAGTATCCATGGTTCATTGGCATGCAAAACAATCCATAAAAGCAATGAATTAGTTAGGGCAGAATAGTAAGTATAAAGTTCATCTTTTGAAGCACTAATTAGGAAGATCCCTTTCTCTTGTTTAGGCAAGACAAAACCCCATGTTTGTTGGCAGCAACATGCTAGGCCGTGAAACATCACCAATTCACCAATGGTTCTAGGATTAGAACTTGGAAAATTGTACTTCAATTCACCTTGATGAACCTGCAAATTATTAGAAATAAAAGTAAGTAAGGAAACATCAAGTTCATTAGTAAGTAAAGCTACTTTAAACTCCATGGCCAAATGCTCATTCATACTTATTCCAAGATGATTTTCGGCCTTAAGCTTCAAATTTCCATTAGTGGAATAATCATAAAGCAAACAAATAGATTTGTCAAATTCCATAAAACCAATATGATTAACCACATTAGGCGCATGAACCAAAATAATGCCAGCTAACTCAAGAATGTTAACAAAAAACTTTACTAATGATACAACCAAAAGGTACTCATTCACCTCATAAGAATCATACCACGACACATTAGGGAAGGGTATCACCTTTGGAAACAAACCAATCTCATCAATTGTATCATGATAGTAAAGAGACTTATGGAAGGAATTTACCTTGTCAATGGTAAAGGAATTAATAACAAATTTACCAATTATTTGCAATTCACTTGACCATTGATTACCACCAAGAGTAACTTCACAATTTAGCACTTGGAGAGCTTCTTTAACCTGTGAAAAAGTGACAAACAAACTAGGCAAAATAAAGCAAGGATGGTTAGTCAAAAGTACAAACTCTCTATGCTCACTCTTTATAATAAAGCTCAACTCACGTTCTTTCTCACAAGACGCACTAGTAGAAGTGACTAATTCTCTCAACTTTTGTGAATCTGCACTCTTTTTTTCTTCCTCACTACTCATGGATTTTACCTCATTTAAATTCTCTAATTTTATCTCTTCACTCACACTCATATTTTGTATGGCACTCTCAACTACATTCTCCCATTTCTCAAGTTCAATTATGATTTCTTCTAGTGCTACTTCACTTTGAATGGGATTATGTTGGCTTTCATGAGCAATGATCTCTACAAGCTCTTCTTTAGGAGATTCTTGGATATTGCTTTCAACTTTTTCCTTCAATTGCTTTTCATGTAGAAGACGTTGATAAGTGTCCCACCACGATTCCTCCTTATATGGGTCATCCCTAGACTTAGATTTGGAAGAAATTGATGAATTTTGTTCCTTATGCCTCCTAGATAGTCTTTCTTCCTTTTGCTCACAATGCTTGGATTGACGATGCTTAGGTTCTTGACATTGCCACTTTTGATTTTCTTCATAAGAACGTCGTCCATTGTATACTTCCTTAGCATGAAGATGATCTATCCTTTCTTTGAGTGTGTGACAATCATGATTAGAGCGCATGAAACCCCTCCTCTTGACTTCTTTATTCACCATTTGATTAAGTCGTCTTTCAAGAGGCTCAAAACTGTCATTTATCACTTGTTTTAATGCTTCCCTCAAGGACTCCATCATGAGACTAATTTCAGCTTGTTGGGATGCCATTTAAACCTGCAAAAATGATTAGTAATAAAAGCAAATAGACCTCACGCACTCTCTTACGTGTATACACTCAACCCTCGTGTTTACACTCAATAAACTCTCTATTACTCTCATCAATCACTTCTCAAGTCAAATTTGGTAACAACTTGAAGAAATTAGAGTTTCTTCTAGTGTTAACCCACTTACCAAATTAGACCACGGTGAATTAGGCAAGAATGACAAAAAGAGATTTAGGAAATAAAGACACAAAAATAGGAAACAAAAGATATAATAGATCAGGAGACAGAGACCATAAACGAATAGGAAACAAAGACACAAGAAGAATTAGGAAACTAAGACAAAAGGAATTAGGAAAAAACAAGGATTAGGAAACAAAGACTTAAGCCTATTACGTGCTCAACAGGAATAGAGAAAATACGAAATTTAGACAATTTAGGATGCTGGAAATTTAACTCAAAAGCTGAAAACAACCCTAGAAGGAAAACTCAAAGTATCTCAAAACAAGAAATCTTAACCCGATTCTTGGAAGGAATTTAGCAACTTCCCAGGTGGATTCTGGTAGCAAATAAATGGCACAAGCTTGTTTCCAAATAGGAGCAGATTCGGTTAGTAAAAAAGGAAACAAGTGGGGCGATTTCTTGGCTCAAAATCAGATTTGGGAACTTGTTTCCAAAACTGTTTTGGAAAGTTTATCTCCCCCGCCTTTAGAAGCTTTCTTTCTTGATGATTCTTGGCTTTAGGCTTTCCTTTTTCTTCTGCTGTTCATTGTATTTTCTTTTCTTTCTCTTTTTTTTTTCCACAACAGCAGCAAGCTTCAGTAATCAAGAGAATTTGAACAGAATTTGAAGAGTAATCTTGCAACTCAAGGACCGATTGGAAAATAAGATATTCAAGGCAATACTTTCAAGATTCACACAAGAATTCAAGATCTCAAGATAATACTTCAAGAAAGCTTCAAGATTCAATTAACTTGCCCCAAGGAATTTCAGATTTGTGAGAACCACACAAGAAAACCTAATTTTCCAGCAACTAGAGTTTGGACAGAAAGCAACAACAGAAATTTTTTTTTTTTCCTCAAGACACAAGACTAGATGCAAGATACCCTAAAGGAAATTTTGGATAGCAACAGCAAGATGACTCAACTCATCAAAGCACAGCAAGTAACAAGAAACGATTTGACTGTACAAGAAGAACAAGAACTAGACAAGAAAGATGACAAGAAGACAGGTAAACTCAAAACTTTTTTTTTTGATTTTCTTGACATACAATAGACACAAAAACAGCAAGGACACGAAGGAAAAAAACACAGAATTTGAATGATGCAATCAAGAGGAATCCGGATGAACAGTAACGGTGAACAGTACCAGTGAACAGTATCACTACAGTGCTGATGAACAGTACTCCGATTTTTTTTTTTTTTTTGGACACAACTGAATTTGAGAACACAAGGAACGACAACAATTGACTCAAAACAAGAAAAAAAAAAGATATACTTTGTTACCTCCAACTAGCTCTGATACCAACTGATATGAACTACGTTAATAAGTAACGCAACCAGCACACGAAGAATGTAGGATCTAGGATTTTTGGTAACACAAGTTGGAAAACACAGCCGAAGACCTTCACCCGTTGAGCACTTGGACAACGAACGTTGGTATAATGGTAGAAGACGCCACAATTCAACGTGTTCTTGAATTGATAAGTCAATGAACCCTTAAAGAACACTCTAAGGTATTCAAGTCGCTTCAAGGAAGCAAGAGAGGTGATTAAACACTCAAGTTATTTCTGAAAATTCTTGTCGTAAAAAATCGAAATAAGAAGGGCTATTTATAGCCTACAAGACACGAAATCCTAATCTAAGTAGGAAACAATTAGGAAATTATTTTAACCTAACTAAGAATGGAAAAAGACTGCTCAATAATTCCACGACCAGAAGACTTTAGCTTATAAGGCGTGCCCACGCTCTACATGCAGGAGAGGGATCCGAAGACTCTGACTTGTAAGGCGTGCCCACGGCTAGCAGGTGCAAGTCTTCTGGTTTGCACATTTATTAACTAAAGTAAATCAAATTATGGAGTGATGTTGCTTGAATCCTCATGCACACTTAGCATGGTAACACAAGGCAGTAATTGCTCGTCCAAATTGCTAAGTGGCTTAACTTGATCATGAGATGGCTTGAATGTGAATATATATGGTAGCCCATCGAATTCGCATCACAGATTCACTCTTTCTAGGTCAAAAATACAAAAACAGTTTCGGGAATTTCAGTGTCAGAATTTCGGACAGGCCTGAATCAAATGACCATAACTCAGCGTTCACAGATCCAAATCAAGAAATTCTGGATGCGTTGGAAAGCTAGAATGAAGGGCTACAACTTTTGTGTTTTGGCCAAAAGCCAAATCACAAAGGATCAACACGAAAAATGAAGCCCAAACTGCTGCCCGGTCAACCCTATTTTTCTGTTTTACGCCCAAATGCATTGTATTCCATCCAAAACACGCACATGCAAATCCAACAACTCAAAAGCAATATCAAACATGCAAATGCAGCCTTAACACATCCTACATTACCCTCGACATGCACACACACACACTCGATCCATACCTATGCACCAAAAGCGCTTAACCCCTCTAACGGTTTTAACTCATACATGGAATGATGCTAAGAACATTAAACCATGGAACATTAAACTTCAACCAAGAACATTCATGCTGCTTGCTGGCCGAGTCTTGAGGGTATAGAATCACCCAAATTTAAACCATAATTTCGCAAATTAAGCTAAGAACAAGCATTAATTGCATCCAACCATCAATCACAAGCAACAACTCCCAACATTAAAGCTTGAAATCAAAACCCTAACCCTAACTAACATTCATGGCTAGGCATTAACACATAGAAATCAACCAATCCAATCAGTAGAATCATCTCATAAGCTAAGGATAAGCATAAATCAAGCCAAAAGAACCACAAAATCCAACAATTTCATAACATCACCAAAATTCCAGCTTGTAAGATAGAAGGAGACTAGAAGGAAACCTTTCTAGTTTATGTTCTTGGTGCAATCCCAAGCTTCCAAGGGCAACCTTCACCTCCTAGCTCCAAATCAAGATTGAGTGGTTGAAATTGGCAAGAATTCCCCAAGCTTTTCTTCTTTTTCCTCTCTTTTTTTTTTTCCTTCTTTTCTTCCCCTTTCTCACGGTTTTTTCCTTCTCCTTTTGTTTCTTGCTTGGCCGGCTCTATTGGTGCTAGAAATAGCTAAAGGATGACAACACTTAGATATTTAAGCCTTGGTCAAAGTTGGTCAAATTTCTCATGCTTAATTAAACCTACCAACTTAGGTTATTTTCACCCTTGCCCAAGTAATTTTCTTTCCTATCAAATTAGTCCATAGGTGCTCAATTCAACCTAGGCTCTCGAAGCTTAATCACACTTACTTAGGCCACTGATCACCCAATTACCCTAATAACTCTTGTGCGCGTACAAATTCACACTAGAAATTCATGAAATAACAAACATTGATTTGTACATATAATTAGGGTTTCGAGAAAATATATTAGGGTTAGTACATTTAGGGTTTAGTGTGCAAACAAATTGGGGTTTTGTCAAAATTTAGGGTTTTCAAAACAAACTAGGGTTTAATTTCAAATTAGGGTTTTTAAACTTGTAAAACAAAATAGTTAAAACCAAACACTTTAAGAAGTAAACAACCATATAAACACCTTGGCAAACAATAATTACTATAATTAGCATTATTTAATATTTTCCAAAAACTTGGGAAAAATCGGGGCCTCACAATTTCAAACAATTCGAACGAAACCATTGGTCATTTCTTGAAAGTAGAGAAACATAATAAGTCTTGAAATCATTTTTCCAATTCACTACGAAGTTCAATTCATCCAAACTAGAAAATATATAAAAAAAAATTCATTTTGAAAGCAACTTGAATTTTCGGAGCGTTACAATCTCTCCTCCTTAAGAGAATGTCGCCTTCGACATTCCATCTTGTATTTAAAATTTAGGGTTATCACACTCTCTCCCCCTTAGAAAAATATTGCCCTCAAAATCCCCATTATAGTGTAAATCTAATAAAACACATATATATATAAGTCAAGTTCAAGATGTCAGATAGTAGATTGGCTAAGGCTCTATTAAGCACTATCAAACTTATAGGCAAGGTTACACTAGGAATAACAACCTTGCTTTTGTTTTCAAATGTCACAAATTTAACATATGATATATCCAACTTATAGGCAACATTTAGCATACATTCTTGGCAAAGGATATCATGAGATCCAGTATGTAAGATCTCAACTATTCATCAACAATGTTCTAATGTTCCAGAAATAACCATGGAACTCTTTTTGTAGTTTTCAGTTATAATGATCATTTTCTAGCTAAATTTTTACCAAAATCTCCAAGATTACATGAAAAGGCCCTCAAAACACTAAAATCCTATTTTAAAAAAATAATTCTCGTATTTAGGGTGGTTTTCAGAAATAAAGTCTTAGTCATCTTTGAAAATAAAGGAATAAGGTAGTGAGAATATCATGATATATAGACTTGAAACCTTTCACCTTTCATGTCCAAGATTAAAATTGTAAAAGAGAATTATTGGAAGAAAACCATGGAAATAACTGACATTTAAAGGAAAAGTCACCCAAAGAAATTATCTCGATATATATTACATAAGTAAATGAACTTTTAAGGAAAATTAACATTACTTGATGTAGCAAAGTCAAAGAAAGTTAAGAAACTCATTACGGGATAAAATTTTAGAGTCAAGCCTTTAAATCAAATTTCACACGTAGTAAATCAAACTTGATCATAGGATTTGATCATTTGATCAAACTACATATACATGAGTAAGTAACTACCACATAGAAACACGCTATACATCATTTTATCACATCTAGTTCACCACAAGAAAATTCCAACAAGTTATGGCCTATTATCATGTTAGGAAGATCACTAGAATCCATGTAGCATACTGTGACGCCCCCACCTCTCCCTAGGGTGAACCCTAGGGTCTCAGCGGGACGCCTGCCCAACTCTCTCCGGGACTCACTCACTCAATAAGCAAAATAGTAGAATTAACCAACTAAGAGAAACAAGAGTCAACCGATTCATATCCAAAACTACAAATCTTACATTTTGTACAACCCAAGTATAATTCGAGTACTTCCAAAAATACATTTCACCTTCACACTTACACTGGTCAAAATTTACAAGAAAACAAAAACTTATACAAAAGAGGTAATTCTACTCTTCCAAGGGCACTTCACTCCACCATCCTGTTAAGGAATAGCAAATATAACGGGGTGAGCGAACGCTCAGTGAGGCCAAGAAATCATGTAAACATGCAAGATCAAGTAATATACACTTTTATTAAACAAGATAAGTAACCAAAACTTTTAGGCAAGAATGCAAATAAGGAATTTAATTACACATTAAATAAAGGATACAGGGGCTTCAGGAGCCAAGTTCCACAAAGCTTGATTACATTCCAAGTAGTTGACACTCCATCAACTTTCATAATTACCATGTAGAACTCCACTTGTCAACCATCTCCATCCACCGTTTCACCCCCCAACAGGGCCCGCTCGTCAAAATAGGTAATTTGGTAATACTCGAGTATACCCAAGCAAGTAGTCGGTGAGCGCACTCCAATCGATGGAAATATGTAAAGACACATGGCTTACCAATCCCTTGGCCAAGCCCTTGCCGGCCCTAGGTGAAAGGTTTACCAATGAGTTTTGGGCGTCCCCATTAAGATCAGGTATCGAGTAGAATGATGAGACAACGCTCAATCATCAATCAAGTACAAGTACAGGTTTAGGTAAGTCACTATAAGTATAGCAAGTACAAGCAAGCATGTTCATTTCAAGTAAGAGAGGTCGGGCGAGATAAAGTACACGTCCGCCTCGACAAGTTTAGTAATACGATCAATTCAAGCATGTAACTGGTCAAGCAAGTCAACAAATCATGCACTTGACACTCACCAATAGTCGAGAGCAAGTGAGAGCAATTCAAGAGATCAAACAAGTTTCTCGGTGTCCACATGATCACCTGAGAGATAAAAAATCAAAGTTACCTAAGTATGCATTCAAGGTCAAATTTCAAACAATTAAGCTTTTCGATTCCAAATTAAGAGGAATCTCATGAAATTGGAAAAAATCCATTTTCCAGGTATGAAATGGCATGCAAATGATCAAGAAGGTTAGGTTTGAAAACTAGAAAATGTTTCCAAGGCATTTATAAACTTTCGTCGCTTCCTTAGAAGAATTTTCAGTTTTGTGCGACATTCTTTTGAAAATCATAACTTGAGTTCCGTATGTCCAAAAATTACAAATCTTATACCGTTAGAAAATAGACTCAGTGAACTAAAATTTAGGCAAAAAATCATACGGGAAGGTAGTGATCAAAGTGACCAAAACAGGGTAGCAAACTTCTATAAGCTGGAGACTATTTTCCATATTTTGGCTTCTTCTTTTCATGCAATTTTACCACACCAAATGGAATGATTTTTGCAACGAAATTTACACACATATAGCCCAACATTTCAGCTCTCAAAATAGCCAAGAAACTCATGAAAATTAGCAGCTAAAATAGGGCATAATATCAGCAAAAAGGAACCGGCAGCTCACTCTTCCTCTCTCGATTTTTCCCCTTCCTTTCTTCCTAGCCTTCCAACTTCCATGAATTCAACACAACTCACTCCATCACACACATACACACATCATAGCAGTCCAACAACAAGAAAGGTGGGAGTTCATAGAGCCCACCACCATCCAAGATCAACAAAAAGACATTAATAAACTTATCAAAACTTAGAGCTACATAAAAGGAATCAAGAGACCAAGGTTGATGGAGCAAATTTACCTCTCCTTCTCAAATGAAAATCCTAGGTTGAATATGACCCTAAGATCACCAAGACCCCTTCTTTTCTCCTCCCAAGATCAGCTCTCACACAAGGCCAAATGGTCTTCAAGGTGCAAGTGAAGAGGGTGGAAGATTTGTTCAAGTTTCTTGGTGGATTTGGTGAAGTCTTAGAGTAATTTTTTTGAAGATGAATTGAAGGGAAAATTGGGGGAAGGGGTGCGGCTGAAATGAGGGAGAAGAGCGAGATATTTTGTGTGCTTGGTAAGGTGGAAAAATCAAAGGAAGAAGAAATATAAAACTTTACTTTGTGGAGTCAAAATCAACTTTAAATTTGTGACCCAAAATGCTCCATTTGGAGTCTAATTCCAATCATTCACTTCTAATCCCCCAATTAGCTTTCTTAATCTACTAATGATCAATCTTATTCTCCAAAATTACGTCACTCTCAGTCCAAATATTTGTCTCGAAAAATGTGCCTTTTCTCATTTTTCACAATTGAGTAATAGAAAATTTAAATTGTTGGTTAAACAAAGTTTTTAAAGTAACATGAGGTAATGTATGGTGTAATTGCAATTAAAATGATTTAAATCAATTATTCAAAAAAATAGATAAATAATTAAATAATTAGGTCAGATAAACTTAAATTTTCGGGTCCTCACACATTTAGTATCCAACTAATTTCTTACAAAACCCTTAGATTCATGACATATAAGCAAAGAATATTCTTGATAAGAATCTTGAAACCATAAATAAACCTAGGAGGTATTATACCCTCTAATTCACATGATACTATCATTTATACTTATCAAGAAGTTAAAGAAGCTAAAAAATTTCTCCATGAAATTCGTACTTGTAAGCTCATAACATAATATTCTTTAAGTTTCGTATATTCACAAGGAAGTAATACTTGGCTTATGATATTTACTTCCTGAAGTAAACCAAATCAAAGCAAGTAGAGGTTGTTCCAAGTTGAATTTTACCACCAAGAGCTCCTTTCCTAAGTATACTCCTCAAGCTTTTGAAGTGGGATGAGGGGTCACACAAAGCTTCAAAATTAAATTTTTATTTTTTCTCCTCTCTCTCTTGGCCAACTTGATTGAAATTCTAGGTATATTTCTTATATTGTTCCATCAAAGTTTTACTTGCTTCACCTAATTTTATAGAAAATTCACAAATAACACATCAAGCATGTTATAAGATGCGTGAGATATATATCTTAAATATTACTTTCACTAGTTTTTAAAGATAACTCTTGGTCAATTGTAAAGAGAATGATAAAGTAAAAGAAGTCTCGTTCAAATTCAAGAATAGTTTGCATAAAGTAAATGACCCAACAATTTTCCTATAGAAAGTTAGCAACTTTTAGTATATAAACAATTAGAAAAGTAGGGTATTTTTTAACAAAATAATTTTTTTAACATACCTTTCTTCTGGCGGATAATTTCCTCATGTTTTTTCTCTATCTTGGTGAATGGCCAGCCATCTGGGTATTTTCAATCTACGAAGGGGTTAAGGCAGGGGGATCCGCTTTCCCCAGCCCTCTTTATTATCTCGACAGAGGTGTTATCAAGGGGCTTTTGTGTGTAAAATATGGTGGCAGTTTCGCCAAGGTGGGTCACTATGGGCTTCTTTTATGAGATCGCGGTATTGCCCAGCTTGCCACCCGAATCAAGCTGTGGCTAGGCCCTCGAGTTCCTTGGTATGGAAGCAAATGTTGTAGGCCCGGCCTTTGGTGGAGCTCAATAACCGCTGGGTAGTTGGGGATGGGAAATTGCTTTCTAGTGGGATAATTGGTCAGGTGAGGGTCCGCTAGCATGGCTCTATCTGGTGGTGGAACCTGCGGCTCGACAAAGAGATTTTTGGGAGAATGGGAATTGGGACAGGATGCGGCTTTCCTATGTGCTTCCTGTGGGGGTGGTGGGTCGGATTTTACAGCTGGATACTTGCATGGAGGAGGGTTGTGAAGATATCATGTACTGGAGTAAGACTCCGTCGGGTGAGTATCAGGTGGGGTCCATGGTTAGCTTACTGTCAGGATCAGGCTCATTGTGGTTTTTCAAAGGGCTATGGGTAGCGGGTAGTCCGCTAAAGATGTCGTTTCTCCTATAGCGGGTTGTCTTGGGCAAGGTACCGGTGATGGAGATGTTGTACCGTTTCCAAGTGCATGCCCGTCTTGGTGCTTTTGCTGTCCCCATAAGTAGGAAGAAACCCTACAGCATGTGTTTGCTTTTGGATGTTTCACTAGGGACATTTGGGACTACTTTGAACGCCCTTTAGGTTTCTCTTCGGCAGGGAAGGACGTTCGAGGCATATGCATGAGCTGGTGGCTTCAATCTTGTTTATCTCCAGCCTTAACATGGGTTGTCTAGGCTCTCACAGCATTATTTGTTTGGTACATTTGGAAGGCACGCAACCAATTTGTGTATAATGGAGTGAAGCCCCATTTTGCTTCTACATGTAAGTTGATACTGTCGGATGTAGTGGAGTTGGTAAAGTTGCAGTTTCCTCGAGCTTGGGGTGGGGTGGTTGGAAGCGGCGTCTCGCCGACTCTCTTGGATGCTTGCCACCGGCGGAAGGGGGGTTGGAGGGGAGTCCCGATCCAGTGGGTAAGCCCCCGATGTCGGTGTTTAAGCTCAACCACGGATGGGTCTCGTTTTGGATAGGAATGGCGCTAAGTGGTGGTGGTGTGGTTAGGAGGGTGAGAGTAGTATTTGCTTTCTCTGAAACTTATACTGGGATGGAGGGTTCTCAAGCAGAGGCTTCGAGCTGCTTGTAGCGGGTTGAGATATGTCGGAAGGGCTTACACCCGCTTCAAGTTAAGCTGGACTCGAAGGTTTTAGTTCATAGTGTTAGGGGGTTTCTGCTCCCCCCATGGAGATTCTGGCATTGATTCGCAGGGCTCAACGAATGTTGGATGGCTGCATTTCGATTGAACATTGTTTTAGGAAAGCAAATACGGTGGCGGACACCCTTGCAACGGTGGGAAGTGGGGGCAAATCGGGGGTTTTCAATTCTTTTGGTCAGTTGCCAAGGGAGGCTAGGGGAGCTTGCAATATGGATCGGTTCCAGATTCCCTCGTTTAGGTTTTTAAAGATAAGGCTGTAGAGTAGGTGGGCTGTTGTTGCCTTTTCTTGTAAAGCATGGGGGTCAGGTGTGCCTTCTCTCCATCTCTTGTAAATTCTTTTATTAAGGAATAAGAGACACATTTTTTCTTTAAAAAAAAAAAACCTTCCTTCTATCACATATCCCTGGATATGTATTTGGTATTACAAACAACCATTGTACAAAATCTTTTTTCTTTTACAAAATTTCATTATGTACCATATTGTTGAAATTCTTTAATACCTAACTTCAATCTGAATCTTTCTATCACAGTTTAACATAGATAAAATTACTATTGCCATGAAAGTTTTAAGGTTTTGAGGTTATTACCTCACTAATGCTTATTTAATTTCAAATCAATTTTCAAATCTTACATCAAATACAATAAAGGCTCTTGAATTTATAGAAGCCCTTGTATCTATCCTTTTCCGTCAAAGACAAAACATGAATCTATGGGACAAAATTCAAAATGATTAACGTATTAAGAAGAGAATGTCTAGTTTAACCTTAAACAGAATACTATGAACAAGAATAGATTCTTACATTCATAATTGTTTCAAAAATAAACATGTAATTACTGTAACGAGAAAGGAGCAAGCTGCTAAGGACAATATATTTATACATGAAAAATTTTCTTCCTTTTGATATCCAAGACCATAACCTTAAAGGAAAATTATTGAGAACATTTAAACAATCCACATAAGAAGCTTTGCAAAGTTTATACGGCTTTCAAAGATAACTTTTTTTTTTAAAAGGCCAATCATATCTAGCGTGTGGGCTTGGCTACGCTTGTTATTAATAAAGCAAAAGAAATACATGATAGGCCGGGAGTGGGCCCATCCCAGAACAAGCAAAAGCTACAGCCTACCCATTTAGAACACGACGGAATCTAAATGCCGAAACCTGAAAACGATCGAGATTGCACCTGCCCCGTGCTTCCTTTGGCATCTGGCCAAAATTATTAAAAACACCTGAGTGCCTCAGACTCCCTGCCTGTGCCAGCACATCCGCCACCCCATTAGCATGTCTAAAACAATGATCGACCGATCTCCAGACTTCCCTCAACCCCCGAATGCGCCTAACAACCATGAGTATTTCCATTGGAGGATCCGACTGCCCATTAATGATGTGCACCAATGCTTATGAGTCCAGTTCGACCTGCACCGCACATAAACCCCGCTGATGACAAAGCTCCAGGCCCAAGAGCAAAGCCTAGGCCTCTGCCCAGATCACTAAGACCTCATGATACATCTCGGAGAAGGCAAACACCACCCGACCTCGCTCATCTCGAACAACTCCCCCTCCTCCACCACTTTCAGTCGATAATCGAGAACCATCACTATTGAGCTTGAGCACCCTCACCGAGGGTTTATACCAATGAACTAGAAATCCCTCTTGTCTAAGAAGCACACCTTGGAGATGCTCCAAGAACCCCTGCCAGTCCAGATTCTCAACCCGACGCCTAAGAACAAGATAGCGGCTAGCCACCAGGTCTCGAGCATCTGCACATATCAAACCACATGTGGTGGCCACATGGGGTTGTATACCCTCAAAAACGAAGTGATTACGAGCCTTCCATATATACCATATAATCAGTACCGGTAGCATACAACCCACCCACCCCAAGATTGGTGATGCATAGGACTGAAGCCACCATGTGACACAAATACCCTTGACATCCTTCCCTGCCGTCGAAAAACCCAGTGCTTGCTCAGAAAAACCCCATACCGTCTTGGCGAAAACTCCAAACGCAAACACATGCTTTGTAATTTCGACTTGCTTCTCGGGACAATGAGGCACCAAGGACCATACACCTGGAATCGATGCAAGGCTTCCCAAATAGGCATTCTCTCTAACAATAATCTCCATAGCGTGAAAGGCATCTTAAGAGGTACTCACCTTACCCACAGCTGCTTGGCAAACTAGGATGTACCACTCCCAAGCAAGCACTTCACCACAGTCCCAACCTGAAAATTCCCAGACACCAAATCTTTCCAGTACATCACATCCTCATAGTTATCGTCAATGGCCAAGTTCAACTGTAGTATTCGACTAACCACACGGCCGGCGGATCCCATGCAATTCCACCTGATCCCATGCTCCATGCCAAAATCTCTCACTCATGATTCTGGGTCAATGACCGGATGAATCCACCCAAGTGGACCATCTCCTAACCAATTATCCCACCACACCGAGATATCATCCCGCCCCATATGCCACCATCTCTACAAGCTGCCGACCCTGTAACATCTACTTCCATCTAGGCAAATCCGATGGGAGACAAACAATTTGGTTAGGATGCCTCCCCTTACAGTACCGTGCATGCATGAAACGTGCCCACAAGGACTGTCCCTGTCGGAATCGCCACAAGAGCTTGCATTCAAAATGCCTTTCGAACCATTTCCAGTGGACGGATCCCTAGCCCTCCGTCCTCTAATGGTCGACAAACCTTAGGCCATGAGAACCAATGGAAACGCGGTCCCACCTCTGATGCACCCCATAAGAAATCTGCAAACAAGCTATTCAACTGGCCAAGTATCCCTTTTGGTGGGCGTATCACAGATAGCAAATGAATAGGCATAGAAGAAAGAACATATTTTAAGAGATTAATCCTTCCCCCATATGATATAATCGAACTCCAAAATTAATACGATTACAGACAGCCGTAACTAACTCACAGAAGAACCCTTCCTGCCTAGAAATAATGGGCGTCCCAAATACCTGATAGGGAAGCCCTTATGAGGAAAACCAGTCAATCGTTGAATTTTAGTATGGACTTGCCAGAAGACCATACCACCACAAAACAGCTTTTGTCACATTCACCATTTGGCCCAGAACACATTGATATTCTTCCAGACACTCCCATAACCCTTCTTATAGAGGCCCTTACCTCGAGAAAAATGATCACATCATCAAGAACGCCAAATCGTGGCGTGCAATGAGTAGGTCCTAGGCATGCCTAAAGGTGAAGGGCTCTTAGCAAAAGGTTTAACCCCCTCGAAAAACCCTCTACAGAGATGATGAACAATCCCTGGGATAACGGGTCACCCTGCCTTAATCCTCGTGTCGACTTGAAGAACCTTGTAGGGTGGCCATTTACCAAGATGGAAAAAAAGCAGGACCCTATTAGTCTCCACACCATATCAATAAAAACCTCCCAGAAGCCAAAACTCTACAAGACTTGAAGCAGATAAATCCATGACACTCGATCATACGCTTTAGCCATATCCAACTTCAACAACACATTACCTCCTCGCACCTTTCTTTGTATATTCCGGACCATCTCATGGGCCATCAATTGACAAAACTGCTCTGTTGTGGAGAGATAATTCTATCAAGCAAACCCTCCAGTCGCCCAGCTAGTAGCTTAGACAATCTTGTTCAGAAAATTACAGAAACTTATTGGGCTATATTGAGAAAAGGATGACGGTGAACCAATCTTGGGAATAAGAGCCACCAGTGTCGAGGTGACCCCCCTAGGCAACTTAGCCCCAACCAAAAAAGATTGAACCACCTCTACCACATCCGCACCAATGATATCCCATGTTGCCATGAAAAATTTCCCCGTAAAACTATCTGGCCTTGGTGCAGCCTCCCCGTCTATTTGGAAAACAGTCGCACCTCTTGTCTTTGGGATTGCGACGAGACCAAGCGTTATCAACATCCATCACCACCTTGGGATCGGGACGTATTAACAAGCACTTAGCATCAGTTGTTTTCTTCCTCCGCCCAATGCCGCGGAAATGTCCGAATTATTGTTGATGCATCCTCAACCACTGACCTTGGGCATTTTTGATCTGATGAATCCGCATACACAGCCTTATCTGCTTCACATGTGCATGAAAGAATCTAGAATTTGACTCTCCTTGGTGCAACCACTTGATGCGTGCTTTCTGCCTCCAAATATCCTCTTCTCGATGCACAGCCAACTTCAACCTACGGGCTGCACTCCATGATGGCTTGAAGGTCGGTTCGCCGCTACCCTCCCGCAGCTCCTTGTCTACTTTTCTCACGTTGTCGGTGATATTGCCAAACAACGCATTCAGGACCTAAAGTGCAGCCTTTGTTGCTTTAAGCTTAAGCAAGGCTTTCCTCCAGGGCGACCATGGGTACTCCATGCAGCCAGACCATATCCAGGGGTGGTGATGAGAGCTCCACACATTCAGGAAGTGAAAACTCTGAACACCTCCCTTAACCACCGCAGCGACATTAACAAAGGCCAGTGATCGATTTCACCTACAGTGTAACACTCTGGAGATATGCATAACCTCTCTCTATTCATCATTCACCAACAACCATCAAATGCTTCAAACCGTGCATTCCTAAATGCGATTATTGCACCATGTAAACCGTGGACCCAGAACCCACATCAACCAACCCGAGCATCTTGCATGAAAGCTGAAAAATCCATAGCTTTAGCATAGGTAAACACCCGTCCCCCCTTTTTCTCACGAGGCATCCGGTTATAACGCGTTAAAGTCCCACACTAAGACCACCGGTAAACCACCCAAACTCAAACTAGTAAGCCTTGACCAAAGCAACTGCCTTTGGACCGGATCACACGAAGCATGCACAAAAATAGCAATCAACGATTCCTTTACTAGCACATGATTCATACACAAGGCAATAAACTGTACATCTTGGCTTTCGATTTGAATAGTATCATCAGCATTGTAAAAAAATCCACAATGTACCAGCATCATTTGCAATAGCATTAGGAAACTTCAACCTACGTCTAATACCATCCATACGATTGTTATCCATCAAAGGTTCACAAACAGCAATTAGCGATAACGTATGCAATCTACGAAGTGATGTGAGTTGACAACGGATCTAGACGAATATCAAGTTGGGTTGAAGACTCTCGACCCTACAGCTTCATGGAACTGAACCTTGAATTTAATCTCAACCGGTAGAACAATAAAGTGCTTGAACCAAGGCTTTGGGTAGATGGCCATAATCAAGTGCGGTTCTTGATTGATAAGTCAATTGAACACTAGAAATCTCTCAAGTATTCAAAGAAGAATCTCTTAGAAAGAGACGCGCTATTCTCACAAGAATAAGCTTAAAATTTTTATTGAAAACTTGGTTAATAATTACGTCCATCATAGGCTGTATCATAGGCTGTATTTATAGCCTTACAAGTAATCCTAATACTACTAGGAATCAATTAACATTTAAGCTGAAAAACTAATCCCTAATTGAACTAGGCTTTTGGCCATTAAACCATGTAGGTAGTTCGCCAAAGCTTAAGTAATCAAAGAAATTAAGCTAACTTACTAATAGTAATTGGACTTAATTAACCAAGCTGAATTAGCAAGGTGTAATTGACCCATTACAATAAAACCAACTAAGCGATAGTAACCTCAATTGGCTATTTGGGGTTGAGTCTTCAAATCAACTTTCTCATCTTCAATGACTTGGATTAAGTGTAAAGCTTGAGATCTTCATCTCAAGATCTTGAAGGCTACTCAGGACATCCCACTTGACCTTGCGTGACACCACCAATGCTTGCATGGATTCTTTAAGCTTCTTGCGCATGAGCGAGTCATTGGACAGTTGGCACTTGCGGAACATCCTATCTCTTTTGCAGCCCGAGCTCATCATCATTTCCCTCCTCTTGAAGGCGATTTGTCCTCAAATCAAGCTGCGTCGTGCATGGAAGGACTTAAGTCGGAAGCGTTGAAAGTTGCATACACCATACTCACCGGGAAGGTCAAGTTTGTAGGCGTTGTCATTGTCACGCTCAACCACTTGGAATGGCCACTCCTCTTGAAGTAATTTGCTATCTTTGTTGGAAATCTTTCCTTTCTCATGTGAATCCACACTGAGTCCTGCAGGCTCAAAAGAGCCATCTTATGGCCCTTGTTAGCACTTTGTACATATGCGTTTCTCAATATTAGGGACCTTGGCATGGAGCTCACGAACAAATTCAACTGCACGCTTTAACTTCCATCTAGATTAACTTTCTCAAACATAGGTAAAGGCATCAAATCTAGAGGAGTAAGCGGATTAAAACCATAGACAATCTCAAAGGTGAGTAGTGTGTAGCACTGAATTGCCTATTGTATGCAAATTCTACATCAACAAACAATCTTCCCAAAGTTTTGAATTTCTTTTAATTATAGCATGCAACAAGGTAGAAAGAGTCCTATTAACCACCTTAGTCTGTCCATCAGTTTGTGGATGACTAGAAGTAGAGAATAAGAGTGTAGTTCCCAACTTACTCCCATAGAGTTTTCCAAAATAGCTAAGGAACTTAACATCTCTAGTCAGAAACTATTGTGCGTGGCATGCCATGTAAACGTACAATCTCTTTAAAAAACAAATCAACCACATGTTTTGCATCATCAGTTTTATGACATGGGATGAAATGTGCCATTTTAGAAAATCTATCCACCACAACATACACGGAATCATGACCATGTCGAGTTCTAGGTAAGCCTAACACAAAGTCCATAGACAAATCAACCCAAGGTAAACTAGGAATAGGTGGTGGAGTGTAGAGTCCATGGGGTTTTACCTTGGGCTGCTTTATGATGGCAGGAGTTACACACAGCTGGATGATACTCCCGTCATGCCTACATCTTTGTGCCAATGAAAATGCTCTTGGGTATGGACAATGTTTTTGCTACTCAAAGGTGTCCCATAAGACCTCAACTATGTACTTCCTTACAAATAACTCCGCATAGAACAAGCGGAACACACGTCTTATCCTTGTAGAACAAGTAACCACGTGAAAAAATAATTCTCACGACTTTGTGCGTGGAAGAGCATTGAACACTTCCCCAAAAATCAGGTCATTGGGATAATACTCTTTGATTAATTCAAACCCTAACAATTTTGCATCAAGTGTAGTAATCAAAGTGTACCTCTAGACAAGGCATCATGACAACATTGCTTTTGCTTATCCTTATATTTGATCCTAAAAGGAAAGGTATCAATAAAGGCTACCACCTTGCATATACGCGCTTGCTTAGGTTTGTGATTTGAGATGCTTAAGCGACTCGTGATTAGTGTGTAGAACAAACTCTTTGGGCCTGAGGTAATGCTGCCAGGTTTGCAAAGCTCGAACGAGGGCATAAAGCTCTTTGTCATATGTTGAATAATTCAAAGCGGCACCATTGAGCTTCTCACTAAAATATGCAATTGGCTTTCCTTCTAGGAGTAACACGGCCCCAACACCTATACTAGACGCATCACACTCAATTTCAAAAGCTTTATCAAAATTAGGCAAACTAAGTACAGGTGCATGTGTGAGTTTGTGCTTGAGTAGTGGGAAAGAACTTGTTCATCTCCCCAATGGAAACTCTTGATGGAAGTAAATTAGCACTTGCAATGGAGCTAAAATCTTTGACAAAGCTCTATTAAAAGCTAACTAGACCATGGAAGCTCCTTACTTCACTAATAGAAGTGGGGTTAGCCATTCGGTGATAGCTTTTATTTTGCTTTGGTCCACTTGTATACCTTGTGCACTTACGACATAGCCTAGGAACACAACTTGGTTAGTGCAAAAAGTGCATTTTTTGAATGTTGGCATAAAGTTGTTCCTTACTGAAGGACCTCTAAAACAGCTTTAACATGCATGATGTGCTCATCTAAATTTTTATAGATAAGTATATCATCAAAATAGACTACAACAAATTTACCAAAGAAACGCGTAAGACATGATTTATTAAGCGCTGTAGAAAGTTTCTAGGTGCATTAGTTGAGTCAAGGCATGACTAACCACTCATACAACCCATGTTTAGTCTTAAATGCGGTCTTCCATTCATCACCTTCTTTAATTCTAATTTGATGATAACCACTATTAAGATCAATCTTAGTAAATAACACAGCACCATAAAGTTCATCAAGCATGTCATCAAGGCGAGGAATGAGATGGCGATACTTTACCGTTATATATATACATTAATGGTAGCGGTAATCGATTACATCCTGCGTCTCCTTTTATCGAAGACACAAAGTAGAAGCAGTCTGTGCACACATGGACTTGAATCTCAACTAAGCCTTTACTCAAGAGATCTTCTACTTGGCGTTGGATTTCTTTGGTTTCCTCGGGACTTGTCTATCACGATGGTGGATTAGGCAAAGATGCCCAGGAGAATGAGATCTATTTGATGCTCGAATTCCACCTGAAGGTGGTAGACCACTAGGAACTTCATAAACACGTCTTGATATTCCTTTACGCAATAGGTTAGCAAAAGAACTAGGCAGGAAACATCAAAGTTGGTTAGTAACTTCCTTAGAAAGGAGCAAATAATAGGCTGAGTAGAGATGGGCCTTTCTCTCACGGTTTTAGCCTTAGCAATTAGAATTCATTTTCTTTACTTTCAATTTTCCCTTGGCAGAATCATTCTTGACCAATTTTCCTTCATTTTGGTTCGACCATTGTCACCTTTGCTCATTATCGTGAGTTTTAATTTCTTGCCTAACTCAAAGGTTTCTTTTCTCAAGTTCCTCTTCAAATTCCTTTTGAAGGCTTACTTGTCCTCATGCACTTGTTGAGGTGTAAGGGTGCAATTTCGTATAACCTTTCTTTCTTTTATTCCCAAAGAAAGGAATACTTGTTTGTAGGCAGTCCCAACTAACTTTTCTATCAAATTGCCATGGATGACCTAGAATCACATGACAGCTTGCATAGAGCACAACATCACACATTACTTCATCACTAAAGCGTCAATCGCAGGAAAGAAACAAGTACTTGTTTGTTTTGCATACCTCACCCTTTCATTGTTGAGCCATTGGAACTTGGGGGCTTGGGATGGTTGGAGCAGGCGGAAGGCCTAGTAGATCCACCATGATGGTAAAGCACTTACAGTTGGGACAACTTCACGGATCAATGACTAGACTGCACCCTTCTCCTTGATGTGGCAGCGGTGTAGAATATGTTTTCACCGTTGAAGTTCATCTACTCCAACATGGGCGGTCAAAGCTTCGTCGAGCCACCAAACCAACCGCGTTCCACAGTGGCTGCTCTTGATGATTTCTTCTTCATCACTTCCTCCTTCAGGGGCATGTCGGCATACTGCGTCATCACCTTCATGTCGGTGACCATTTCTCCATTAGGCAAGATTATCATGGCTCTTTGACTTGGGCGAGGCAGGCAATGTGACAAACCCTTGACGCCACTTAAAGCACTTGGTGTCCCTATTGCAGGGTTTGGTAGCTTAGGTTGGCCTAGGATTGACCTTCAGAGGCTGGGGTTAGATGAAGGAGCATTGACCTTGATGGGTTGGAAGATGGTAGAGTCGGTTTGGCCATTGGTATGGGGGTGAAGGTACGTTCTTCCCTTTTTAGTTGTTGATTTTTTCAATTTCCAGCTTGGAAGTTGGAATTAGGGCGAGAACTACCCCTCCTCTTCAGTCTCCGCTCCACTTTGACAGCTTTATCCATCAATTCTTCCATGTCAAAGTAATGTTGAAGCTCCACAACCTCAGCAATTTCAGGCCTCAATCCCTTAAGCGTTGAGTTTTGCCTCGGTATCTTCATGTATGATGTCAGCACGCGTCGTCATGGCCATCTCCATTTCTTTCTTGAAGTAGTCCTCCAGCGACATATTTCCTTGGTGAGCATTTGCACTTTGTAGTGCAAATCCGAGATAATACCCTAGGATGAATCTTTTTCTCATAATCCTTTTGAGGTCATCCCAAGTGCGGGTGAATGGTTCTTGGTTCCTCCTTTGCTTAATACGAAGTTGGTCCCACCAGATGGCTGCATATTGATGAACTCCATCACCGCCAACTTCACCTTTTGATCTTGATTGTAGGGTGACGGTCAAAGACTTTTTCTATTTTCCGTTCCAGTCTAAATAGGCTTGGTCAGGATTTCCCTTGGAAGGGTGGAATGGTCATTTTAACCCATGGAGTTATCTTCATGTTCGACCTTGGTCTTCTCTCTCTCCTTTGGTTGACTTCCTCTTGCTCAGTGTCCTCATTTGAGTCACAAGATTCGTCCCATCTAGCTTTCCTTTGGATTTCCCTAGAGGAACTTTTGGAAGCTTCTAGTTTGTCGAGGCGTTCTTGGACCACTTCAATCGTTTGCTTAAATTGCTTGTGAATGTGCGACAAACATGGCTTGCATTTGGGATGCAAGTTGAGCAATTGTCATTTCATTAGTTGATTCTCCGCCGTTTGACATTTTTTTGTTAAACCTGCAAAAAAAACTCTCGCGTGTGATAGAAAGACCTCACACACATACTCCCTCAGCGTTTCCCTGGCTCGTGTATCACTCAAGTGTTTTTATTTCCTCTAATGATCTTACCAAGCACGCTCTAGTTCCTTGATCTTCCTCCTTGGAAGAAATCGAAAGTTCAAGTAATTCAAGAACATAATCAATTACCTTCATGTGAATTCAATTGGAGAATGAAGAATGAAGCAAGATTGAAAGAGTGGAAGACTAAAGTTGACTCAAAACTGAAAGAAAAAATTTGAGGTACCACTAACAAAACCCTAGAAGAAGACTTGGAAGAACCGGGGTAATTTGTTTGGTAGAATTCTCCACGATTTCCTAGACCTCTTAGTGAGGGCAATCACTAAATTTCAATTCTCAAGAATGGATACAATGAACGGGAAGTGGTGGAAACAAGACACCCGAAATGGAATTTGGTAACAAGACTTGAAATGGGAAATTAACCTAGACTTGACTTCTAATTAAATTTGGAGATGTTAAGGGCCATTATTGGACCGACCCCTAAGACACAAATAAGAACCGCGATATAATGCTGAGGCAACAAGATAAGTTGCATGGGAAGGCAATTCAGTTCCTGAGGGTATTTTGCCAGAGTCAATTTGGCCAAGGCAGTTCGAGCTTACATTTGGATTGTTTTGGGCCTTGATCCCTTTTTTGGATGGGTCTAACGAGATTGATGTGGGACCCTGGTGATGATCCAAGGTTGGATTTGTGGAGACACTTTTCGACCCTCTATTTTCATGGTGAACCTTGAATTTAATCCTCATGGTAGAACAAGATTGTTAAGCGAACCATGAGGCTTTGGGTAGATGGCGCCACAATCAAGTCGCGGTTCTTGATTGGTAAATTCGGTCCAGAACTTTTCGAAATCTCTCAAGTATTCAAGAAGAATCTCTGCAGAAAGAGGCGAGCTATTCTCACGGAAATCAAGCTGAAAATTTTTTTATTGAAAACTTGGTTGGTGAATTGACTATGAGGGCTGTATTTTATAGCCTTACAAAGTAATCTAATACTACTACAGAATCGATGCCACTGGCGAAGAAAGAGCGTCTAGGTGAACTGGAGCTTACGGCCCCATTAAACCTTGTGGGTAAAGCTTAAGTAATCAAAATGAAATTAGCTAACTTACTAATAGTGGTGGACTTAATTAACCAATTCAATTATTAAGGCAAAATTAGATGACCCAACACCTTGCCAAGTAAACTCTTGAAAGGTAAACTAACTCTAAATGGGACGACCCAAGCTTGGTTTATTCTTCTAATGCGACTTCCTTAGCTTCAATTGCTTGGATTAATGTACGACAGCGATCCTCATTGCCCAATCTTTTGAAGATCCACTTGAATGATGGAATCCTTCCTTGGACAGCTTTTAGCTCTTTCATCATTCCACTCCTCTTAGAAGTGATTTGTCCCAAAATCGAGAGGGATGGATTGTGATAGAAAGAACTTACCAGTCCGCGATCATGAATCACGAGAGGCAAGAGAAACATGCCTTCTAGTCCAATTGGAATACGAGAACCAACATGCACGCTTCAGCTCACAAAATTATCTTGCCAATGGCTCATCCACCGCGTTATGCACAGGATCCAAACACACAAGGATGGTGAGGTGAATGTTAGTGCTGACAAATGTAAACCCACTTTACATTCCACTAATTGATAATAACTTGTGATGAAATATGTGAATTCCATGTGCAAATCGTGGGTCTTTAGGAGATTTGTCCCTAATCTGATTAGAATCTCTAAGCGAAATATAAATTTTAGAGGTACAATATATAAAGGATGTTAAATGCAATCTAAATGCATGAACTACTTATAATGAGAATTAGGACAAAGACTCTTAGGCAAATCCTTCGTTAAAACACATTACCCATCCAGAACTTTAAACATTCCAAGAAACACAGCTATAACACACATATAATGATCACTTGATTTTAAGAAAATAAGCAACACCTTAAGGGACTGAAATAAGACTGAAGACAATTGTGGGTCAAATGAACACTAAGAATGATGGCAGGTCCTTAAGAAATTAAATGAACAGCTTTATAAAATTCATGATTTCAAGGTAGGTAGACCATATTACATGCTTTTTTAACAATGTAAAAATAATACCAGTAATTCTAGATGTCTAGCATGTACTGAACAATTCAAAAAACCGGCTATGCTCAAGTAGATATGAATTGATTTTCTCAAAAGACTAGAGGCGTGTAGTCAATCCTATTATATTAAGGTATGTACCTTCTTAGGTAGTTACCAAACTTCGATTGGGTGTCCATGATAACAAACAGCTTTAGAAGGGGTTTACCTTGTTATTGGTGAAATAATGGCCAGTTACCAAATTTTGACAATGCAGCGACCATTCAGTTTGTCGATAAATTCCACAGGTGAATTGAGAATCATCATGAGCAACTCCTTAGGTTAAACGCTGTCATACCTCATTAACTTTGTGAAAAATCAATAAACACACTTCGACTGCAGAGCCGAAATGGGATGGTTGGTCATAGAAATTTTGAGCTCCGTGCTCCACTTATTCATAACTAACAAATTCTCTTCGTTTAAGCATGTTGCTCTAAACTCGCATTTTCTGCAAGAATCTAGTGGGAAGTGACTAACACTCCAGCATGTGAATTTTACTCTCTTTTTCTGAGCCTCAACTCAGATTTTACCTCTTTTCTCCCCATGCTCAAATGGTGTATCATTGTTCATATCATTTTCTTCCACACACAATTTTCTCAGCCCTTGCCAGTTGGAGATGGTGGGAGTATGGGATGTGCAGCTCTTACCCCGTTACTCCATTGTGATGGAATACTCTTCACTTATACCATTGCCAGATGTTTGGTGCCAGTTGCTCAATGTATGGCTTGAACATTCAATAAGATTTGCGTGGTATCCATTATGAATCCTGTCACATTTGATTCCCCTCTTTCAATTTATACTCATTGCTTGTTCACATGTGGCCTTACTTTTTGAATGTTTGGTCTCAATCTGAGCCTGATTCCATGAGCTCTTTGCTCACACTTTGCTCCTGGTCATGTCCTGTATGTATATATTCTCCGAGCTCTTTAATACACACGTTGGGGAGCTTCCTTGGTGTGGGTTGGAACTGACGAAAGGTAGGTGGAATATATGGAACTAGAATGATTGTACCTGCGAAAGATTTACCTTCTAATTTATCAGTGTCTTTTGGGGTTCCATAAAATTAGCCTCCATCTCCTTGTGAAATTGGCCCACATAGCATTCATCTAGCAGTGCAGTGGAGCTGTAGTCATCTCATCTCCTTTGGTAGACATGACAGAACCCAAAATAAGACAAGCTTCATTGACTGAAATGCCTCCACACACTCCCTCACGTGTTTTCCTAGCGCTTTCGTGTATCGCTCAGTGTTTTATTTCACTCTAATGATCTCACCAAGCTTGCGCTCAAAATTCCTTGATTTTCCTCTTGAAAATCAGAGAATTCAAACAAGTTAAGGACTTGTAATCAATTACCTTCAGCATTGAATGGTGTATCACTTACTTTTGGCTCACTTGGAATGAATGAAGCAAAGGTTGAGAATTTGAAGACTAAGTGGCTCAAAAGTAAAACTTACTAAAATTTCTAAAACTGAAACAGGTGCCGTTGTCGCTTATTCTAAAACCTCTGTAGAATTCGCTGTAGTACAAACTACCGACCGACCTATAAATTTAAAACCAAACTTACAAAGCAGGTAGAAGCTCGCTGCTTAACTAGGTTCTAGGTAACTTCAGCTTAAAAGATGATATAAATACGTCCAACAGCGCAGTAAATTCCGTAAATTGTACTTTAGCATCAACAAATTCGGCTATCAGCATTCATTTTAATAAAACTTCGTTTGTTTAGATTTCGCCAGCAGTAAACTTTATGGGGTGAAGTTTATTTGCTGGGTGGAGACAGATTCCTTTTGGATTTTAGTTTCTCTAGCCTTAGAAAGCGATCAAACTTGGGGCGTAAAATTTGGAATTTTGGAAACCATAACAGTTTGTTTTATTTTTTCAGCTTTTAATCTCAGTTTCCCACTTTGAGATACAGCTGACAACATTAAGATGAATTTCAAGCACAAAATTTGGAATCAACAAACAAACAAATATAGGTTTACAAACAAGATTCAGAAGGCAATTCGACTTTTCTTTTGCTGTTTCTGTTTTATGCCTGTGACTGGATCTATGCGAGCACTAAAGAATCAGTTGTAGAGATCAATTTGGGAAATGTAGAATCAGTTTCAAAGCAGCCCCACGGTTCAAAGTTTTTTTGGCACGTTCTGATTCTTCGAACTCGAAACTTGTTTTGAAATTTATGAAGACCCTCAAGGCTTACCAATTTAGCAAATGGAGTCTAAAGCAAATTTATTGCAGAAAGCAGAACTGCGCTAAATTAAAGCAGATTGTTGGATTATTTCAGCAGAACAAACGGACAGCAACTAAAAGCAACAAAGACCGACTCTTTGCCCTTGGGGTGCACACACACATGGCCTACCAAATTTTAAAGGCAACAGACCAACAACTACAACGAAAGAAAAGTAATCTGGGCGGTAGATGCGAATCTACAAGCGTGCGACAAGTTACTACAAACCGAAAATTGGACTATCAACGCAGAATCCCGGATGCTCGATAGGAGCAGGAATGGATGGTGCAAGAATCAGAGAGCAAGACCACAGAGTAAATTTTTTTTATTTTGGACAGATTTATTTTTCAAGCTCAATTCGCCGGAGCAGGGATATACTTGATGCAGTCAACTACGCTTTCGGTAATACGAACCGATGTAGATTGATGTGGGACCCTAGGCGATGATCAGTTCGCGGAGACACTGGGCCCTCTTTTCGGCAGAACTTCACGAACCTTAAAATTTAATCTCAGCAGGTAGAACTGTAGTGCTTGAACCAAAACTTGGGTAGATGATGCCACAATCAGGAATTGGTTGTAGTGAACTGAACACTTTCGAAATCTCTCAAGTGATGAAGATCTCTTGAAAGAATGACTTACGGCCCATTAAACATGAATTGATTTATTTGAAGCAATTAAATCAAAACAGAGAAATTAAGCTAGCTTACTAATGATGAATTGGACTTGGTATTATTCAGGTAACAAGACAGTGGAGAAATTTCGGCACTACTTGAGCTAAAACCCAACTCTAGATCGACCCAAACTTAGGGTTTATTCTTCTAATCTTGACTTCCTTGGCTTCAATTACTTGGATTAATGTGTGTGCAGCTTGGCAGTCCTCATTGCCAAACTTTGAGATCACTTGGACTGGTGAACCTTTCCTTGGACGGCACAGCTCTTTCATCAGCCAGTTGGTGGCTGGTCAGGGATTAGGAAACTTGTTTTTTTGCTGGGGTTTGGTGGTTTCCCTATTGGGTTTTAAAACTCCTTTGGGCAACAAACCACACAGTTCAAGATTCCAGAGCGGGTTAGGTTTTCCTCTTTTGACTGAAATTGCATTTGTCAAAGAAAGAATCATCATTAAAGTGATCTTCAAAAACAATGACTCAGATCCTAACACTAATCAATGATGAAATTAACTGAAAGTGGAGGAATCCAACCTAAACTGAACGGAGACAATTTCAGTATTTTATGTTAGTTTTTTGTTTTGTTGGAATTTGTGGTGTGGGAATTACCTTGCACAAATGGCAGTGGTAAGTCCAATTGCCATAATTAGCTGGTTAAAATTCTGGATTTAATTGGTTGAGCTATAGGCTACACTTGGAGCTTGTGGGTTAAACTGGATTCAGGTAGGATTAGTCTTTCGTGATTTAAAGTAGTGAGTAGGTTAGATTTTTCCAAGGTATATACATACAGCCTATGATGGGCGGTTTATTAAGACTTTTATCAATCAAATTTTCAGCTTATTCTTGTGAGAGCTTGCGTCTCTTTCTAAGAGATTCTTCTTTGAATACAGAGATTTTGAGTGTTCCAATCGACTTATCAATCAAGAACCCGCACTTGATTGTGGCTCATCTACCAACAGCCTTGGTTGGCTAATTCATTGTTCTCTGGGTTGAGATTAAATTCAAGGTTGGCGTTCCATGTTTGAGGGGTCAAAGTTTTTAGCAACTCAACTTGATATCGTCTAGATCCATCATCCAACTCACATCATCGGTATGAGCTAGTTGACGGTATCAAGTATATCACTTTACAATTCTTGTTGTGTTAGTTTCTTGTTTTTGTCAAAAAAAAAAAATGTTACTATTCTAAAGTACTGTAGCGTTACTGTTCATCCGATTTATCTTTAGTTTCTTGATTGTGTTCTTGTCTTTTCTTGTGTTCTTGAGTCTTGAATCAAAAACAAAAAAGCAATTCTCATGGGTTCTCTTGTTATTGTGTCATAGTTTCTTGTGTTGTCGTTTCATAATCCAGCATGCTTCGTCCGTTTTCATAGTTTTGTTCTTGCATATTGTTGTCAATGTTGCTGGAAAGCGATGAGCGATCAAACCGAGAGAGCGGCGACATTGCTGAAATCATTTATTCTTGAACTTGTGTTGGAGCCTTCTTGGTTCTTTAAAACAAACTAAAGATCTTGAACAAGTTTCAACCAAATCTTGAACCACCGTGGACTGTTTCTTGGCGTTCTTAGAAACTAGTTTCATCTTGGAAATTCTGGAAATTTTCACCGCAGTCTTTGAAGCTTTCAAGAGCAGGAATTCAATTGGGCTGAAGTTAAAAAAAAAAAAAAAACGAAAGAAAAGAGAAAACCAGAAGCGGTTTTGAAAAAAAAAAATTCTACTTGCTAAATCAACGTTGTGGTTAGTTCTTGTGTTTAATTGTTGTTCGAGCTGTGAGTACTTCTTGGTAGCTGATAGGCATTTGCTTGCTGTCTTGACCTAAAATCTGATTTGGAAACAAAATACCAAACCTAGAATTGGTTACCAAAGCGTTAGCTGTCAAGTCTAAATTCACTGGTTGCCCTAAGGAAGCCAAAACCAAGTGGAAACCACCATAAACCAACAAACAACTTCCCTAATCCTTATCCAACTATCACAACTTTAAGCAAATCGAACAACTTTAAGAAAACTTCCATATAAACAAATCAAACGCTTTGAAAGCTTTCCACCATATGAACAAATAACAAATGCAATTGGTGATTATTGTGCAGCCTTGGCCTGCATAGCTTTCTCTATTTTTTGGCATTTTAGGTGAGTCTTTTGCTGACTTTTGCTAGTCGGGTCAAGGTCAGTCCCACTTAAAATTAAAGTCCAAATTGTGGTCTAGTTTCTCAAAGTGGTGTATTTGTTATCGGGTTTTGTTTGCTGATTTCTTTCAGTCTTTCTAAGTCAATTAGACCTTAATTCTCAACTCTTTAGCTTCCCTCATCCATTCTTCTAGAGAGCCAAAGGGTGATACATCACATTCTTGTTAAAGGCTGATTGGTGATAAGCCCTTAATTGCTGCAATTTTCTGATTTCTTCAGGGAAAATCAGGAATTGGTGCGTTGAGATCATTAGTGAAATAAAAGCTTGCAGGTGATACCTACGAGTGTCTGAGGGGAAACCGTAGAGGAATGTGGGGCGTTTGTTGAATTTTGTAGGTTAATCATGGCTAAGGAAAATGAGATAACCATGAATAAGTTTGATTGCTTGGAGGATAAACAACTAAGAGGAGGGTTCCAAACCTTCTAGTAGCCGCCGAGAACATCACCTTATGGTGCCTAAAGGGAGTAAATGTTTTGGCATTTGTGATGTAGAAGAACGGCTGAAAGTCATTAGACTCAAAGTAGCGGTTCTACACTAGTTTGCTACATCAAGGATAAAATTCTTAGCCAGCCATTGGCGAGTTGTACAATCAACCTTACAAACTTGTTATGGTTGAGAAATTGAATCTTCAACGTTAAATTCATTCAATAGCCTGAGTTGCAAAGTGCTAGTGGTGATATCACGGGTTACTGAAAGCATACTTGTTCCTTTCATATTGGTAGATCATTAGAAGAGATGATTTTGTGATGTTGTTCCTATTCAAATTGGCCATGTATTGTTGGGAGGAATCATGGATGTCTAAAAGCGATGTACATATGATGGAAAACTAATAAGTATTCCTTCGCATATTTAATGGGCGATGGATTTCAAGCTTGGGTCACTTACCGAGGTAACTTTGTGAGAGAACCTTGCTATTCTTCTACATGAAAGCGATCAAGAGAATAGTCAAAGGCGATGCTGCAATCATCTAGGAGGAAGCTACTGCTACACAAAGGGAAGAAGAATTGAAGGATAAAGGCGTGAGAATCTATGAAAAGACAAAAAAAGATTGCTTCCGGTTTAGTGGAAAGAAAAGAGGAAATGGCAAAATACAAGCCAATGTTGAGCAAACATCATGTACTTTTGGCTAACAACTTGACTATATTTTTACTAGTATGTTTGTTCCGTTTTTCACCAGTTTCAGACAAATCCACGTCTTCCAACATGATGAAACTCTAAACCAATTGTCTTGACTAAATTTGGTAAAATTACTTAGTTACTTCAATTGCCAAGAAAAGATGTCTTCCCTAATTCTCTTTGTTTTCATCAGCCTAACTACTACCTTTGTGTTACTAAAAGGTAAGAATACTCTTAATTGGCTATGAGTAGTTCTATGCCTAATCTTGGCGGTGGTTTTCACAACTACTTGGTACATGGTTCATTTCTTGACTTGTTCATGTATGCTAAACTTCTAGGTTAATTGGCATTGTTTTAAAGTTGTTTATGTAAGTCATATGGTTAACTATCAAGGAATCATGAAGTTAGCAAAATCTGTCTACCACTTTATGACCCACTTATGCTAGAGATGGTTTACGTCTGTACCGATTGCCACATTTATTTTACTTGTGTGAAATTTATTTTTGAGGTCCATCTATGTCATATGTGTTTTTTGGGTCTTGCCGATTCTTCTAGTTTGTTTTTTAGGTTATTTTTAGTAATCACTTTCATTCCTAACTATGTGAGACCCATGTATTTCTGTAGTTTTAAGTGTCTTGATATTATCATGTTGTATCCTACTTTTCACATTAGTGATTCTAATGTCTTTTAAATTGTGTTCAAAATGTTAGGATGGTGCAGACGTTCCATGCTTCCCCTATACCCTCTTGTTATCGGAAAGTGTTGAATACATCTACTTGCGATGAATCTTACTCTTGCTGCTTGTGGTATTTGATCGAGTGTCAAAGGCGGGGATGCGATAGCGCAAAACCATTGTGAGCTGATGTTGTGCATGTTGGTTCGTGTTCGTGGGTGAGCGGCATGCTTCTTGGCTTTACATTCATCAAGACATTCCACAAGTTCTTCATCACAAGCGATCCTTGATTGGGACAAATGCATGAGGGAGGAATGATGAAAGGCTAAAACTGTCAAGGAAGGATTCATCATTCAAGTGATCTTCAAAAGCTTGCAATGGGATCTAAATAGCACAGTAATCCAAGTGATTGAAGTTGGCTGAAGTTGGAGGATCAACCTAAAGCACGGCCGGTTTAGGGGTTGAGTAAAGGTTCGATATTTTATGTTAAGTTTTGTTTTGTTTAAGTTGTAGCGAATTTGAAATAAGCTTGGTAATTAAAGTCCCATTGCCATAGTAGCTAGTTAAATTCTGGTTAGTTGTTGGGCTTATGAAGCAAAATTCTTGAAGAGGTCAAAACCTAGTTCAGTTAGGATTAGTCTTTCATTTGATTCGTAGTAGTAGGATTTGACTATATATACAGCCTATGATGGGCGAATTTATTAAAACTTTTATCAATCAAATTTTCAGCTTATTCTTGTGAGAATAGCCGTCTCTTTCTAAGAGATTATTCTTTGAATACTTGAGAGATTTTGGTGTTCAATGCGACTTATCAATCAAGAACCACACTTGATTGTGGCGTCATCTACCAACAGCCTTGGTTCGCTAATTCATTGTTCTGGGGTTGAGATTAAATTCAAGGTTTAAGTTCCGGGTTAGAGGGGGTCAAGAGTTTTCCTTGACTCAACTTGATATTCGTCTAGATCCATCATCAACTCCACATCTTTTCGTTTCTGTTCTTCTTTTTTTTTTTCACTTTTGTAATGGATTCTGGTCTTATGCTTGAAAGATCGGTGGTTAAAATTTCAATTTCCAAAGATGAAATCAGTTTCAAGATTTTCAGAAAACAACCGGTTCAAGATTTTTGTTCAAGAGTACACTAGTTGTATCAAGGAAGAGAATTTCTGGTTTAGTTACTCAACTTTGTTGGCAATTTGATGCACAAAACAATGCTAAGCAACAAGACAACAGGACAGAATGTGGAGACCGACTCAACAATTGCACACAAAACCATGAGACGTGATTCGAACAGCAAAAGCAAGGCCAGACCAATAGCGGAACACAAGCAGCGATCAGGACTTCAAGACAACTTGGACCCAGCAACTGGAAAAATAAACCCTCAAGGTGATCAAATTGCCAGAGACTATAAAACAATTTTGAGGCAGCAACACAGATTAGATGACACAACACAAGTATAAGAAGCCATAACTCAAATGGACAACAAAGACAAGAAGGAAGTTGCAGTTTGCACAGAAGAACAAGACCGAATTTTTTTTTTGTTGGATGGGTTGACCTGAACAATAAGGCGACAATAACAAGAAGGAAAAAGGGATATACTTGATACCGTCAACTAGCTCGATGCCAAGATGATGTGAGTTAAACATGGATCTTGAAATCCCTCTATCAATTTTGTATTTCAGTTATTTCTGTTATTTTCTTCTTGTATACTAGATAATATCTAATGTTGGCGAATAGGGTACATTTAGTTTAGCTTTTGTTAAGTTAATTGGTTAAAGTGCATGTTTCACATTAGAAAGAACCAAGGGTAGTGTTGATTACTAATAAAACTTGACGGAAGACTTGCGCCTGTTAGCCGTATTTGGAATGCCTTGTCACCCGGAGTCTTGATCCAACTTGCCAGATAAGCCATTAGGCGCGTCTTACTATTGAAGTCTTACGATCAACAATGCTTGAGCAGTCTTTTTCTTCTTTGGATGGGTTTTCTTTGGCTAGCGTTTCTTATGTTTAAGTAGTAGTAGGTTTTGTTTGTAAAGCTATAAATAGGCTACTTAGAGATTTTTTTTATGAAGTTAATGAAGTTGAATTATTTGAAATATTGAGAGTTTTCCTCTTGACTCTTTGAGAGCAACACTTTGGAGTGCCTTAGATGGAATTCAAGTGTTCAAAGACTTTATCAATCAAGATCCGTTGATTGTGGTGTCTTCTACCATCAATCTTGTGGTCTGTTGCCAGCAGTCAAGTTGATATTTCGGCTTGCTAAACCCGATTTCAATCTTCTAGATCTGTGAACTTGTTGTGTTACGGGTTTAGATGCAGAAATAGGGCTGAGGATGTGCTCGGATCTAGGCAGGCCACCAAGGACTCTCGACCCTCCAACTTCCTTGAGAACTACAAGCGAATTTAGGTCACCAACCCGGTAGAACAATGAGTGTGAACCAAGGCTTGGGTGGAGTGACACCACAAAATAGGGTGATTTAGCAATACGTAGCATT